>JARBDR010000908.1:164804-357710 GCA_029721355.1 Tegillarca granosa | reverse complement strand
CATAAAAATGATTTGATAAAGTTTATAAATCTGTCATACAAGTTCCACAACTGGAATTGCCAACAGTTACATCTTCACACCAATAATTTGTTATGTAATCCATGTCATTTGAATATCTGCATTTTGACAGGGAAATTCTTTGTTTTGATAAGCTCTAAAACTCCAAAAATTTTACATGTCAACACCCTCATTTTGACATGGAAATACAAACAATTTGACATTCCAACACCATGCAAACACCTGAAATTTGACAAGCAAAACTTGTCATTCCAAAATTCAAAATTTGAAAGGACAACATCCTTGTTTTGAGAAGCTTATTTATTTTTTATTTATTTTTTTATTTTATAAGAAAACCAACACTCTCACATGGTTGACATCTACGTCAGCAATAGGGCCCTTTTTGTTTATATTGACTCTTATTATATTATTGTGCACCTCCACTAAATGTTGAGTGTTTGCTATATTTGCCCTGTACCATGCCCGTAATTCTTTCAGATGACTGGCGATATGCAAAATTAAGAAAGTCATGCTCTATCTGTAATCATGTATGAAGCTACTTTCAATTTCAACCTCGCACTTCCAGTTTTTACAGGAGTGCTTAAAACCCTTTTCTGCAACGCCACGGGCTCAACATAACTTTGAAACAGACTTTGAATACACCCGGGATGGGAAACAAAAATAAAATAACTTTGGGCAGCACATTTTCGGTGGGGCAGGTGGGGATGAGAATCTACCAATTAAGTTGAATTGGCCTTATCAAACAATGTGTTTCAATAAGGTTTTGCAGTTTTACTAAAGAAAAATTAAGCTTATGAAGTATTGAACAACAATAAGATCCACTTACCACAAATATATGTTTTATTTTGATAAGAGCTAGTATCTCCATCCTGACTTTCCAGCGTACTGGCTGGTGAGACTTGAGGACAAATATTACTGGCTTTTTCCATATTACTACAATAAAATAAAATAAAAAATAAATAAATGAACTGTACAATTTATAAAAGAACGAAGATTTAAAACAACCAAAGTTTAATTTATCTGCAGTTTTCTTATAATATTATTTGTACAAATATTTTATTTATCAATCATATAATATATTTTCAGTTCACTTGCCAAAGATAGTTGTTTTTTTCTAAGCATTCAGGTTTTCTCAACCATCCCAAAACTGACTGCCTTGATATAAGAAAGAATCTTGACTAGAGTTTAAAACATCATTACATCCCTTCACTCTTATTTTTAGTCAGAAGTTAACCAACCTATGAACTTTTTGTTGTTGTTGTTGTTGTTGATATAGGATATTGTTTTTTGTTTTCGTTTTGTTTTTGTATTTTTTTTTTTGTGTTTTTTTTCTCTTTTTTCAGGGTCCCAACCAGACATTTCATACCTGTACTGTCTGTTAGACAAATCAGGTCCATCTTTTCAGTCCTAAATAAGATTTTACTCTCAAGTAGATCCACTTCTACTTTGTTCCCTTGTCAATTTTTTTTCTTCAACTTAAAGCTTCAAAAGCTTAAATAAAATATGCCAAGTGAAATTCTTTTGAATATCAAATTTTTCAAACATGGAAAGCCATTTTGCTGTATTTTAAGGACTATACCAGGATGAACTCATCACTGATGTGATTGGGGGGGGGTGGGGGGTAGGTAGCCTTCTTCTGTTAAACAAGTTTATATCCAAATGAACTTCTGAAGCTATATTCCCGAGGACGGTTATTATAAGGAATACAAGTGGAGTAACAGTATGTAACATCCTTGTCAAGATTATTTTATTTATATCAAGACGACCAGCTCTGAAATGGCAGAGGTAACCAGAGTACCTGGAGAAAAACCCTCCATGCTCTACAAGTGAACTGACAAACTTTTACACAAGGATCTGCCAAAACAGGATTCAAACCATGGCAGTGAGAGGTGTTGTAATCTATAAACTTGTACTTTAGACCACTTGACTACTGAGGCCTCTTATTAAGAATAAGGAAGAAAAGACTGATAACAATAATATACCAACCTTCCTGGTTTCTGGATTTAATGTTTAAGTACACCTCTCCAACGTCATTCCTGAGAATTGGTCCAGCATTTAACAAATCAATCACATGTACTTGTTGTTCTGAAGAAGTGGTACTGTTGGTGGAGCACCCTACCCCTAGGATGTCTTGCTCATAAAATGCAGATATATAATTGGAAGTAAATGGGAATTTAATCTGACACAGTGACGGCAGTGTTTGGCCTGTAAAAAATATAGAAAAATGGTTAATTAATAAATCTAAATCATGCAAATAAGTTTAAATGTTACATCTATAAAAATAATTTTAAGAGACATTCTCTATCACACACACACACACACACACACACACACACACACACACACACACACACACACACCAAGTTAATAATATGTTTGAAGCCTTGCTTTCCAGAATAAAAGAGCAAATTTCATTTTCTAAAAAAAACAGCTAGTTTTCCTGATATAAATATTAATAAAGTATATATATATATATACACACACATGTATATATAACTGTTACTGCCAAAAATAATTACAAATTTCATACATATATATATATATATATATATATATATATATATATATATATATATACCAGTGTATATGTTTAATAATGTTGTTCTAATATACCTGATTTCATTTTTGATTACAGATTATCATATTTAAGACAGGATTTGTCACAAAGCATCACAATTCTAATAATCTCAATACATAGAAACTTTCACAGCGCTATTATGGCATGATAGAGAGTTTTTTTTTAATTAATATCTTAATGTCACTAGCAGGGCTTGTATTACACATTTAACTTAAAAGAAAAAACTATTAATCTTGGTCTGTAATATTTGGTCTTTACATTTTTTATAAAGTTATTTTTAATAAATAAATGAATGGAGAATCATAAGATTTTAGAAAAGGCTCTTCATATTTTCATTCGAATGCAGCAGGTTCTGTTGGCCGCATTCAAATAGCAATTACATATATTTGGATGTTCAGATGGTTACACTGTAGGTCTCAGGTTCAGAAAAGTAAGTGCACACAGAGGTCTCAGTAATTATCAGGGGTACCACTTATAGTTAACAAACTTAATACTTTTCTAATATTTCAGATTTTATCAGGGGTTCATTAAAATTTTCAATTTTAATCTAACACCAAAGACTGTTGAAACAACTGTCAAAATATTATCCCTTCCTTCTACTGACATCTAAAGCTTCTGTACTTAAACACCATTACTTCAAAATTTAATCTTAAAATGCCTTGTCAAGTTTTAAATAAACATGGGTTTCTTATGTTGAGCCACGCTTTACAATAATTGTTAAAGTCTGGAAAGAAAAGTATTTTAAAAATTCAGTCAAGATTCGGTCTTAACTACATTTTAATGAACAGAAGGTATTTTTAGTAACATACAAAAAAAAATTAATTTTGAAAAAAAAAAAATTCAATATCTATTTTCGTTCTCCCAATTTAGTTATTATTATACCTAAAACATTTCTTAAAGTTAAAAGTTTAACAATTTAAAAAAGAAATTAATTTTTTTTTTAAAAGTCAATAAAAGTTCTCTTTGTCAATGCTTATCTCTTGAGGTACAACTGATTTTTTAAAATCTTTTTTTTTCTGAATTCAACAAATGTTGTCAATGTTGACTTATAAAGGTAAATGTAGGTGAAAAATGAAATATATTTAAAACTTATTAATCTTTTTTTAAAATGTTTAAATACAATTTGCACTCTACAATATAATACAGTATCATTTGACCTTGTCAACTACTTTACCATTTTTTAACAATAAATGTGCAGTAAATTACAGTTTTAGTGGTTTAAATCATTAATACTAATAGCACAATTAAAAGTTACATTGTGACTGAGAGAGGTGGAGGGGAGGTTAGGCTGAGGATTAAAATGTTGTTTCACATCACATCAGCAATTTTTCAACTATTCAAAACAAATCTGTGTTTATCGATCTCTGAGGATTAAACTAAGATCAAATGCATGATATGTGTGAGTCTGAACATGATATGTGTGAGTCTGGACATGATATGTGTGAGTCTGAACATGATATGTGTGAGTCTGGACATAAGATGTGTGAGTCTGAACATGATATGTGTGAGTCTGAACATGATATGTGTGGGTCTGAACATGATATGTGTGAGTCTGGACGTGATATGTGTGTCTGAACATGATATGTACGAGTCTGGACGTGATATGTGTGAGTCTGAACATGATATGTGTGAGTCTGGACATGATATGTGTGAGTCTGAACATGATATGTGTGAGTCTGGACATGATATGTGTGAGTCTGGACATGATATGTGTGAGTCTGGACATGATATGTGTGAGTCTGAACATGATATGTGTGAGTCTGAACATGAGATGTGTGAGTCTGGACATAATATGTGTGAGTCTGAACATGATATGTGTGAGTCTGAACATAATATGTGTGAGTCTGGACATGAGATGTGTGAGTCTGAACATGATATGTGTGAGTTTGGACATGATATGTGTGAGTCTGGACATGATATGTGTGAGTTTGGACATGATATGTGTGAGTCTGGACATGTATTATGGTCATCCTTGTACTGGTTCACACTCAAACCACTGTGGTAGCTCAGTTGGTAGAGTGTTCGCTTCGTAAGTGGGAGGACATGGGTTTAAACCCCGCTCGGGTCTGACCCAAAACTTGAAAGTGTTTAGTGACTGTTCTTACACCAAGCCCTCAGCATTACAAAATGAAAGTCACGGTTCATTCGGATGGGAACTTAAAATAAACAAGGTCCAATGTCACGGTAGGGTTGGCACGATAAAAAACCCTGCTGTATAATGCCATCAGCACAATGCACAGGCAAATTTCTACACTTTGGCCTATAGCTTGCGACGTCTCGATATACGTGAAATATTCTTAAATGGGAGGTTAAACACCATTACTCAACTCAACTCCACTACTCAACTCAACTCAATTACTCAACTCGAGTTAACTGATTCACACTTAGGATGTCATTTGTTAAGGTGCTAGCTCACCAAGTCAGTATGACACAGACAAGTATACCACTCCCCTAGTCCATTATCCTGGAGAACCTGGTGAACCAGTCAGTACTCTGTCGAGTCCCAATGTTGAGCACAAGGTGAAGAAGAAATATCTCAAATTTTAAAGCCGCATCTATGACCAGACTAGGGTTTAAACATACCACTCCTGCTCTCAAGACTGCCTCTGTGGCTCAGCTATAAACATCCACCTGGACAGCAGGAGGTTATGAGTTTAAACCCCAACTTGGTCATAGACAAGTTTTTAAAATTTGAGATATTGCTTCCTCCATATAAGTTTTAATAACTTCAATGAAACATCAAGTGTAAATAAATACTAATAATTGTTTAGTTGTATCACAATTTGAAAAAGAGGAGTGGAGTGGAGTAATGGTGTTTTACACCCCAGTCAAGATTCTTTCACTTATTTTGAGGTGGTCAGTTCTAGGATGGTGGAGGAAACCAGAGTGAATGGAGAAAACCACCAAACTTTGGCAAGTGAACTGACAAAGTTTCTCACACTAGGATCTATTGGGAGTAGGATTCGAACCCAGGCCGTGAGAGGCACTGTGATCCATATGTGTGCGCTTCAGACCACTTGCCACCGAGGCCCCCTTTGACAGAGAGGAGTGGATCGAGTGCTTGGGCAGGATATGAAACCTTTGCAGTCAGAGCCACTGTGATTTGTAAGTGTATTTTTAACTGTCCTCACAGCCACACAATGTGAAAGTTGAGTTGAGTAATAGTGTTTAACATCTCAGTCAAGAATATTTCATATATATCGACATGCCATGACACGGGACCTCGTTTAATTTAGGTTCCCATCAGAAAGAACTGTCACTTTCATTTCTTAATGCCGAATGCTTGGCGAAAGAACAGTCACTACCCACTTTCAACTCTTGAGTCAGACCCGGCCGGGGTTCGAACCCACGACTTTCCACTTATGGAACGACACAATGTGAAAGGGGATTTTAAACCCTCAACTTGAAATTAGATCATAAACATGACATTTATCATTGGATATTGAAGGCACTGTCTGCAATAATCTCTGCATATCCTGGCCCAGGTTTCACAAAGACTTCTTAACTAAAATTTTCCTTAACTAAAACCTGGAAAATTTCATATTTTAAGTGCTTTTTGAATTTTTAAGAAATTCCATAATTTGAGGTGTCATTTTGAAGATCACTTCAAGCTTGTAACATATGTATTTAGTTTCATCACTAATGTTTATTTGAAATTCAAAAAAAGATCGCCAAAATTGACTAAATCTTCATTAAGAACCATCTTAGTTAAGAAATGATTGTGGAACTGGGGCCTGATAATTTAATAGACAAGAAACCTGTTACATTTTAATGTTTGGAAATTTTTGTTGATTTATTCATCATCATTAAATATCAAATCTTACAACATCAGAAAACTTAACACAAAAATTCATAACAAAATGTAGCTAATTTTTATCTTGAATAAAGACACATGTCTTCAAAGACCGACTTAAAAATGTGGAGATCTGTATTTTCTGCACGATGAAATAAATACGATGTATATATTAATAATTACTATGCTTTGATCATAAGTAAAATGTTACTGTAACCAGTTTAAAACATCACATGCATTTCCTTTACTTAATTATACCACATGCAAAAACTGTAGTTACGTTAAAAAAAAAAAAAACATAGAAAAATACAGAGAAGTAACGAGAGTTAACATCAACTGTTGAATCTTTAAAGGTAATTACAGAATTACGGAGAAAACTTGAAAAATTACTAAATGTTTACATTCTTCTGTACACAAACAGTCGCAGATTAAAGCAGTGCTTGACTATAACAGTATGATATCACTGAATGTAAACCAAGTGGATTGGCCAGAGTTTTCATGATGTACACGCCTGTTGCAGACTCAAATACTCAAAATACTTTACTAAGCACTCTGGTTTTCTCCACCATCCCAAAATTGACGGAACTGATATAAGTAAAAGTTTCTTGCCTGGGGCATAAAATACCATTAATCCATCCATCCATCCATCAAAACTACTTAAATTTAGCTTAAAACAAGTGGATTTGACAAGATTAATAGTGCATTACCCCCCCCCCCCCCCCCCCCCGGTTCCCCCTCCCCAATCACAGACTTAAAGACTCAAAAGATCTGAGTCTAGATGTGAGATCAAGGCACTGCCATCTTTTAAGTTACATTTTAAAACCACCCTACCACTGATCTTCCTCCACATTTAAGACATTCTAAATGACAAATACAGAAACATTTGCCGAAAATAAAGTTTACACCATTCTCTCAAAGGAAAGATACACAAGAATCCAGTTTTATTTTTAGAATGTGTTAGTCATTGCTGGTGTTTATGTGTTGTAGCAGAGTTAGTACATAAAAAAAAAAAACAAAAAACAAAAAAAAAAAAAAAAAACGAGATAAATAGTCAACCTTAACCAAACTTGTTATAAATCAAAGAGAAGAATGCACTCTAAAGCAGGGAGTTTAACCACTAAACAGACCTTCCATATCATCTTCATCATATACATCAACATATACTAATCAAATCTTAAAAGTACACCAATGTTCTGACATTAATATGTGCGCAGAAAATTATGGTAAATATTTACGTAACTCTGGCATCAGAACTCTACATGATTCCGCAAGGAAAAATAAAAGGTGTATACTATTTTATCTGATTTTCTTCCTATCTCATTGTCAAGATGATGAACAATACATGATTAGTATAGGGCCAAAGCCACAAACATTTTACTGATTATAACATTCTTCTGCCAAATGTGCTTAACATGGAAGATATACACAATTCAAAAATATTCACTCTTACATAGTTGTATATCAGTCAAGGTCAACTTATAATGTCAAGGTCAACTTATAAGGTGATGTCATAGTAACATATTTCTATACATAAAAGTTCTAGCTATCAATGCCTTTACTAATAAAAAGAGTTCTTTTAACTTCTAACATAAGAAAATTGAAATTTTTAATTTTGAATTTTCTCAAAAAGCTACTTTAAAAACATTTGAATGTCAAAGATCTCTATATTCTGATACGGATATTTCATGTACTAATACCACTGCAACCTAAAATGTAGGTCAAGGTCATCCATCTTTATAAACTTTTTTTGTAGGATGTTGATACTACATGAAGATCCAAACACTAAATTAAGCTGTCATTGTCCAAATTTTAAAAAACAGTACAATCTATTATGACATAATTATGTCCATTTTGTGCCAGGTGCTGTGGTGGGGTTTCATGGCAGTTTGATGATCATATATCAATTAATTGCTTCCTCAAGCTTATACACAGATCAAGTAGTGTTCAAACCCATGATCTTTAACCAGTGTCGTCTCTTAGGCTGTCTTGGAGAGCGATATAGAAATGGCAAGACTTTATATTTTATATAAACAATACAGGTGTAAGATCATGTAAACACTCCAAAGGTCAAAGGTCAAACTTTCAATCAATAACATCATATAATACCACAAAGATAAACTACATGAACTTGCTATCTTTCATCTTTCACGAAAAACAAAATTCCAATTGGTATAACTTTACCAAGATGAGTTTCACTTGCTCCTGTAAGAGGCATAATAGAAAAACTGAACTGAACTTTAGGCCTGGGCTGGGACATTGGTATAATCCTGCGCACTGATCTGAAGGAAGAGCTATAGGTTAGGATTTTGAACTTTAAAACTAAACATTGAATTGTAATTTAGTTTAAAATTTATTGAGAAAATAAACTGGACTTAAGACCTGCACTGGTACCTAGTAGTATATAATAAGCCTGAGCTTGGATTTAAAGTAAGGCTATGGTTTAGTATTTTGAACTTTAGCATTGCATACTAACTTATTATTCAGTTTGGAATTTATAAAAGAGAGACACTCAAGTCCAAGTTTCAGTCCAGTCTGAATTTTCCCATATGTCCTTATTAGAACTTATATATTTTGTTTTATTTCTACACTACTGAACTTGAAAAAAATAACATCAATATTGGCATATAAAACACCTGCTGATTTTGATGGTAAGACTTCCTCTTCTGTCAAATTTACCAATATTACTCCACATAATTAAAATTCCATCTAACTCTTAACTTACATTAAATCTTGATAACCCAGTTTTAATTCTCGTCTGCCTGATAAGATATTTCTGTAAAAAGTACATGTAAAGAATATATTTCCCAAGTTTATCTAGAATATATTTCCCCGAAATTATCCCAAATTCTCATTAAACACAATACCACTGATAATAATCTTCTTCATTTGACCGGAAACAATTAACTGATCACTTATTTAAACTTTTTTTTTTTCATTTGTGAATATTTTTTATTCAGAGATGGGAAGAATGATCTAAAAGACAAATTGTTGGTTGTAATGGCCCTTTCAACCACTCGGTCACCATGGCCCTTTCAACCACTCGGCCACCATGGCCCTTTCAACCACTCGGCCACCAAGGCCCTTTCATCCATTCGGCCACCATGGCCCTTTCAACTCGGCCACCATGGCCCTTTCAACCACTCAGCCATCAAGGCCCTTTCAACCACTCAGCCATCAAGGCCCTTTCAACCACTCAGTCACCAAGGCCCTTTTAGACCACTCAGCCACCAAAGCCCTTTCAACCACTCGGCCACCAAGGCTGTTTCAACCACTCGCCCACCAAGGCCCTTTCAACCACACGGCCATCATTAGACTCCTTCAGACCACTCGGTTATTTGACAAGACCTCTTTAGCTCACAATAATAAAGAGGCTACTGAAGTGTACTATTTTCTGATACTAGAGTGTATTTCAGTTGGATTATTGGTATCTTAGCTAACACATAACTAGGTTAAATTACTTTGTTTTTGTTGACATGAATCTTACTCTACAATATTACACAGTTGTATATGCTGTTACTACGGTAATAGATCTAATGGAATCTAATCATCTACACAACAGTCAGATATGAGTTAATGTTACTGTAATAGCCATTGATGGATAAAATTCCTACTTTATCCCATATTAATCAGCCAATGAACTTGATTCAAGGATCAATAATTTAACTATGTTTTCTTGGAAGCTAGCAAAATAGGTTAATTTATGATGAGATCAATATAAGTCCTTAAGAAGTTAAGTCTTTATCAACATGTATTACTACAAAATCATCTGAACAAGGGTATAAATGTGAAATTGATGATGATCATCATCATCAACATCATCATCATTTACATCATTATCATCATCATCATTCTCTTCATCATCATCAATCATCACCATTATCATTATCTGCATACTTGTCATAATCATCATCATGACCACTATCAAACATTTTTATCATCATCATCCTCTTCATCATCACAATCATCATCCTCATCATCACCATCATCATCATCATGACCAGCATTAAACATTTTTATCATTATTATCATCATCACAGTGTCATCATCATTTTGATAATCCACATCATCTTGATCATCACTGTCATCATCATCTTGATCATCATTTTGATAATCCACATCATCTTGATCATCACTGTCATCATCATCCTGTTCATCATTATTGTTATCAATATCATCATCATAAGCCTTCCCTTATATATCAAGGATCTTTGATCTGCTAATGTGTACTCTCAATTTCGCGGCCACTGAGGGTCAATATGCATTTTGGATCTTGTCTCACTTACCCATTCCACAATCATCCATCTTTAAACACAAAGGGGGCAGGGGGAAAAATTCTCTGAATCCTGCCCGAGTTAGACAGAAATTAATCCCACAACCTTCTACCAGCACAGTTAACACATTTACAACTTAGCCTTCCAGATGATATATACATATCAACAAATAAAATCTTGAAGCGAGTTTAAATGGTTCAAAATTTTAAACTAAAATTTTTTTTCTATATCTAGCAAGGTTAAATTACATGTTATTATGCACAGATTAAGGTATAATTTGATCTGAATTTGTTGGAAAGTATTCTGTCTATGTGTAAATGAAAATCAAAAGAACATTTATCTGTACCCTCAGTTAAAATTGTAATACTCACTGAAAAATTATATAAAGTGATTTTGAAAATTTTTGGATAAGCACATTTTCTTATATTTTAAACTGAATGGGGAGGATGCAAAAGGAAAGTTCTATCCTGACTTTTCTTTCAAAAACACAAGACATCATAAAAACAAGATCCCTGATAAATAAGACCACATCAAATTAATTTTTAGTTATACAGTTTTTTTTTTTTTTTTTTTTTGAAAAAAATAGAGGCGAGCAAGCGATTAAAAATTAATAGTATTTTTTTTCTAAAACAAATTTTTCTTCATGTGATCAAAATTTGAACCAGGCGAGCAAGTAAAAAAATGAATATTTATTGCAGCAAATAAATATAACTGATAAAACAAAGTATATGCTGTTCTGGCTAACTCCCATTCAATATAGCAAATGATAAATCAAACAAGAACTGTTTAATAGTAAAATACTAGACAAATGTTGCCCTGATATTGTTAAATTAACATTTCCATTTAACGGTAACGAAAAATGAATGCAGGATTTTACCTGGAAATTTGAACAGGCTGAAAACGATTTGAAAATGGAATTAATTGTATTTTTTATTCTAAATTTTAAAGGGGGTGGGTCCGACGAACTACAAATTAATTTGGCATAGCCTTAACTTTCTGCTGAATGATTTAACTTTATTATTTATTTATTTACCCACCATATACAAACAACCATAGTATTCAGAATTTGAATAAACAGAAAAATTTAAAAAGAAAAACAAAAAGATATTTTATATCAATATATAAAACTCATACATCAAATTTAATTACAGTGTTGTATACCGAATATACCTAAAAGACTATCACTGGGGAGGGAGGAAAGGAGGGACTTGATAAGGTCTACCACATAAACCAGCTAAGTTACATATTATAATTACATGTACCAGTAAAATAACTTTAACTAGCTTCACGGTCATAAATCTTTATACTAAAAATACCACAAGCTCAGACCCCACAGAAATGTGAAATCAGCTCAGAGATTAACTAAAGCAAATTAAGAGTAACGATAATATCTTAAAACCTATACTAAAATTACCAAGATCAAAACCGGTTCATCAGGAGCAAATTTAAACAGGTGGAACAAAGTGTTTCCTCTCCGCTTTATAAAAAAAAAAACTTTTAATGTCATGGCATAAAGTAAAGAATGGGAATTCCTTTCTGTGCAGCTCACCAAATTATTTCCAGCTGACCAATATATTCTCAAGTAAACTTTTTCACCTATATAATCTGATTTTGGTGTTTTTCCACAGGTAGTTCACTTTTTACCTTTTGGAGTATAAGAGGAGATGATTAGTTATGCTTTACATACTCTCCAGATTCTTTCATTTACATAGAGGATGGACAGATGGACAGAGTGACTCACTGACTGATTTGGGTTTTATGTCCCAGTTAAGAATATTTCAATTACATCGAAATGTCACCAGCTATATGTTAGGTGGCAGACATTTATACTCTTGCAATGTGCTCAGGGCAATGTGTTGGAAGGGTTCTGTAACGTACCACACCTGCTGTGACAAAGGGCATCAGTTTTTAAGGTCTCCTCTAAAGGACTTTCCTTTCTAAATGTTGAGTGTTTGATGAAAGAATTAACAGTCAGTTCCTTTTTTCAATCCTTGGTCAGACTCAGCCAGACCTCCCCCATACAAAGTCAGCACTATCAACTTAGCTATCAAAGTGATTTTATATGCAGGATATGATTTAACAAGGTTTTACGTCCCAGTCAAGAATATTTCAATATTTATCGAGATGTCACCAGCTATACCTGAAGTGACAGAAGTTTTGACCTTTTCAGTACACTTAGAGAAAGGTACAGGGAGTGTTCTTTGACGTGCCCTGTCATTCCAACCCTTGACCTCACCCATACGAAGAGGCACTCTACCAACTCCGCTAACGTAGTGGTATTTTTACATGGAGGAAGACATGCAGTTCTAAGATAGTAATGATGTTTACACCCAGTAAAGATTCTTTCACATACATCAAACCAGTTGGTTTTCAGATGATTGATTCATACACAAACAAAGGTGTGATCAGGTCTCGGTGTGGAGTAATGATAATTCTTCCCCCTGTCAAAACTCTTTTACTAGATCAGTTTTATGTTGAATTAATATTAATTGGGTTAAGTAATAGTGTTTTATACTCCAGTCCAAATAGTGCCCCTTATATTGCGACAGTCAGTTCTGGGATGGTCGAAGAAACAGGAGAGTTACTCCAAAGAAAATCATTGACCTCAACAAGTGAACTGACAAAATTTTTCACACCAGGATCTGCCCGAGTGAGATAACCTAATAACCTAGACAATGAGAGGCACTGTGATCCGTAAGCATAAGCTATAGACCAGTTAGCCAATGAGGCCCCCTCTATGTTAGAGCAAATTAGCAATGTGTTGGAAAGTTTATCAGTTCACACTGCTGAAGGTCACGGTCTTATGGCACCCTTGTTTTTTCTCTATTCTCAGAACTGACATACTCAACGTAAACAAATCTTGACTAAGGTTTAAACCACATAACTCCTCTCTGTTCAAAAACAAATATTTTACCAATGTAAAAAAACAGATAATGTATCTATCTAATCACAGTCGCTCATCCGAAAAGCATTTAAACTGTTAATGATTCTTAATGGCTGATTAATGATTAATATTGATTAGGAATTCACAATAAATCCACGTTTAACATAATTCTGTACAATATATACCTGAACACGTCAAGGATTTAAATAACCTGATAATATTTATCAACTAATTTTTTACTTTATTTACACACACAAAATACAAAAAGAATTAGAACAAAATGAATATAAATCAAAATGCTCTATTACCTTGATTACAGGTAAAAAAATCTCAGGTAATTAGTTAAAACATTATATCAAAGTTCTAAAATCATTCATTATATTTTGTTAATTGTAATAATTTTTTCTTGTTTTAAATAAAAAATAACAATTTAGAACTAAAGTCCCTGAGACTCCCTTATCAAGGAAGTCATGGGTTGTAAAAAAAAAGAATGAATTCTGCCCAGTTGCCTTGAGTCTCATTATTGTTTTTTAATGTCAATTGATGAAATAATTCAAATTAAGTGAATTGAGTAAAGTTGATTGGATTGAAGTGGAGTGGATTGGGGTGAAGGGGATTGGAGTGTAGTGGAGTGGATTGGAGTGAAGGGGATTGGAGTGAAGTGGAATGGATTTGGGTGAAGGGGACTGGATTTGGGTGAAGGGGATTGGAGTGAAGGGGACTGGATTGGAGTGAAGGGGACTGGATTGGAGTGAAGGGGATTGGGGTGAAATGGAATGGATTGTAGTGAAGAGGACTGGAGTGAAGTGGAATGGATTGGGGTAAAGGGGACTGGAGTGATGGGGACTGGATTGGGGTGAAGGGGATTGGAGGGAAGGGGACATGATTGGGGTGAAGGGGACTGGAGTAAAGGGGACTGGATTGGGGTGAAGGGGATTGGAATAAAGTGGAATGGATTGGGGTGAAAGGGATTTGAGTGAAGGGGACTGGATTGGGATGAAGGGGATTGGAGTGAAGGGGACTGGAGTGGATAACTGTGTTTTACAACCCAGTCATCATTCTTTCACCAAACTCTTTCGATGATGCCTTGAGATAACAATCAAACTTTGAAAAGGGAACTGTCATACATTCTTACAAGAAATCAGACCAAGCTTGATTGGAATTTATACAGAGAAAAACAGTTTGTTTTGAAAGGGCATACAAGGAGAGCACTGTGTTCAGTTGGAAAGGGCATACAATTGACTGATAAATCACTGCATTAAATATTTAAAAATGTTTTCTGTTTAAACTGTATACTTGTTGATAATGATATAAATCATTTTTTCTGGTTTCACTTGAACAAGAATTGACTGCCTTGATATTAGTTGACTGGGGTGCAAAACACCACAACTCAACACCATTCTTGTGTAGGTCCGTTGATTGAGACATTTAAAACTGATGCTCCACATACATGTTCTGAAGCGGTTCATTTTTTTAAAAAACATATTACCTCTAATACTGATGATGGACACAATGACATAACCGATTTCACCCATTGAGTAAAACACTGGTAAATATTGCCCAAGCAGAATATCAATGATTTCACCAATCGAGTAAACCACTGGCAAAAGTTACCCAAGCAGAATATCAACGATTTCACCAAGCAGAATATCAACGATTTCACCAAGCAGAATATCAACGATTTCACCAATCGAGTAAACCACTTGCAAAAGTTACCCAAGCAGAATATCAACGATTTCACCAAGCAGAATATCAACGATTTCACCCATCGAGTAAACCATTGGCAAAAGTTTCCAAGCAGAATATCTACAATTTCACCAAGCAGAATATCAATGATTTCACCAAGCATAATATCTACGATTTCCCCAAACAGAATATCAATGATTTCACCAAGCAGAATATCAACAATTTCACCAAGCAGAATATCAACGATTTCACCAAGAATAACACCTATGATTTCCCCAAGCAGAATATCAACGATTTCACCAGCTGAGTAAAACACTGGCAAAAGTTTCCAAGCAGAATATCATTGAACTTAACAAGCAGAATATCAACGATTTTACCAAGCAGAATATCACTGATTTCACCAATCAAGTAAACCACTGGCAAAAGTTACCCAGGCAGAATATCAATGATTTTACCAAGCAGAATATCAACGATTTTACTTGTTGTTACTTTCGCCAAGCACTTAACATTACGAAATGAAAGTCATGGTTCTTTTGAATAGGAACTTAAAATAAACGAGGTCCCGTGTTACGGCAGATGTGGCACAATGAAGAACCCTGCTGTATAATGCAATCAGCGCAATGCACAGGCAAAATTTCTCGCGATGTCTCGATATAAGTGAAATACTCTTGACTGGGACGTTAAACAATTAATATTACTCAATAAACTCCAACTGGAGCTAGGAATTATACTCTCTTTGTATACAAGTTTAATCCATTTAATATTTTTAAGTGCCAATAATTAAAATCCCTGACTTACACAATACAAATGTTCATGTCAGATACATTGTCTCTACACAATTGCAGGCAGTGACCTAGCAGGAAAGCTTAGTAACAGGTGAGTGATCCCATCAACTAGTAGGGCCTTGACCTAGTTTTTTTTTCATTTAGCAACCTAATTATATTGTTTTTGTGAAAAATCTAACATTGCATGGTATATTTTATATATTTATTAATGATGAAGCATTGACACCCCCCTTTCCCACCAAAGAAAAAAAAACAAAAACAAATGGTATTTAGGAAACCTGAACAAGAAATCAATAAAAAAGAGCGGCCTGACATGGCCAGCTACAGAGGATGAATTATTGCTATTAATTAGTTATATCTTCTCATTATCTTGATAAAGAAATAAATAATCAATAAAAACAAAGCCAGCTGGCAGGAGATTCTCTGAGGAATAAATGTTGGAGATTTTTACAATATATATATATATATATATATATATAAAGAGAGAGAGAGACACAGAGAGAGAGAGAGAGAGAGAAAGAGAGAGAGAGAGAGAGAGAGAGAGAGAGAGAGAGAGAGAGAGAAATTTCTTGATTGAAAGGTGATTGGAAGAAGAGACAGATAATGGTCGTCTAAGATTCCTTGATAAGTCGATGCTTAAAGTTGATTCACCATATAGTAAGAGAAAGAGAGTTTCACCAAGAATTCCTTGCAATTGATTTGAGAAATATTCAAGAAGAGGGATTCTGAATTGCCTCCAATTTCTAGATCAGCCCCCTTGACTTGTATAGAGAGAATTTCCTCATCTTGGCAGATCCAAGAACAAAGGTTTTCAAGAAAGATCGAAAGTCCTAGCTCGGCACAGTTTTACATATAGCGAGGAAATATATTCAGTTAATTGTTACTACATTTGGAAACTAAAGCAGCTACATAAGGGTTCAATAAATATTCTTATATTACTTTTGTTGATTACAATCTGAAATAAAATGAATACATTTATAGTTATATAAAATATGAAAGAATAAGGTATTTTACAACATTACAACTCATCCAAATAGGGATACAGATACATTTCTTGTAACTACGGTAACAATCATATAATAACAGCAAAATGGGTCCCAGCATGTGTTATATTATAACAGATAATGGTGAAAACAAATATAAAACTTCAGATCTGGTAAATAATTACCATTTATTACTGCAATACAATACAACTGGGACAAAAACACTTCCATATCCTCCATATATATACATAGTAATAATGACTTAGTTTTAATGGACTTTCTTCTGCATCGGATACAAATAATTTGTGGAATTTGCTCCCTCGAGATGTTACACTGCAGAAAATGAAATGACTACTGTACAAAGGCCATCTCCAGATTTTCACACTGAAACTGAAATGGCTACTGTAGCTGAGTAATAGACCTAGTTTTAAATGGATTCTGCTTCATATTGGACAAACATAGCTGAATTGAAAATTGTAACTTCTACAAATTCTGTTCAGAGGCCATCTGGAAACTTTAAACTAAACCTGAAATGGCTACCAAACTGAATCAAAGAAATGTATCTTCTACAATCCCATTACAAGGGCCATATCAAGATTTTTCACAGAAACTGAAATGACTACCATAGCTGAATCAAAAATTGTAACTTCTACAATCTCTGTACAAAGGACATCTCGAGATTTTACACTGAAACTGAAATGACTACCATAGCTGAATTGAAAATTTTGACTTCTACAAGCTTGTACAAAGGCCATCTCAGGATTTATCCCTGAAACTGAAACTGTACGGTCACTGTAGCTGAATAAGGAATTGACACTTGTCAAACCTCTCTATAATGGCCTGTTATCTGAAGTGTGTTTATTTAAATTTGTCTATTCAGAATCAGAATGAAATAACTCTACTATTTTACTCTTGTTTATTGATTACTTGTTTTTTTTACATATTAGATAATAGTAAGGAATGTAAACATTGCAATTGTAATAATGATATAATATATATATATATATCATAATATATATGTAAATATAGATATAAATATCAAAAATAACATATAAATACATTTATATATAGATAAATAAACTATATAGTTGTTACTGTATATAAAGATACAATATACGATAGACAGATAGATAGATAGATAGATAGATAGACATTTATATAGTAACTGATATTTCAGTAGCCAAGTCAACACACATACATAAAATGCATTTATTTGTTATATATATATATATATATATATACACACACAATCAAGGGCATTTTCAGGACAAGCCATGACATTATTGTTCTATTTTTAGTCTGACCATTATAAAATCTATTTTTGACAATAACCTGTTAAATGATCATTTATATAGGATTCAGCTATATATATCACCTCTAAATGACACAATAAATCTTCAGATTCTCAAACTCTGGTGTTTACAATCAACCAAAATAATTCACCTCTTCATGTCACATTGTGGCCAAGTCCGCAACTAACGATTGTAAAAAAAAAAAAAAAAAAGACTTGGGTTCTACAACGTAAGAATACAGATTATATATGTTAGAAAACAGGTGAAAGTGAAAAGATTTTAGCCAAGCACTGCATGGCAATAAATGGTTCCTTCTGACAAAACAACTTAAAAAATAATATCCAATGTGAAAGTTGTCATGAAATGCTAAAACACCCTCCTGCACAATGTCCTGCGCAAATTGGAAGTCAAAATTTCTTCCATTTTAATTATAGCTGGTGTCTTTCTGATATAAGTAAAATATTTTTGACTTTGATGCAATACCTAACTGAATCAATAAGTATTCTATAACTTTGTTGTAATCAGTGAAAAAAACAGTTTTAAGTGAAGTCTATGTTTTGAATTCAGACTGAAACTGTATTTACCTTTGACCTGACCTTTTAGAGTACAGTTTCAACATGCGTATCGCACCAAGTTCTAATTTGGAATATTCACACTAAATTTCCAGACCTGGAATGGGCTATATATACAGAATGTTACTTTACCTATTTTTGTTTTTTCTCTTGACTTGGCTTTACTTAAGGCATATACATCAAGGACAATTTTAAGTTTTGCAAAATTTAATTTGAATAGAGATGACAATCAAGTCTCTCTCTCTCTCTCTCTCTCTCTCTCTCTCTCTAGAACTTGTCAACAATTCCAACTTATCCAATTCTGTAGAATTGTAAATAGTGATAAGCTGAATATGTAAAAGTCAACTCTCTCTCTCTCTGTTGAAAGATCTAGGTCCTTGGGACTTCTTGTGTGGGATTGTTAATAAAGATTAGTTAAACAAGTAACAGTCATCTCTCTCTCTCTCCTTCTCTCTCTCTCTCTCTCTTTCTCTCTGTTATACATGTATTAGATCTAGGTCCTCGAGACTATTTGTGTGGGATTGTAAGTAGAGATTAGTTCAACATGTAACAGTCATCTCTCTCTCTCTCTCTCTCTCTCTCTCTTCTCTCTCTGTTATATGTGTATTAGATCTAGGTCCTCAGGACTCCTTGTGTGGGATTGTAAGTAGAGATTAACTCTATACATGTTTTCAAACATTCTCCTGACTTCTTTACAATCTTTAATTAGTGTTAAGGTGTTTCACAAGGATATTTAACATATATGTTTATTTTTTGTCTAAAAGTCTTACATGAGAAAAGCCAGATATTACAAAAATCTCTGATAATACTGGGAACTTAAAATAGATCTCGTTTGATCTTAGCTGAGCTCAATCAATACTTATCATTCATGTTAAACCTTTCAGTATTTATCTGTTCATTCACAATTTAATGGGAGAGATATCCAAGAAGGCATGACCGAGGTAGGTCAAGCCAGGACAAAATGCCAAAAAAACACATGGCATAATGTAAAAGTTGGAGCCTGGGCTTAAATGGAAAGTCAAAATGGACTTTTCAGTTGTCTTTAGAAAATTAGTACTTTTGTTAAGTGTTTGAAGGCTCCAAGTTTTATTATTTTTATTTCCTGGACTGATTCATTTATTCTGGATAGAAATGGTAAGAGTTAACCTAACGTAACTTTAATCTTCTTCCAAGTCAGGGACTTCCTTGGCGAAGTAGTATAAAGTGCCACACTTACGGATCACAGCACTTCTCACCACCTGAGTTTGTATCCCACAAGGGACAGATTCTAGTGTGAGAGTTTGTCAGTTTGCTTGCCCAAGGTCGGTGATTTTCTAGTTTGTCAGTTTGCTTGCCCAAGGTCGGTGATTTTCTAGTTTGTCAGTTTGCTTGCCCAAGGTCGGTGATTTTCTAGTTTGTCAGTTTGCTTGCCCAAGGTCGGTGATTTTCTAGTTTGTCAGTTCGCTTGCCCAAGGTAGGTGTTTTCTAGTTTGTCAGTTCGCTTGCCCAAGGTCGGTGATTTTCTAGTTTGTCAGTTTGCTTGCCCAAGGTCGGTGATTTACTAGTTTGTCAGTTCGCTTGCCCAAGGTAGGTGTTTTCTAGTTTGTCAGTTTGCTTGCCCAAGGTCGGTGATTTTCTAGTTTGTCAGTTTGCTTGCCCAAGGTAGGTGTTTTCTAGTTTGTCAGTTTGCTTGCCCAAGGTCGGTGATTTACTAGTTTGTCAGTTCGCTTGCCCAAGGTAGGTGTTTTCTAGTTTGTCAGTTTGCTTGCCCAAGGTCGGTGATTTACTAGTTTGTCAGTTCGCTTGCCCAAGGTAGGTGTTTTCTAGTTTGTCAGTTTGCTTGCCCAAGGTCGGTGATTTACTAGTTTGTCAGTTCGCTTGCCCAAGGTAGGTGTTTTCTAGTTTGTCAGTTCGCTTGCCCAAGGTCGGTGATTTTCTAGTTTGTCAGTTTGCTTGCCCAAGGTCGGTGATTTTCTAGTTTGTCAGTTCGCTTGCCCAAGGTAGGTGTTTTCTAGTTTGTCAGTTTGCTTGCCCAAGGTCGGTGATTTTCTAGTTTGTCAGTTTGCTTGCCCAAGGTCGGTGATTTACTAGTTTGTCAGTTCGCTTGCCCAAGGTCGGTGATTTTCTAGTTTGTCAGTTTGCTTGCCCAAGGTCGGTGATTTTTCGAGTTTGTCAGTTTGCTTGCCCAAGGTCGGTGATTTTCTAGTTTGTCAGTTCGCTTGCCCAAGGTCGGTGATTTTCCAGTTTGTCAGTTCGCTTGCCCAAGGTCGGTGATTTTCTTGGGGCATTACAGTTTTCTCCACTATCCTAGAACTGACCGCCTTGAAATAAGCGAAAGAATCTTGAATGGGGTGTAAAACAACATTACTCCACTCCACTCTACTTTTATAAATCCAATTTTCTTTTAAATTTATATCATCAAAACCCAAATATTTATCAGTCTGATGAGCTCATGTCGAAAAATTATACAGCTTAATAGACCAAACCATTTCTTTTCTACAGCACCTCTCACTGCCTTTGTTCTAATCCTGCTTGGGCAGACCCTAATCTGATAAAGTTTGATCATTCACTTGCATTGGGTCAGTGATTTTCTCTGAGCATTCCGGTTTCCCCAACAATCTCAGAACTAACGACTCTCAAGTGAAACAATCTTGACTCTTCTCCACTCAACTCCACTCCACTCTTCAGTACTTTTACTTCCTTTCTATACTTATTACATGTGCTTTTGTTTTGGATACTGAATATTCATTCTACATCCTAACAAGAAGTCTGGCAGAACAATAAAATCTTAAAGATGCATATCTATATATCTATATATCTGGTTTTGTGAATTTAATGTCAGTCAGTAATTTATATCAAGAACCACAAGTTTCATGATTTAATTCATTTGTAGATCAAGTTTTCTTTATCTGGTTTATAAGTCTAATTTTCAACTAAATATTAATTTTGTAAAGAGTGGAGTTTAATCATAGATTTTTACTCTTAAAGTAAAGATTCTTTCGTTTATATTTAGGTGGTCAGTTTTTTAATGGTTGAAAAAACCAAAGTGCATAGAGAAAAAACCATTGACTTTGGGCAAGTGAAATGACTAACATTCTTACACTAGGATCTGAAAGTGTTGTGAAAGGGGAGTGTAGTGTGAGCAAAATGTAGTGAGAGCGGAGTGTAGTGTGAGCAGAATGTAGTGAGAAGGGATTGAAGTGTGAGCAGAATGTAGTGGGAGGGGAGTGAAGTGTGAGCATAGTGTAGTATGGGGCCGGAAGTGTAGTGTGAGCAGAGTGTAGTGAGAGGGGAAGTGAAGTGTAAGCAGAGTGTAGTGTAAGCAGAGTGTAGTGAAAGGGGAGTGTAGTGTGAGAAGAGTGTAGTGAGAGGGGAGTGTAGTGTTAGGCAAGTATAGTGAGAGGGGAGTGAAGTGAGCATAGTGTAGTAAGGAGAAAAGGGTAATGTGAGCAGAGTGTAGTAAGAGGGGAGTGTAGTGTGAGCAGAGTGTAGTGAGAGGGGAATGTAGTGAGAGGGAAAGTGAGTGAGAGGGGAAATGTAGTGTAAGCAGAGTGTAGTGAGAGGGGAGTGTATTGTAAGGCAAGTATAGTGAGAGGGGAGTGTAGTGTGAGCATAGTGTAGTAAGGAGAATAGGGTTATGTGAGCAGAGTGTAGTGAGAAGGGAGTGTAGTGTGAGCAGAGTGTAGTGAGAGGGGAAATGTAGTGAGAGGGGAAGTGTAGTGTAAGCAGAGTGTAGTGAGAGGAGAGTGTAGTGTAAGCAGAGTGTAGTGAGAGGGGAGTGTAGTGTTAGGCAAGTATAGTGAGAGGGAAGTGTAGTGTGAGCATAGTGTAGTAAGGAGAAAGAGGTAATGTGAGCAGAGTGTAGTGAGAGGGGAGTGTAGTGTGAGCAGAGTGTAGTGAGAGGGGAATGTAGTGAGATAGGAAGTGTAGTGAGAGGGGAAGTGTAGTGTAAGCAGAGTGTAGTGAGAGGAGAGTGTAGTGTAAGCAGAGTGTAGTGAGAGGGGAGTGTATTGTCAGCAGAGTGTAGTAAGAGGGGAGTGTATTAAGTGTGAGGAGAGTGTAGTGAGAAGGAAATGTAGTGCGAGGAGAGAGTGTAGTGTGAGCAGAGCAGTGTGAGCAGGGTGTAGTGAGAAAAGTATAATAAACATATATATATATATATATACCAGTTTACTAAATAATCAACATAGCATCAGAATAAGATTTATAACACATAAAGCATTTCATATTATAGTCCTAATCAAAATGACAAACAATAAATTAAGACTGAGCCATGTTTTCTAACATACCAACATGAAAAAAACACACATTATTAAATTCAATCATTCCGATAAAGTTATGTTGTGAAGTCAAAGCTTTTTTTTTTATTAATGAAAGACATATTTCTACACAAAGGTAGTGTGGATATTATCATAAAGTATACAAAGCTGCCCATTCATACCACCTGTCAAGGCGATTTAAAAATGTTAATATTTGCGGTGTAATTTTAAAATCCATTTACTTTAAAGAAATAGTTAGGTCAAGGATATTCAATGTTTGTGGTTTGTTCCTTTTAAAGGTTAAATATATTTTTTTCTCTTGATAAACCTACCAGGTTTTAGTTGGTAATACAGCATTCTTAATGAATGATATGAAAATACTACACTTAACGAAATATTCAAAATACTACGCTTAATGAAATATTCAAAATACTACACTTAACGAAATATTCAAAATACTACGCTTAATGAAATATTCAAAATACTATGCTTAATGAAATATTCAAAATACTACACTTAATGAAATATTCAAAATACTACGCTTAATGAAATATTCAAAATACTATGCTTAATGAAATATTCAAAATACTACACTTAATGAAATATTCAAAATACAATGCTTAATGAAATATTCAAAATACTATGCTTAATGAAATATTCAAAATACTATGCTTAAACCATATACCTGGTACGAGTAATGAAATATAACAGAATTTACTATTATATATAATTAAATGAATGGAATATTTCTTTTCTTATATAACCAGTTAATATACAATAAAGGTTTAAAGAATAATTTTGATCTGCTTATCAAAATCCTCATTACACAAATACTTTACCTAGGTCAACAAGTAAACAACCTAGCTCATAAATTACCTGGAAAAAAAGAACCTGTATATTTCATATATATATATACACGAGTACATTTCCACTTGCATAACTTCTCAAGTTAAATGTACACAATGTTTACAATTCATAAAGGAAAGGACAGAGTATTACTTTAATCTGGTTTTACAAAGCCAAGAGTTGAGTAAGGGTGTTTTATACCCCAATCAACATACTTCCACTTATACTGATGCCATCAATTCTGAGATGGTGGAGGAAAACAGAGTGCCCTGGAGAAACCAGGGCTCTATGGCAAACTGACAAACTTTCTCTCATCTACCTATGAGTGAGATTTGAACCTTAAGGAGGTGAGAGGTATTGTGATCCATAATTTCATACTTTAGACCATTTGGCCATTGAGGTCCCTTTCAGTATAAAAGGCCAAGCACCACCAACTAAATTAATGATTTAACATGTATTTTTGCACAGATAGATAGAGATAAACTGATTTCCACTTGGCATTTTATATACTGTCTCAATGTTCAAGGAACCGCTGCAGTAGCTTAGTTGGTAGAGTGCTCACTCCGTAGGTGGGAGGTTGTGGGTTCGAACCCCGACCAGGTCTGACCCAAGACTTCAAATTAAAGTGGGTAGTGACTGTTCTGTCGCCAAGCACTCCGCATTACGAAATGAAAGTCATGGTTTTTTCGGATGGAAACTTAAAATAAACGAGGTCCCATGTCATGGTAAGCATGGCACGATAAAAAACCCTGCTGTATTAAATGCCATCAGTGCAATGCACAGGCAAAATTTTTGCACTTTTACCTATAGCTGGCAAAGAGTCAATATAAGTAAAATATTTTTGACTGGGTCATTAAACACCATTACTCAACTCAACTCATTGTTCAAAACACTGTCCTTTTTTTAGATCAATAAGAAATTGTTTAAGGAACTTCAGCCTCACGGTAGCCTCTCACATATAGAAAATGTACAGGAAATGTCCTATACAAATATGCTATATACACTACTGTCACAAAAATGTAGTCAACATTTTTCTCTTGCTGTTTAAGCCAAACCTTTAACACATACGAATCAATCACAATCCTTGATTAAGTTTTCTGCTTTTGATATTTTAGTAGAACACGATTCAAGGTAGATCATGAAGATTTATCAAATACAAGAGAAATATGTGTACTATCAAACATAAAATGTATTACAAGGTTATAACACATGTCTGATTATTGTAAAGTTATTCTTTAAACAAGTAACGAAAATGTCTTACATCAAAGGGAAGAAATGAAATAATAAAAAAAAAACTTTTAAAGGTATGATCAAATTGATCTAATCTCAAGATAATGTCCTAGAATTTGTATATTGCCGTCAGTATTATAATATTACAAGAAATGGATGGTCTTGCAACATACCAAGGAAAGTTTTTTTTCTTTTTCTGCATCTCTTTTTTTTTTTTTCGTAGCAAAACTGTTTTGTTTCTTTGATTTAAAATTAAAAAAAAAACAATTTTTTTTGGGGGTGGGGTGGGGGGGTGGGGGGGGTGTAGCAAAACTGTTTTTTCCTTTGATTTAAAAAAACACAAATAAGTCCAGAATTCAAGAAAACCTGTAATTTAGGACCACTAACGAGATCTATAGACTATATATAGGGTTCAGGACATTCTTTTTGACTAAAATATGAAACAAGGTTTGATTGGTTGGTTGTAATGTTGTTCAACCTCGCATCAGAAATTATTCAGCTTTAAGAATCGGAGCAAGGTAATTTATATCTCAATGATTTTATTTAAGAACAATTTCATATATGCATAAGATGTGGAAGTGTATATTTTTGCCTGCTATGTACTTTTGCATTATATAGCAGGTTGTACGGTATACAGGTGTGGTCTTTATATAGGGGAGGCCATTATACCTGGTTTTTGTTCTTTATATAGAGAAGGCCATTACAGCATTTACTGTGCACTGGCTTTTTCAGTATCGGAAATTTCCTACATTTTAAATATGAAAACAGCCAGCACCCATAGACAGCAGTAAACGAACAATCTGTTAACTTTCTCGCACTAGGATCTAGGATATTGTGAGGTATTGTAATTTTTAAGTTAGTTGGTTGATGAATGTTGTTTAACTTCACATTAGCAATTTTTATGATATTTGTGACAAGACAATTAATTGTTACGAAAACTTATATTACACTTACCGGTAAATTAAATGCTATAAATATGTATGTATTTTGATGACACAGAGAGTTGGTTGGGACAACTGGCTGTGAAGTTGGACATTAATAAACCATGTAAATAGAAAGTTTACTGTTTTGTCTTTCCTCTCTGCCAAAAGGCAGAGTCCCCACAGTCAGCATTGTGTAACACACACCGCCCAGCCTGTGGGTGCATTCTCAATCCTGGCTCCATCAAGGACGGTCATCCCCTGAGTACCCACCGACCCATGGCAATGGACCTCAAAGTGTGTTACTAGCATGTAGCCCATAAATATGTACAATGTACTTTAGACCACTAGCTAGAACAATGAACTATTTAATGGAATGAAGCCCCTAGTAATTCTCTTGGTTTATTATCACTGGGAAGTTGAATGATTTCCAAAATACTTTTATCACAGGAAACAAATAACTCTAATGGAAAGTTAAATGATTTCCAGAATCCTTTTAACACTGGAAACAAATAACTCTTAATAAGCAAACCTTGGACTGAAGAAGATAAATATCAAGATGGCATCTTTATTTATGTCTAACTGATGACGTTAGATTACAGATCAAAATAGATCCAAAAAAAGTTTTTTTCTCAATATATGTCGTTTTTGGAAAAAAAAAAAAATTCTAAATGCCTGCACTATATAACATAAATATAAGGGTCAGTGCCTCTCAACATTAAGACATGAAGCCTCAGTGTGTTAAACGCTTGTGTCAGAAAGTTTAACAATCACTTGCTGAAGTTAATGGCAGTTTTCTTTCGGTACTTTAGTTATAATCTTACACAAGTGGGGTCACACACCATCATTTCAACCAATCATTCCACATACCCACCCACCCTTTGACCCAAATTCTCAGGAGCAAGACTACACAATTCCTGGTTTTAATTATAAAAGATCAACATTTTCTCAACTGCACTGTTGTGACAAAAGAGAAAAAAAGATGAAAGAGAAATAGAAACACAATAACATTTTTTACCCAAATAATATAAATTTACACTTTATACATTAAAGCTCAAGCTATTCTCATTATAATGGGAACTCAATATGACTCTGATGTTCTGATGTTAAAAGTAAAATTAATGTGCATGGTTACAATAAACATATCCAATAAACCTGCAGAACTGAAAAAAGAAAATTATAGGGATTTTTTATTATCAATTCACTGCAACCATTACATATATATATTATATATACATACATACATATATATATAATTATATATATATATATATATATATATATATATATATATATATATATATATATATATATATATATATATATATATATGTAAATATATATATTGATAGATACACAAACATACACAATACACACACACACACACACACACACATATATTTTTTTTTTTTTTTTTTTGGAAAAATAACAATAGAATCAAAGCTTTAAATCAGTGGTACCATACAAGGTTGATAAAAGAAAAACACTGAATACACTACTGTACTTAAAGCCAGCGTTGTTTTGATATATTGTTACGAGATATTGAAATCATGTTTAACAAGAATATATTATATAAAAGATTAAACAAATGTACTTCTACTCATAAATCTTTTATAAAACAAATATTACATTGCTGATACACAAAAGTAAAAACTATAACAAATATTTAATTAACTGACATATATAGTTTAAATTGTCTCACAACGGAGCAAAAAATATTTCCAAATCATTAAAAAGTTTCATCTCAAAACTTGGGTACATGTGTACTAGGAATCAAATAATGGATGACAAAGAGGATTTATCAATTTTCTAAAATGCAGTTTCAGTACTTAACTCAGGGTCTTGGTGACCAAATTATCTATCTAAAGCACATTTTTACAGATCACAATGCCTCTCAATGTCCCAGGCCCTAGTGGACCTGGCAGTGGGTAAAGTATTTATCAAGGCCTCTCACTGTCCCAGGCCCTAGTGGACCAGTGGGTAAAGTATTTATCAAGGCCTCTCACTGTCCCAGGCTCTAAAGGACCAGTGGGTAAAGTATTTATCAAGGCCTCTCACTGTCCCAGGCACTAGTGGACCAGTGGGTAAAGTATTTATCAAGGCCTCTCACTGTCCCAGGCCCTAGTAGACCAGTGGGTAAAGTACCGGTATTTATCAAGGCCTCTCACTGTCCCAGGCACTAGTGGACCAGTGGGTAAAGTATTTATCAAGGCCTCTCACTGTCCCAGGCCCTAGTGGACCAGTGGGTAAAGTATTTATCAAGGCCTCTCACTGTCCCAGGCTCTAGTGGACCAGTGGGTAAAGTATTATCAAGGCCTCTCACTGTCCCAGGCCCTAGTGGACCAGTTGGTAAAGTATTTATCAAGGCCTCTCACTGTCCCAGGCCCTAGTGGACCAGTTGGTAAAGTATTTATCAAGGCCTCTCACTGTCCCAGGCCCTAGTGGACCAGTTGGTAAAGTATTTATCAAGGCCTCTCACTGTCCCAGGCCCTAGTGGACCAGTGGATAAAGTATTTATCAAGGCATCTCACTGTCCAAGGCCCTAGTGGACCAGTGGGTAAAGTATTTATCAAGGCCTCTCACTGTCCCAGGTCCTAGTGGACCAGTGGGTAAAGTATTTATCAAGGCCTCTCACTGCCCCAGGCCCTAATGGACCAGTGGGTAAAGTATTTATCAAGGCATCTCACTGTCCCAGGCTCTAATGGACCAGTGGGTAAAATAATTATCAAGGCATCTCACTCAGCTGTAGGTCTGAAGCCAATCAATCATAAGTGTGAAAGGGACTTTTTTGTGTCATAGACCTTTCCTGGATGACTTTGTATCAGTAAAACATACAGAGTCACTCAGGTCTGCAATATTTATTTGTTACACTGGGAAATCTAGCATTTTTTAACTGTTGTCATTAATGTATGCTAATACATCTATCAAGTAGCTCAGGCCCCAGTTTCACAATTATTCCTTAACTAAGATTTTCCTTAACTTAAATCTGGCAAATTTGAAAACCTTAATAATTTCGTTAATTGTTGAGATATAAGGAAGTTAAATGTGTCATGTTAAAGATCACTTCAAGATTGTAACATCTGTATTTTGTTTTATTACAAATGTTTATAAATAACTCAGAAATAGATTGCTAAAATTTGCTTTATTTAGGTTAAGGAAAATCTTAGTTAACGAATGGTTGTGAAAACGGGGCCAGAACTAGTTGTATAACACTCCCACGACACAAAGACACGTGTTGAGAATAATCCATGTG
Source organism: Tegillarca granosa (assembly GCA_029721355.1). Classification (NCBI taxonomy): domain Eukaryota; kingdom Metazoa; phylum Mollusca; class Bivalvia; order Arcoida; family Arcidae; genus Tegillarca; species Tegillarca granosa. Next base: position 328,361 of record JARBDR010000908.1, on the reverse strand, counting down.
ATTAATAAGATGTACTGTCTCATAACAGATGGCTCAGAAAAAATTGCTGATTTGGTGTAAAACAACAATCAACGATCGAACTATTTACCTGTCTATAGTTTCATATCCCAAACCATTTACCTGTCTAAAGTTTCAAATCCCAATCTGGAAGTTCATGGTGTGAGGAGAATTGTCATTTCACTGGCTACAAGTAAAGGATTTTCTCTGGACACTTCAGTATCTACCGATAATCTTTGAACTGAAAAAAGGATCTTGACTCGGGCATAAAACTCCCGACTCTACTCATTTCACCTTAAAATCCAGGTGGTATGGTGCAATTATCTGACAAATAACCAACTGTACAAGTTTAGTAACCTAGCTGTAAAAGTGCAAGTCAAACAGTTAACAGTTATCGAGTTTTAAGAAAGCTGTTGCCCTGTTTACAAACAGTGTAACCTTACAATGATACATGACTGTGTTACCACATCAGAATAGCGAGGCTGAAACATATCTCCTATTTCTATATATCACAGATCAAATATATTACGGCTAATTTGATCTAGCTATAAATAATCAACACTTTAGTCACAATGTCATGAATACCATATTTTTCATTATACTACCTGCATATTGCCATTTACTATACTACCTGTATATTGTCATTTACTAACTGTATATTGTCATGTGCTACCTGTATATTCTCATGTACTACCTGTATATTGTCATTTACTAAACAACCTGTATCTGGTCAATTACCACCTGTTACTGTAATTTACTACCTATACATTGTCATTTACTACCTGTATATTGTCATTTACTACCTGCATATTGCCATGTACTACCTGTATATAGTCATTTACTACCTGTATATTGTCATATACTACCTGTACATTGCCATTTACTACCTATCATTTACTATATTACCTGTATTTTCTCACATACTATCTGTTTATCGTCATTTACTACACTACCTGTAATTTTCATTTACTACATGTATATTGTCATTTACTACATGTATATTGTCATTTACTACCCTAGATTGTCATTTACTATAATTTACTACATGTATATTGTCATTTACTACCCGTATATTGTCATTTACTACCTGTATATTGTCATTTAGTACCTGCATATTGTCATTTACTACATGTATATTGTCATTTACTACCCGTATATTGTCATTTACTACATGTATATTGTCATTTACAACCTGTATATTTTCATTTACTATACTAACAATATATTGTCATTTACAACCTGTACATTGTCATTTACTCAAAAAAATTATAAAAGAAAGATCAGTAGCAAAAAACAACAAATAAGTTACTAATAACAGAGTTGAGTTGAGTAATGGTGTTTAATGTCCTAGTCAAAAATATTTCACTTATATCGAACACGCCACCAGCTATAGGTGAAAGTGCAGAAATTTGGCCTGTGCATTGCACTGATGGCATTATACAGCAGTGTTTTTTATCGTGCCATACTTACCATGACATGGGACCTCGTTTATTTTAAGTTCCCATCTGCAAAAACAGTGACTTTCATTTCGCAATGCCGAATGCTTGGTGAAAAAACAGTCACTACCCCTTTCAGGTCTTGGGTCAGACCTTGTTCTTTCAGATGGAAACTTAAAATAAACAAGGTCCCGTGGCATGATAAAGAATCCTGCTGTATAATGCCATCAGCGCAACACACAGGCAAAATTTCAGCACCTTCACCTATAGCTGACGTTGTCTCAATATAAGTCAGGGCTCCAAGCAACGCTTAAGTTTTACTAGCCAATAGACTAGTTAGTTTGAAACTTACTAGCCAAGTCCAAATTTTACTAGCCAGGTCCAAAAGTTACTAGCCAGAAGTACAAGACTTCATGTTGCCAAAGCCGATCTGTACAATAATAAATTAATAATAATAACAACAGAAAGAAAAACTCCGAAACTCTTTGAATAAACCAAAGGTTGAAAGGCTTACTTGCCTTTTCGCCATATTGTTTATGTGCAGTTACACGTTCCCGTTACGTAATACAATTCCGTTTCATTCAAATGCATGTAAGACCGAGACAGAAGACGGTTAATCCGAGTGATGTAAGTCATAATTTCTATTATTTTTATTACAAAAAGGTCAACAATCGATATTAAACAAATTGTTTACAAATTACGATTTCCGATAGCTGACTAATTGAGTGAACATGGAAATAAAATTACCAGCCAGCTGGATAATTTTTGGTCGCCATTTGGCAAGTGGACATAAATTTTACTCGCCAAATGTGATTTTTACTCGCATTTGCGAGTATTTTACTTGCCACTTGGAGCCCTGTAAGTGAAATAGTCTTTACTGGGACGTTAAACAGCATTACTCAATTCAACTCCAATTGTTTAGATTATCAAATAATCTGTATTAAACAACCTCTAAAATTTAAGCATACTGTAATTCAACCAACTCATTTAATATTTAATGACCATTAATTAGAAGTGAAAACTTTTCATTTTTGTACAATTTGGCTTATTTATTCCTAGACAATATTAAGTATGTATGAATATAAAAATTTGTCATTATTTTACAATTTTAGTAATAGATTAACAGTGATGGGTTCTCTGACTTGTAAGCCACAGGGATGGGTTCTATGATGTTATTAATTAAGCCACAGTGATGGGTTCTCTGACTTGTAAGCCACAGTGATGGGTTCTATGATGTTAAGCCACAGTGATGGGTTCTTTGACTTGTAAGCCACAGTGATGTGTTCTCTGACTTGAGAGCCGCAGTAATGGGTTCTATGACTTGTAAGCCACAGTAATGGGTTCTATGACATGTAAGCCACAGTAATGGGTTCTATGATGTTAAGCCACAGTACTGGTTCTATGATGTTAAGTCACAGTGATGGGTTCTATGATGTTAAGTCACAGTGATGGGTTCTATGACTTGTAAGCCACAGTGATGGGTTCTATGACTTGTAAGCCACAGTGATGGGATCTCTGACTTGTAAGCCACAGTGATGGGTTCTATGACTTGTAAGCCACAGTGATGTGTTCTATGACTTGTAAGCCACAGTGATGGGTTCTATGATGTTAAGCCACAGTGATGGGTTCTACGATGTTAAGTCACAGGGATGGGTTCTATGGTGTTAAGCCCAGTGATGGGTTCTATGATGTTAAGCCACAGGGATGGGTTCTCTGACTTGTAAGCCACAGTGATGGGTTCTATGATGTTAAGTCACAGTGATGGGTTCTATGATGTTAAGCCCAGTGATGGGTTCTATGATGTTAAGCCACAGGGATGGGTTCTATGATGTTAAGCCCAGTGATGGGTTCTATGATGTTAAGCCACAGGGATGGGTTCTATGATGTTAAGCCCAGTGATGGGTTCTATGATGTTAAGCCCAGTGATGGGTTCTATGATGTTAAGCCACAGGGATGGGTTCTATGATGTTAAGCCCAGTGATGGGTTCTATGATGATAAGCCACAGGGATGGGTTCTATGATGTTAAGCCCAGTGATGGGTTCTATGATGTTAAGCCCAGTGATGGGTTCTATGATGTTAAGCCCAGTGATGGGTTCTATGATGTTAAGCCACAGGGATGGGTTCTATGATGTTAAGCCCAGTGATGGGTTCTATGATGTTAAGCCACAGGGATGGGTTCTATGATGTTAAGCCCAGTGATGGGTTCTATGATGTTAAGCCCAGTGATGGGTTCTATGATGTTAAGCCCAGTGATGGGTTCTATGATGTTAAGCCCAGTGATGGGTTCTATGATGTTAAGCCACAGGGATGGGTTCTATGATGTTAAGCCCAGTGATGGGTTCTATGATGTTAAGCCACAGGGATGGGTTCTATGATGTTAAGCCCAGTGATGGGTTCTATGATGTTAAGCCACAGGGATGGGTTCTATGATGTTAAGCCCAGTGATGGGTTCTATGATGTTAAGCCACAGGGATGGGTTCTATGATGTTAAGCCACAGTGATTGGTTTTATGAATTGTAAGCCACAGTGATTGGTTTTATGAATTGTAAGCCACAGGGATGGGTTTTATGAATTGTAAGCCACAGGGATGGGTTTTATGAATTATAAGCCACAGGGATGGGTTCTATGATGTTAAGCCCAGTGATGGGTTTTATGAATTGTAAGCGGTTCAAATCATAATCTAAAATATTTAAGTTAAGCAGATTTTACATCTGATCATTATGATCTTATATTATAAAATAAAAACATTTTTGCTTCATATAAAACGATAGCAAAAACAGGAAATAAAGTGCTGCAATAATAAATTAAAATAATAAATTAATTATCTGGAAACATCTTTTACTAATTGTTTGTAAAACTAATTAAAACAGAGATGTTTTTTTTCAAACATAAAGAATAAAAAAAGATAGATGTATCATTTAACCAAAAAAAAAAATTTAATTACAGAAATACTTGATGAATGACTTAATTTTTTTAAGGAAAATATATCTCCATAATAAATAATAAAAATGTGATGTCATCCAGCAATAATTCTTTAATTAATTACTAAGACTTTTACAATACGTCGAGAATAATAATAGTCGAGAATAATAATTACATTGTAAATTATGACTTCAGATTTAATGTTTGAAGATATACTAAAGCATGTTCATGTATGAAAATTTCTAATTTAAATTTCCAATGAAATACCGGTACTAGATCAAATGAACCTTTCGGAAAAGTTGGAACAGTTTTAAGACACAATTCTGGCTAATAAAAATATCTGTAGATAAGTGACCTGTTAAAAAATTAATTAATGAGGTTTTTTTTTACTTTTGTATAATTTTATAATAAATCTTATACTCAACATAAAAGTTCACGGTATTAAACCAACAATTATTTACTTTTCTATTTCATGACAAAAAACAAAACATATAAAATAAAATAAATAAAATAAAATAAAAAAATGAAATGAAATAAAATAAATAAAACAAAATAAAATAAAATAAAATAAAATAAAATAAAATAAAATAAAATAAAATAAATTAGTAAATAAAATAAAATAAAAAATAAATTAATTAATGTAGATGAATTTTAAATATTTGTATATATATATATATATATATATATATATATATATATATATATATATATATATATATATATTTATATATCCTATTTTAAAAAATCCAACATCATTTGTTACGTTAACAGCTGGTGACATTTCAATATAGTTGAAATATTCTTTTCTGAGAAGTAAACCAAAACAGTAATATCACTATAAATATTGCTTATGTATCATCACTATGGAATACCTGATCGGAAACTTTAAATTGAAGGGGGACCTTGGTGGCAGGATGTTAATTAACTGAATACGGTACATGTATCGCTCACCACATAGGTTCATAATCACACTCGGACAGGCAGATCCTTGTGCGAGATACATGTAGTTTGTCAGTTCTCTTGTTGAATGTGGGGTTTTCTCCAGGGATTCCAGTTTCCCCTTCAAACCTAAACTGACTACCTTGACACAAGTGAAAGCATCTTGACTGAAGCATAAATCACCATTACTCCAATCTTACTATGTAACTACTCCTGAAAACCTCATCTAATCCCTGTAAATTCTTTTGTATCCACCTGTCTCAACCACCTTGAAATCTTATGTCTACATTTAAATTTTTTTTCTTCAGAAGTGTTCAAAACAGCCATTTCAAATTTTCTTAAAAAATAAAATATCAAATTTTAGTGGCAGGTGCAAAAGCAACCCATAAATCACTGTGAATAACATGTATATATTACTTCAAATGAAATTATTCAATGAGTTTTTTTGATATTGTTCCCTTACTTGAAAAACAGAAGCTGGAATCTCAAAGACTAGACCAGAATTGACCCATTTAAACAAGCTCAGAGTGCTCACTTCATATACATGTGGGAGGTGGGGGGAGGGGGTTAGAACCCCAGCCAGGTCTGACCAAGACTTGAAAATTTGTAAGGACTGTTCTTTGGCTAAGAACTCAGTAAGTAGAAAAGAGTCAAAAGGTCCTTCAGAAAAGACCTTAAAAACTGATGTCCTGTGTCACTGCAGGTGTGGTACTTTTAGGTACCCTCCCTGCACATTATCTGAAGTGCACTGCATAGGTAAAAATTTCTGCCACTTCACCTATAGCTGGTGACCTCTCAATATAAGTGCAATATTCCTGACAGGAGCAAAGAACTCCATTAAATCAATAAGTCAATCAATCATAATAAAAGAAGTTGAATGTATTGAGAAATCCATCAGTCTATGGCAAGTAAACTGATAAATGTTTTCACACTTGAAACCATGATCTGCCTATGTGGTTTAATTTTTAACGCTAGGCAGTGAGAGATTCTTTACTGTAGGTAGATAGGGTGGGCCACTAGGCCTTTAGGATCTGCCTATGTGGTTTAATTTTTAGCCCTAGGTAGTGAGAGATTTTGTGATCTGTTAGCAGATGTGGTGGGCCACTAGGCCACTAGGATCTGCCTATATGGTTTAATTTTTAAACCTAGGCAGTGAGAGGTTCTATAATCTGTAAGCAGATGTGGTGGGCCACTAGGCTATTAGGATCTGATGATCTGTTAGCGGATGTGTTGGACCACTTGGCTGCCAAACCCACTGCGCCTAGTCTTAGAATAATGTGTATGTATAATAAATATGAAGATTCTATTCTAAGTATTATTAGCCAAGTCAGAAAAAGTGTGAAGACAAGAAAATTATGTTTTATGCTCCAGTCAAAATTCTGTCCCTTATATCAAGGCAGTTAATTTTTTTGGGATGATGGAGGAAACCTGAGTGCCTACAGAAAACCAATGACCTTAGATAAGTGACCTGGGATAAGTGATCTAACAATCTTTTTCACACTTAGATTGACTTACTGGTAGTTGAAGTGATTAGTGGCACTGTGATTCGTTCAAAATAACAGACAAACGGACTTTAATATACCCAAAAACTAAATGTCAACATGTGACCCCTTACTAAAGGTCATGTGACCCCTTACATAAGGTCTTAAGTTTCACTGGGCACTCTTTGTTTCCTTCAACATTCCAAAAATAAATGCCTAAATATAACTGAAACAAAAAATTGACTCAAGTCATGAATCCACATAACTTCACTTCTCTTTTTTACTTGATCACACCCATTTTTGTTATATAACAATACTCAGTTTTTTTTCAGTGTTATGAAAGGTAAATAAGAAAAAAGTCTTATGACTACCCTATCCTTGTTCCTACTTTAACAAAATTGTGTAATTTCATTCTTTCTTTTGTGCAATAAAAACTTAAAGAAGTTTACCCCTCAATAGTATCAATTACTTAAATTTAAAGATTATAATTCCCCTGATATCATACAATGAGCCCATAAAACATGTAACATATCTCTCACCTTTAAAAAAAACATATACAATTCCTAACTTCACCTAAACCCTCTCAAGTTTATAAAAAGTTTAAAATTACACATTACATAAGTCATAAAAAATATTTATTAAAAAAATAGATCTACAGATTAAAAAAAAATGAAAACAGTTAATGAAAAGACAGATATTAAAATATAGATACAATTTATCACAAAAAATATATTATGTATACAAATGTGTGTGTGTGTGTGTGTGTGTGTGTGTGTGTGTGTATAAAACATTGTATACTATCAAAACTATAAAGCACCTATAATAAAAAAAAATTATTAGCCTAACACTGCACCAAATACAAAATACGTTTTCCACAATGTTGGAGGTCTTATTTCAATTTAATTAGTATACTGAATGCTACGTGTAACAATCTGAGAATAGAAAGAAAGAAAGAAAGAAAAGGATGGAATGAAAGAGAGAAAATCGTAATAATACATACCTAGGCCATAATGAAGTCCTAAAGCGAAAAGCAAAATATACAGCATGGCGGTATAAATTCCCAGCCCTTTACATTGGGCTTCCGATTTTTTAACATAAGCTGTCAACAGAATTTTATCTAATATACACACAACAAACTCGCGGATTATCCTGGTCCTAATTCACGTGACCTAGAAAAATCTGCAAATAAAAAATGGCGACCTTTTAGATCTTGGGTCATAAATATCGGAATACACAGTGTATTCAATACATGTTTACATAAAATATATAGCCTGAACTATGTAAATATGTTTACAAGTTCAATAAATGTTCGGAATGAATTCCAAAGGTATTTTATTTACGATGAAAAAATGTTGATTTACAATTAAATCAATGTTGACTTGGCCGGACTCGGTCATCAATCGGGTCACGGGGAACAAAATGGCCGAGTGTGTATTGACCACGCTTATCAATACACATTTCTTATGTGTAAGCTTGCTGACAGTGTCCAAACATGTACGTAAAATCAATTAAATTGTTTCACAAACATGTGAGATTGGGTCGATATATAAAATATTTGTATTTTTATTGTAATACACGAAGCAAAAAATATCTAGGGCATGCATGCTATACCGTAAATACACCAATCGATATCTTCAGATTATAAACAACGCGATTTCTTCAGCTTACCTTTAAAATTGCACAAATTGAATTAAGCAAAATTCAGCAATTATTACATCATTAATTTAAACATCCAATAATCATTAATAGTCACACTTGAATAAATTAAAAATCCAAAACACAAATACACAATTTTTTACGACCTCCTTTCCCTCTAAAAGCTCACAATGTTGTTATTACTGTGCATGTAATTGACACATTTCCATATATGGAATACAAACGTCATTGAACTTTACAGTGACATCTGGTGGTGTATATTATGGCGCCAGTTATGAATGGATTTTATTCAAGTTTGGAGATTTTTTTAAAAAAGAAAAAAAAGATGATTTCAGTTTTTTTTTTTCGTGAAATGCAGTAAAACAATGATTTAGTAATTTGTTAGAGTTCAGAGGAGTACAAGTAAACAGGGCGGAAAGTTAAAAGTAAGTAAGTAAAAAAAATACACAATTTCCTTCCGACTTTTGGCGGGTATGTGGCTTACTGATATAATCGTTTAATATATAAGGTAAGGTGCTAGCTCACTGAGTACGTATGCTACAGAAAAGCCTACACCTCCCCCCAGTCAATTATCCTGACATCGGATGAACCAGTCAATAATCTACCCAGACGAGGAAGTAATATCTCAAATTTTAAAGTATTATGCCCTGGTCGGGGTAGCATATTAAAAAGAGTTGAGTGAAGTAATGGTGTTGTACGCTTTAATCAAGATTCTTTCACTTCTTTTGAGACAGTCAGTTCTTGAAGGGTGCCCCCCCCCCCCCAAAATAAATAAAAAATAAAAATTAAAAAAAAAACAAAAAAACATTGACACCCGACTTACTACAAGCCAACTTGCGAACAAGGATCTGCCGGAGTGCGATTCGAACATAGGCTCTGAGAGGCTTTGTGATCCAAAGGCATGTGCTTTAAATTTACTATGCCACCAAATCCACAAAATCAAAAGACAGATTGCGAATAACTTGAAAATCTAAGACAAAAGGGTTTGAGATGAATTAAACAATTGAGCTTCAAATTCCTTCCAGGGAAGTGATTTTAAATTTCTTTTTTGAATAGGTTATTCTTTATTCAACTATCACTATTTATCTATCTATCTATCTATCTATCTATCTATCTATCTATCTATCTATCTATCTATCTATCTATCTAGTTTTGATTTTAAAGTATCCTGTTCACAACGCTGAAATGTTGATTTTAATAAACTCTCAATATATTTATAATAATAATAACATGAAGTGATCATCATGTTTCCTTTTCTATACCATCATTAATTTAGTGTAAATCCTGCTTTATATACTTTATACAGCCCAAGTAGTTCTGTGGAAAATGGCGTGTAACAAAAATCAAGATATGGAGTCTTATTTTTGTAGCAATAAGATATATTTCTCTCCTCTAATAGACCCGACTGCGATAGCTCAGTCGGTAGAGTGCTCGCTCCGTAAGTTGGAAGTCGTAGCTTCCGGACCCCGACCGGGTCTGACCCAAGACTTGAAAGTGGGCAGTCACTCATGGTTCTTTCGCCAAGCACTCGGCAACACGAAATGAAAATCATAGTTCTTTCGGATGGGAACTTTTAATAAACGAGGTCCGTGTCACGGTAGGCGTGACACGATAAAGAACCCTGCTGTATTATTTCATCAGCGCAACGCACAGACAAAACTTCTGCACTTTTGTCTATATAGCTGGCGACGTCTCGATATAAGTGAAATATTCTTGACTGGGACATTTAACACCATTACTCAACTCAACTCTCCCCTTATAAAATTTTGATTAGTAGAAAATTCGCTGGAAAAGAACATATAACTATAGAACTATAACATATTAATATTTGCTGTTTGTGTTCACACCATAGTGTTATTTGTTTAAATTGATAAGGTAGCCTGACGTCGGAATGTATTTGCATTATTTGTATTATCTTACGCTTTAATTCAATTTCCATTTATATTAGAGGTTTTATCGTCTTGAACAAGTTAATAGCTTATTGGTAACAACATCTTTTAAAAACTAAATTATATATTAATTGTTGATTATTATTCATGCTAAGTTATTCTTTGTTTTCTATTTATAGCTGTATCGACTTGTTCTAACTTTATGGGAAGGATACCATAATATGAAATTAACGTAAAAAACTAATGATACATCCCATTTCCGATTAAAGCGTTTCATCTGTTTGGCCACTTAAAATATTCATGATCAAAGCACGTGTTTGTCGTGATGACAGGTTCCACAAAATTCTTGACGTCATCTTATTGTCATGCTACGTCATTTCAAAAATTGAATAGAAAGTTCCGAATTTGGTTTCTACGAACATACACTCGCACTGAGTAGTTAAATTTGCATACGACGTCTAGAATATCTGACCAATCCACGTCTGTTTTCTGACGTAAAATAGGGTTTGTTACAAGCTCTAAAACAGCGCCAACCTTCTAGGTCGTACAAATGTTAGCCGCCGCGCTATTCAGTGATCCGGATATAACAATAATGGGCGTGATTATCAACAGTCACGTGACGTCACATTACATCGAGTGAATTGACGTAACCAAGAGTAAAGTTTCTTCTCTGACGTCATCTTTGATAACCAAGTATAAAAGCAAAGATTTTTAACAAGTCTTAAAAAAAATTCAATTAAAATTTAGACAAATTGAAAACATTGTAAAACTAAGTATCCTCAAGACGCCTAAATTCGTGGTAGGGTCAAATTCGTGGCAGATTGTTTACACCGGATATCATTTACAGAAGTACATCACTGCACACACTCAAAGTCAAATGGGCGCCCAAAGTGTTAAACTTTCCATACTTAGTTAGAATTTTTTTTAAATATGTCCTAAACTGACAAGGAAATATAAAAATATCAAAAGTTTTAATTTTTGACAGATTTCACTAATGCCAAATTATTCTTGAAGTTATATCTTTATTTTTAATTACAAGTAAAATAAATAACGATGTAAACTATGTTGTCTGGAAGAAGACAGTCTGGCCTATTTACCTGATCAACATCTGAAACTTTTGTGTCAAGTAATACTTGTTTTGAGTGTCATCAAAATTGTGTGTCTCTTACGCTATATTAAGTAAAATTCATGCATTTTTCACTATATAATATGATGTAAAATGACATGAATTCCGCATGTCATACCGGAAATGCCTAATCGTTTTTAATCGTGTAAATAATCGTGTAATCAATAATAATCTAAAAATTTACATTGTTAATCTAAACTAGATCATTGAAAATATAATTTTTTGAAACAGTCATTGTTGTAAACCCTTACCAGGAGAAATCTCGTGATCCGAGAGACTTCCCACGAATTTGGTCACGTTTTTTCAAAATGGCGTCTACCGAGAGGGTTTTGTTTACAAACGATGTTTTCCGGTATATTCATATGAAAACAACTAATTTTTTCTTCATTTTAAAGCAAAGTGCAAGAAATGTAAAACGGGATTGACTTTTTAACTATTTACTTACGATTCACTTTTAAATTAAGCAACGAACTGTTAGTACCACGAATATTGGCGACAGGAGGATATATCTAACGTACACATTGACATTCACCAATGACGTACAGCTGGTATATTGATTGATTATGAAAAAATACTTTTTTTTAATTCTTGCTTAATTAAATTAAACATATAATTGTAAATTCGTGACGTGAAAAATCTGCACAATGGAATTCACCAGAGTACCATGTGGTTCCCCATAGCGGTTGTGCGGGACAATTATTTCTATTTACAACGGAATCACATAAAGTGACGTTTTCCCGTAATAACGACGTTTTTGGGGGAAATATATGACGTGAACGTTATCCATTTCATTTCGCCCAAACGTAAAGAGTGACTGATCACGTGATACGCTGGTTTTTGTACTGTTGCCGATTTTGACACTAGATGGCGCTTTTTGTCTTATTTTCGTTACAGGTGTAGTACCAGATGCCCCAGTTTGTAAACTTGACATATAACTCATTACCATATCACACATTATATTTCACTACTAGAGTGACATGATTTGTTAATTATTTTGAATTTTTTAGTTACAAATGACCGGAGAAAGGGTTGAATGAACGACGGGCGGAACTAATATTCATCTGTTTGTTTTAGATTTATGATTTTATAGAAGTTGCAGAAATAGACAAAAATGTATAATAATGGCCATTTACAAGGTAGATTTTAAAAAATACATGTTCTGTGCTTTATTTATGCTTAAAAAGGTCGAAGTACCTGTTTATATCCATCAGGACAATTTCAGTGATCACAGTTCTGAAATCGACCTGGAAATAGGATGTTATTAACGCTCAAATAGGAATACAATAAAACATATCACTTTATTTATTTATTTATTTATTTTAAATTTTTTTGTTTATTCATTCATTCATATTTTATTTATTATTTATTTATTTTTCGTGAATTTAGTTTGTAAATACGGAATTTTTAGTGCAATAAGTTTATGCTACAGTAGATAACTAGACCACTCATTACAAGGCCATATTCCGTGGTCCCTAAAATGATTCATTAGACAAGTTAAGCTGTTCATTCAAAGTTTTATATCACCGTTTTATTGCTTAATGAAGAGATCATTGGTTTTGAAAAATAATATCTGATGTTGTTGGTAAACACTTAAAAAGTCACATATTTATTTGCGCGTCCAAAGGTCATGAACAGACGTCAACCTGAAAATTAAACTGTCCACTGATCTTTACACGTTACTGGTAAACAAAAAAAGTACTACAAGGCTTAATGTATATATAAATGTTTTAAATATTTGATTAAGATTTAAATTCCGAGTATAGTACACGAAGGTCAGAATAGAGCGTGTAAATCATTCTTAGCGGCATTTTACAAAACGGTATCAATATCTGGTTTAATATCCAATTGATAAAATATCGATATTAATGTTGTAGCATTGATCTTTATGCAATTTTTCTACCAGTGTTAAAAGTGGTCGCCAACATTAGCTTTTTTTCGTGGGGGAGGTGGTGGTTATTTTTTGCCATACATTGTTTATTGTTTTCATTGATCGAGATTGTTTTCACAAAAGTACATTTATTCATTATTCTACGAAAAATCACACACACACACACACACACACACACACACACACACACACACCGTGACACACGATTGCTTGAATTGGTTGACAGAATATTGCTTTACGTTACATTGGCAATTTTTCAGCTATTCGTGAAAAGACTTTTCTATCATCTCGAGGATTGATTTTAATAAAAGTTTATCTGGTGCACGTGTTTCTGATCTGAATTTTACCAGCACACACTTGTGACGACCTTTAAAAGGCTAGTATACTCTCCTGCAATATCTCATATAAAAATCACAGACCACTTATTCTATTGTACTGGTACCGAGCCATCAACCTACATCATGATTTCTTACTTGCGCAAACACTGCTTCAATAAACCAAAGTAAGATTTTTGTTTTCAACATACAAATGTAATAATATAGATCTCCTGAAATTATTATACGAGACATCGGTGGTAGTGTAGTTTAAGGGTCCTAGTTTGTCAGTTTGCTTGCCGGCTTGGTCAGTGGATTCTCCAGGCACTACAATTTTCTCTATCATTTCATAAGTAAAAGCCTATATATTAGCGGAAATAATCTTGATGAGGCGTAAACCAGTATTATTCCACCCAGACCTTCAATTTAAGACGTATGCCTTATTTTGATTTTTCCTCATTTTTAAAAAGTTTTGATTTAAAATTGGTTGGGTAACTTGAAGCAATGTTTAAAACGGCGTAGAAAAATATTAAGACTTATCAAGGGAGATAATCAATAGATTTACTTGAGCCGATCTGTAGCTGAAACCACAATCGGTTATTTCCCTTTGTAGTGCCATTAACAATAGGTATTTCTCAGGAACTGATTAAACTGCATTTATGGACTTCTGTTTACACATAAAATTACAATGTATTCTAATTTTTGTAACTGGTAGTCTTTTTATTTATTTTTTACCTCCATATATGCAACCTATCCTCCAACGAATTCCGCACTATATCGACGTAATAGACATGCAGAAATTTCTAACGCAATCAAAATTGGTGCGGGATTACCTGAGTTTGCTACGTACTTTAGAAATTTCTGCATTCTGTTACGTCGATATAGCGCGGAATTTGTTGGAGGATAGGTTGATATCCGAAATAATTTTATTTGGCTTAAAATTATGCCTTGATCGGTACAATTTCGTCATATAAGTTTGGTAACTGACTCTCTCTCTCTCTCTCTCTCTCTCTCTCTCTCTCTCTCTCTCTCTCTCTCTCTCTCTCTCTGTGGGGGGGGGGGAGAGAAAGAGAGAGAGAGTGGTGTTACGTCATTCAGGTTATGTATATGTAAGCGTAAAAACGAAAATATGTCATTAACCGGGTTTTACGTCAGATGACAGGGTTATACATTAGATGATTAGATGACAGGGATTTAAGTCAGATGACCAGGGTTTTACGTCCGATTATCGGGTTTTACGTCAGAACCGAAATATGCGTCAGATGACCGGGTTATACGTCAGATGACGGAGTCAACATCAGTTGACAGGAATTAAGTAACGTGACCATGGTTATCACGGCGTTCGTTTATCGGACTTTACATCCGAGATATTATAGTTTCACGTCTTAACTTGAAAAGAACGTTGTCACTAAAAGTTATACAACGCCCATATTCCGTTTTAAAGCAGTCACTACAATAACTAACTCCCGCATGATCTAATGGAATAGTCATGATTGAGTTTAACATAATATGATAATACTGTACGCATTGCCTGTAAGACATAATTCATCCGTACAGTACAACGAAAATAGATTATTTGTTTCTGGTTGTTGAAGTGTTTTCACGGTTTTTTAGCTGTCAAAGCGAGATCACTCAATTTTTTAACACAACATACTAAGGCCACGTAAAAGCATTAATACCAGTTTCTTTTACTGACGTAACCGTACTAGCACAGTTCAGGACAGAAACTGAAACGTTCCTTGTGTTAAGGTCGGGAATCCCATGCCAGTCGGGTCTGACCAAGAGTTGAAAAATTGTAGCACTTGACTGCCAAGCACTCAACATCAAGAATTTTAAGTCACGGGTCATGGAGTCCTACTGTAGCGAACCGGGCTTGATGGGTGGCCGGGTAGCTCAGTCGGCAGAATCGGGACGGTCCCGCCGTAGTATTGGGAAGGTCCAAGGTTCGAGTACCGGTTTTCCCGCTGCATTTTTTCCCCGTTCCTGTTACATTTGGGGGCTCGTCTGACCCTGGGAAGTGGCCGATCAACAGGTTGGTCCCAGGGTGGAACCTATAGTGGTTTCGATTGTGGTTAAATCGAAAAAAGGAGTACATAGCGGGCCGGGCTTGATAGGTGGCCAAGTAGCTCAGTCGGTAGAGCTCCCCGCTAGCATTGGGAAGATCACGGGTTCGAGTCCCGGTTTGACCGCTGCATTTTTTCCCTTTTGTGTTACACTACAAATGTCTTAAATCTCACTGATTTTCGGAAAGTTGTATATTATTATATAGAGATAGAATTCCATAGCATCCATTCTAGTGCATTCTGTACGTGTTTTTTTTGTTATTTGAAATAAAAGGGATATTTAAGCGAATTATTTTTATGATCGTCAATATTCAAGCCTTCACACAACTATCAAGTACCTTAGGTGCTCTTTGTAAGGAAGGAAGTATAATATTGTCAAAAACGGGTAGGATGTCGTAAATCTAAACAAAAAACATGTGCTTGTTTCATCATTCCGAACTGAAATCAATGTCATATGAGCTTTAGATCTCCTGTTTGTGAAATATCAGATATTTTCAATGCCGAGAAGATTGTCCCGATTTGTAAGTATTTGTAAATATTGTGCGTCCAGCCATTTTCGACATCCACATAGAAAATCCAACTTATTTCGAATGGCAGCAGCTTTGACAGGGGACAATTTACACACCAGAATGAACGGGGACAGAATTCCAAGACCGTTCATCATTGGTGTAGCAGGTGGAACGGCTTCAGGAAAGGTTAGACCTTTGAGTTTATGGTTTATTTATTTATTTATTTATTTTGTGGGTGGTCTTTTAAACATTCAAAAATAACGAGGAAGCATTAAATAATTGGCATGTTGAATAATAAATTATTTCTAGCCCAAACTACACAATGGTCCATTGTATGCCATGATCTGTTGACGTTCATTTTGATCCTTGCTTAGACTTGCTATCCCCACTCCCCCTTCCCGTAAGAAGCTTAATCCATGCTTAAGTGTTGAATGGTTTTATCCAATTGGTTTTGTAAGACACATACTAAAAATACTAAATGTTTCTCAATATATGATTCTGCTCTTGAAATTCTTAAGTTGCTGTCATTAACACTTTAGCATTTATTTCAAAGATCGTTTATTAAATCTCAGAACTGTAAATTATATTTAATATGAAGTCAATACACTAAATAAGGGTTGGATACCGAAACCTGATACCAGTATTTGTGCCGAAACTTATTCTAAAATATACCAGTTTCAAAAGTATCGGTACTCTTATTGATACCTACCTTATAAAGCTAGCACAAACTCCATGATTTGACTTATCTTATCCATGTTAAAAGCTTCAATTATGAAATAAAATCAGTAGTGTTTTTTACAGGGTGCAGCCATTTTGATTTTGTTTACAAGAGGTAAAGCTCTGTAGTGCGTTAATAGTTTCAAATTTAATAAACCCGTTTCAAATGTTGAAAAGCTCAAAAATTATGTTCATGACTGACTTAAAAAGAATATGAATCTGTGACTCAACTATCTTTGATAGCTCTAGCCTCTATTGCTAATGTCAACATGGATTTCATCTTTATACCATGTATCATTAACAGTATCATTAAAATAATGTATCGTTTCATTGATACTGGTATGGTATCATATCGTTTCGTCCTTAATGGTATCCAACCCTACACTAAATAATGGATATTCCAATTAGACCTTAAATCATGTTTCATCTTAACTTTAACTGGTGACATCTTGATATAAGTGTGGGTTCCATCCTAGTCAACAGCAAGTGAGAAAGGTTTTTCCTTTGTTGAGTCCTTTACTGAACCTAAAAATTTTAAACCTCGTTTAATCAGTTTTAAATTTCATTCAGTCTTCAGTATGTGCAAAAATTATGGAGCGCCTTGGACAGGATGATGTAGACCAACATCAAAGACAGGTTGCTATAATAAGTCAAGACTCCTTTTATAAAGAACTGAATGAAGAAGAAAAGAAACAAGCAGCTAAAGGAGAATTTAATTTTGATCACCCAGGTAAGTTTTCAATAGACTAAGAGAGAGAGTGAGAGAGAGAGAGACCGACAGACAGATAGAGAGAGAAAGAGCGAGACAGATACACATAGAGAGAAATCATCCCATCCATTTAGTTCTATTTTATGATGCAAGTTGCTTTAGGATTAAATTGGATTAATGATGTTTTATGTTGGATTAATGATGTTTTATGTTGGATTAATGATGGATTAATGATGTTTTATGTTGGATTAATGATGTTTTATGTTGGATTAATGATTTTTGATGTTGGATTACACATTTAATGATGTTTTATGTTGGATTAATGATGTTTTATGTTGGATAAATGATGTTTTATGTTGGATTAATGATGTTTTATGTTTGATCAATGATGTTTTATGTTGGATTAATGATGTTTTATGTTGGATTAATGATTTTTTATGTTGGATTACACATGTAATGATGTTTTATGTTGGATTAATGATGGATTAATGATGTTTTATGTTGGATTAATGATGTTTTATGTTGGATTAATGATGTTTTATGTTGGATTAATGATGTTTTATGTTCATGTTAAGATTCTTTTACTTATATTGAGTTGGTCAGTTCTGGAATGACAGAAGAAACTGGATAAAACCACTGACCTTTGACCTTCAGCAAGCGAACTGACAACTTTCTCCCAATGAGGTTGCAAAAGGAAACCGAGATTTAATCATTATCACCTAAGTCAGTTTAAGACAATATTGATTCCAATGGAGTTCAGATTTAAGTCAAGTTTTGGAAAATATAGAAGATTGTACATAAAGAAAGCCATGTAGTCCTGATGTGTTACAGTTCAGTAAATAGTCATTGATTACAGTCAGTGAGTTCTCTATTTCCCTTAAAGGACTTGAACACATTAGATTTATTCATCTTTTATCTATATGCAATATTCAGTCACTGATCTCTCTCTCTCTCTCTCTCTCTCTCTCTCTCTCTCTCTCTCTCTCTCTCTCTATTAATTCAATATTGTAAGACCATTTCAAACTGACTTATAAGAATATTTCATGTATTTCTGTATTGAGGAAAGGTAATAATATTACATGTATTATTATTATAATTATGATTATTATTATTATTAGATGCATTTGACTATGATTTGATGTATGATGTGATGCAGAATTTATCAAAAGGAAAGGTCGTACAGATACCTGGCTATAACTATGTAGCTAATGCAAGGTGAGATAAATAATTATCTGTAAGTTTAAATGGAAATATCAAATATAGTCTAGTCACTTGCTAAAATATACTTCCGCATTTTGGACTAACCAATTCGGTAGCTCAGTTGATAGAAAGCACACTTCATATGTGAGAGGTCAGGGTTCAAACTCTGGCTGGGTCTGACCAAGACTTGAAAATAGGTAGTGATTGTTCTTTTGCCAATTACTTATTGCTCTGAACACACTACAAATGTCAAAATTTTGGACAATTTAACTATAGCTGATGACGTCTCTAACAGGTTTAAAATTATATTTCACATTGATAGGTACAGGACTTTTTTGTTTTTATTTTTGGTAAGTTCCAAATTAAGATTGGGAGGTCCCATCAAACAAAATCAAATTAACTCATGTTGATCTTTTATATATATATATATATATATATATATATATATATATATATATATATATATATATATACATATATATATATATACATGTATATATATATTATTGATTAAAAAAATATATCATTACAATTTACAAACACTCAACTATTGTTGTCAAAGCACCTGCACATTATATTTTCATTTCCAGAAATGATTGGACAACAAGAACTTTGACAAACTGCAATAAATTACATGATTTTGAAGCCTTTTTAATACACAAATGAAGTTTGTCCTGACCATAATAAAAAAAAAAAAAAAAGACAGGTCCATCATACTTTTATAGTCAATTTTCCAAGGTCCGAAAGTAAAATCAAAAAGATCCCGGACCTCGACCCCAGGACATTTTGAACCCCTGCTCTTTCTGAAATATTCTTAACAGGCAACTCTAAAACTCTATTTATTCGATAATTTAATTGGGCCAAACATATAAAAGAAATATTGATACTTAATTTTAAGTGTCATTGACTATGGTCTGTTGACAAATAAGAATAAAAATCTTCCTAAAAGGCATTTGTTTAGAAACAGGTTCTTGGTTATTGACAGACTTTCCATTAAAATTTATGTTTCAAATTTGGGACTAAAAATTTGCAAACTTGATGCTAACATGGGGCCAGATTAATTATCACATTCAAACTTAATTTTGTCTCCAGTTTGCAGAATGTATCAAAGAACCATCCTGACTGAACATTTATTAATACATAAATCCAGTATGTAACCCTAAAATGATGGATTTTTATCAAACTTTGCACAAATGTACACCAACACGAGACAATGTATCACATACCAGATTCAGGTATATTGTTCAAAGGTCATTTATAAGGTCAAATTTTATTCGGGGGTGGGGGGGGGACATAAGACATACCTGTAGTTACATTATTTTTCTAATTTCAGACAAGACGTACAAACAGTTTATCCTGCAGATGTTTTGTTATTTGAGGGAATTTTAGTGTTTTATCATAAAGAAATCCGTGATATGTTCCATATGAAATTATTTGTTGATACAGATCCAGATACCAGGCTATCTCGTAGAGGTAATACTATATAAATACTATTAAATAGGCTGCTTTAGGCAGCTCAAGAAAGGCTAATTTGCATGCACAGGAGTTTAAATTTCACATTGCCAGTCACTTTTTTAGTAGGGTCACAGTGGTCTAGTGGTCTAAAGCTCACTTACTGATCACAGTGCCTGTCACTTCAGACAGATTCTAGTGTCTGAAAAATTTTCGTTTCTCGCAGAAGGTTGATCGTTGTCTCCAGGCACTCTGGTTTCCTCTGGGAGCTCTGTTTCATCCACTGACCACCCCAATATAAATGAAACAATCTTAAAACACTGTTAAAACCAAATTCAATCTATCGATGTTTAAGTATATGACAGTTTTACATATGACTCAAACACATATTTATTGTCTCTCAAATTGATCTTTCTGAAAGATAATGATAAAATATTTTCAGTAAAATGATGATTATGATGAGGATGATGATTATGATTGCAATGATGACAGTGATGATGATCATGATGTGCAGGATGATGATGACAGTGATGCTGATGATATTGATTGCCAGGATGACAGTTATGATGATCATGATGGGCAGGATGATGATGATGATGATGATGACAGTGATGATAACGATAAATCTAGATATATCTCCATTTACCTTCATTCCTCAATTTGTATAAAAGACATCACACAGTTCACATACACTCTTATTGGTTGTAACTTTAAGTGTTTTACAATGTTTAGTAGGGTTGTTTATAAAAAGAGTTTATTTCTAAAGCAAATTTAGTCGTTTAATGTGATTTTTGCCGCCAAAGTTTAGTACAGTCTAGTTGTAAATATTGATAAATTTTAATCTTTTAGTTTTGAGAGATAGAAATGAGAGAGGAAGGGAGATAGAACAGATTTTACACCAGTATACAACTCTAGTCAAACCTGCGTTTGAAGAATTCTGTCTTCCGGTAAGTATCGTATTTATCTGAAATTATCTCGGTGGCCTTGGTGGTCAAGTGGTCTAAAGCGCACACTACAGATTACAGCAGCTTTCACTACTTTGGTTCAAATCACACTCACACTGATCCTAGTGTGAGAAAGTTTTTCTGTTTGCTTGCTAAAGGTTAATGGTTTTCTCAGTCCACTCCAGTTTCCTCCACCATCCCAGAACCGAATGCCTCTATAACATACCATTACTCAACTGATTATCTCCCCTGTTAGCTTATACAGAAGAGATATACTTCCATATCTTAGTGTGTTAGATAAAGTCTGTTGCTTTGAAATACACTCACACAAACAATTTGTGAATAGGAGAAAATGATAACATGGCTCCTAGGTCATCATGATCATCCAGATGTTTTGTCAGTCATTTCTCTTAGACGTAAAAATGGGTCCCGACTGGAGAATGAATACCACAAAAATTCATACTTGGTGTCTGTACACAAACTTTTCAGAAGGATAAAGTATATCTACATTGATATATACTGGTAAACATGTTGGTACCTGACTATCTCTTTAAATTTATTTTCTGGGAGAGGCGAGATGCAATCTTGATTCCATGGCTAACAATCTAATGACAGCAACTGATTTTGTACACATGTGCCTGCAAACAAATATACAAAAAAAAATAAATAAATAAATAAATAAATAAGTAAATAAATTCATAAAAAAAAACAAATATTTAACAAACAGATGAATAAATGAATGAATAAATCCATTCATTCATCATATATGTTCTCTGTAAAAAAGATTTATTGCTCCACAAAGTATAAATGTCCATTAGAGACTAAAGCTTTTTGATAGGCTAATACCCCCCCCCCAACACATACACACACACACACACACACACACACACACACACACACACACACCCTGCCGGTATTATTGTTCTGATGATATTTTTGAATATTATTTGTTTTTACACACATCTTGTACCAATGTTATAGTTCTGACAAATCATATTTTTGTATGTTTTACAGACAAAGAAGTATGCAGATGTTATAATACCCAGAGGAGCTGATAACATAGGTAACCATAGCAATAGTATAAACATTTCTACTCCAAATTTCATGACTGTCATTAATGACTGTTAAATTAACATCATAAATGAAAAAAAAGTCAAACAGATATGATTTATACAACTCTTCATGTAGTAAAAATTTCAAAAAACTACTGTTTTATTGGAGGTATTCTTCTGATCAGTTATGGTAATGGCTTCCATGTTGATAAGGGGCCTCCGTGGCTAAGTGGTCTAAAAATGCACTTATGGATCACAGCACCTCTCACCCCCTAGGTTCGAATCCTACTTGGGACAGATCCTAATGTGAGAGAGTTTGTCAGTTCACTTGCTGAAGGTCAGTGGTTTTCTCTTGGCACTCTGGTTTCCTCCACCATCCCAGAACTGACCGCCTCAGAATAAGTAAAAGAATCTTGACTGGGTTGTAAAACACCATTACTAACACTACTCCTCCACTCCACTTTGATCAGAAAATTTCCAGTTTCACCAATGTATTATTTTCTGTCTTACCCATCAATACAAACAGTATATTACCTGTTTTTCATTGTGACACTCTGCGACTTTCTGTGACTATCTGTGACTTTCTTTCAAGTAAGTGTTTACATGGACTCATGATTTCCCATGATTACAAGTAAATTTATATGTAATTTGAATAGTAAATGAAAAAAATCTTTGTATTTCACAAAAAATGGACAAGAAGAGGTTGGCTTCTCCAGTATAAAGAAATACATCTATAATGTTTATGTGCATGGGCGATGTTAATTATTTATTGATCTGCTATTATTTTTAAAAAAAAGATCTGGTTACATTTTGGTACTTATATATATATATGTTTACCTGTAGATGATACAGTTGCTTACACCTTACTTATAAAATACATTTGTATAAAACTTCTCTTTACTTTTGAACCAGAGTGATACTAATGTTTATTTTGTATATCTCTACTTTTCAGTTGCAATAGACCTCATTGTGCAGCATATACAGGAATTACTGAGACCAACAACAGCTGCAAAGAGATTCCGTCACAGTTCAGAATCATCCTATCTCGGAAGACCACATTAAAATGATGGAATATGAAAGTCAATTCCTGAGTTATCTGCCCTTTGATTATTGACATTTAAGTAATGTGATACTGGTTGCAGTTTGGTGTTAATCCCATATTGTTTTATGCATAACCATGTGTGGACATCTCTTATTTATGAATTCCTTGTAACCTGGTTTTATTTTACAGTGCTATATAAAATGTCATCCATAAATCATTATACATTTTTTTATACATTTTTAAAGTTGCATTAAGTTTTTCAATTTTCTTAATTTTTTTTTTTTTTTTGATTTTTTAAAAATTAATTTTTTATAAAAAAGATATCTTCTAACCACGATCCGTGACATTCATTTTCTAGAATTTCATTTCTTTTAGCTGTAAATAAACGGAATCCTCTGACCGATTGGTCAGTGTTTTACGATGGTAATTATGAGCTTGGAGCATGCGCACGGATGTACGGAAAACCCTGGAATCGAAGAATAAACATGACAGATTGCATTAATTGTCCTTCATCAATATCCAGATGTATTTGAAATGGTGTTATGTATCCCTTACTAAGTCACAAATGACAAATTCAACGAAGTTCTGTGTTTAATTTATCGTATTTCACCGTTTTGAAAGTTGTGTTAAATGACCCGGGTTTTGATGACGTAACCATGTTCTAATATTAGATTCCCAAATGCTGCATCTTGCTGGGTAAATACATGTACTGTAATTTCTGTATTTATTCAAGCTTTTATCGTTGAACCAAATGTAACATTATTCATTAGGAACATCATTAATTAGATTAGCACCGTTTTAATTTTTTCTTTGGAAAACTTAATGCAGCTTTAAAAGTGAATTGACAGGAAATCTTCACAAAATTAAATTGTGGAAGACATCAGTCTGCTTAAGCTGCATACCATTATATCATTAAGATATTACATTCAAATATGGCAAACGTTTCAATATTTCAATTTTACGAATAAGTTTGACTTAATGTTTTTAATGTAATCCTAAGGCAAATTCAAATTTTGTGAGTAATTTAGAAATAACAAGATATCATGTTTTTTAGGCCAGGCATTTAGGAAATATTATTAGCTGAAGAAAGATCCTTCCCACATTGTAACCCAATCTGTACCCAGATTCATTCAAATTGCTTCAAAATATTTTTAAAAAATTCTTACCGAAGGGAATAATTTTAGATAACTCAGAAATAGTGATGTATTTTTTTTTTGTTAAAGACTTTAAACAAAACCCAAAGATAGCCATGTTATGTGTTCTAAGTTTAATTGTCTGTTGTACTACATATATATAAATATCATATCATCTTCAAGGTCATTAAGTTCCTTTGTGTCTTCATTATGTAGTTGAGCTAGTGTAGATACAAGTTGTGATAAATATCCTGTTTGATATTAAACTCCTCGGAATAATTACGTAATTATTTGATGTGATTTACATTACATTTGTGACATTATATCGTGAGTTGCTGGTAGCAAAAGTTGAGATTTTCAGTTCCATCACTGGAAGTAGATAATTTTGGCAAAACATTACTTCTGAATTGTGACTTCATGTTATACATATCATTATATATGGATTTACATGTCTTTGCAGAATTCTGTGGAATAATCAATGTACAATGCATATACATCTACTTGACATGTATTAAAACTCTGGTAATTTTAGTTTTAGTGGATATTGCAGAAACTGTTAATATTTGCGGGATTAAATTTTTTTTTGTTTTTTTTTTTTATTTAAAAAAATGTACAGGTACATTGGAATAATAAATCTCTGGTATATTTTGCAAAGATATATCCAGTTAGGGGTCTTGGAAAGTTAATATTTTTGTTGATTAAAAATCAAAATATTTTCTAAAAAATTGTGAAATTTGATGCCCCGCAGATATTTGTTTTTACAGTATCATCAGTTTTAAAGAAAAGCACCTTAAGTTGAGTGATGCAGACAACAACTGTTTTATTTTTCTTTTTATTTTATAAATCAATTTTGCACTAATTACAATAATTCTAGTTGTGTATATATGAGAGGTTGACTTTAATCATGTTGTATATATATATAATTATATAGATATATAGGTTTGTCTTGGCTGCTGTTTGTCATTTAAGATGGATGATAATATTATTGTAAACCCCGTTGTTTCTTTTTACGTAAAGTATGTGGACCGTCAACAATATCCTAGTTTAGGCAATAGGAATACCCATTCCTAAAGTATAATCACATATTTCACACTCAATTTTATGGAGTTTTCTCAACAGTATCCAAACATCTCTCTCATAGTCAACTGATGTACAAATTTATATACAGGATGTACATGTTCTGAATACTACCAACACCCGAATGTTAAAGGTTAAGCAGCCAAATCAAACTTGTTGAGCTGTCATATACTACCAACACCTGAATGTTAAAGGTCAAGCAGCCAAATCAAACTTGTTGAGCTGTCTTATACTACCAACACCTTAATGTTAAAGGTCAAGCAGCCAAATCAAACTTGTTAATCGATGTCATATACTACCAACACCTGAATGTTAAAGGTCAAGCAGCCGAAGCCAAATCAAACTTGTTGATCTATGTCATATACTACCAACACTTGAATGTTAAAGGTCAAGCAGCCGAAGCCAAATCAAACTTGTTGAACTACATCATATACTACCAACACTTAAATGTTAAAGGTCAAGCAGCCAAATCAAACTTGTTTATCTTTGTCATTAATTGATGTTAATATATTGTTTGTTGTTAATATTTATTGATATAACCATCAAACTTGACTTCATTGCCATTTATGTTTTATCACATAATGGAGTTGGCCAGTCAACATCATGATCATTACCCCATTCCATATGTGAGAAATTACATTTGTTTAAGCCACAAAATCTTAACTCCTGTTATGTTGTTTTTTATGGGATATTCTGATCTGTTGGAGCTCAACATGCTTGTTTTTAGATAAATACTGTATTTAATAAAAACAAACATTATCGGGTATCACATTGAAAACCCTGTAATCCCCGTCTCCAGTGCTACTTCCCTTGTCAACTGGTTTAAATTTAATGCGGGGAGTTGTCATTCATTGGACAGTTTTAAATTTGTATTGAACGTTTTATAATATTACATTTTTCTTTGTCTTTTATAAAACTTGGCTATCTCCAAATAGGAATGTTCATGTTGCTTTTAACGTGAAACATTACTTTAAATTTTGGCCAATATGTGTTGTGCCAGGGGCAACTCTTGCAAAAATTCAGTTCAATAGAATGAGTTTTTATAGTTTGACTGAAACAACATGCAAAGTTTGTTTCTTTCGCTAAGCAGTATTGATAGCCACTACAATAGCAAATATATGAATATGAATAAATAAGTTCATATAAATAAATTCAGTATTGTATTTTTTACTTTCCACTGTGCATAACTTTTCACTTAGCGACAACTGATACTCTCAAACTACTGAATCAATGATACTCATCCAAATAATACCCTTATTTAAAGCCATAGATGTCTTGTGTAATAAAATTTATAGCTTTTCATAACTTATATATAGAACTAGAAGTTAACAAGAATTCCACGGATTTAAATGTCTCGCCAGGTTAGTTTTTGATCGAGTAGAGAATTCATTACTTTAACATAAACTTTCACATTTTGACACATTGTGGCTGCCGCCTTTGATGACAACACACGAAAAGTAACACCTAAGTCTCGGCTTATGGCAATGCCAGGCTCGACAAAAAATCTTTACATTGTTTCAATACCAGAATTCATGGAAAATTATGATTGAATTGACTTTTATGCCGAAACCTCTTAAACTGCTCAATTGAAAGTTGTTACATCCAAACCAAAATATCATGAAAGTAAAGTTAACTTCTATTCTAAGTCCTCTTTAACTTCTGTTTGGCATCATTCATCAACAGAAAATCCTAGTTTATACCCGAGTGTCAATATCTGAAGAGGTATCAAGTTTTAAGTTGGGCGACATTCAACCTAATTCAAGGTCACGGGGACCTTTGGTTTTGCTTATCATATATTTACATTCTTACTGGACACAGACTAACATTCAAAGCCATCATCTTTAAGGCTTGTTGGACATTTAGGATAGTTGACCTCAGGTTGTTCAAATATGGAGGATGGAATATCATTAGGACCAATGCAGTAAATAAATAGTTTAATTGTATATACTAAGTGTTTTTATTAGTCATTACTGTAGAATATTGTGTGTACTTGTGAAAAAAGTATTTAAAAAACAAAAAAGTTTTCTTATAGCAATAAATATGAACTAAGCTATATATTTTTATGTTTTATTTTATTTATTTATTTCTTCAATTTTTTTTTGTCTTTCAAAAAATTTCAAAAATTTCTCAGTTTTTTGTGCATTAGGGAATTGCTGTTTTTTGTCCCAGTCAAGTGAATTTAACTTACATATGTATTGAGGCAGTCAGTTGATGGAAGATATATGAAACAAGTACTCAGAGAAAGCTATTACTATCACCAAGACAACTGATAAACTTTCTCACAAAAAACATCTACCCAAACCTAGATGGTGAGAAGTTTTTGTTGTTGGTGGTGGTGGAGGTGTTATGTTGTTAACGTCGCATCAGCAATTTTTCAGCTATTTACTGATAAAACAAGTTTTTATTAAATAATCTCTAAGGATGAAATTAAGACAGGAAAGCAGTTGCTAAATCAATGCAATTAGAATCCATACTTGATGGAGAATTCATTCGTAAGCATTACTTCGATGACAGCCAGGATATACTTGCCTGAGTACTTACATGTGGTATGTGTAGGTGTTCTCTTTGAGGCTATTCTATAATTATTTGAGGTATCACGCTGTAGAAAGCTCCGACAAGGTTCCAAAATTACTTATACAATCAGACAGATAGACTTTTTTCAGAGGATTTTGTTACTTCAGATAACATACAGTGTATGCATGAAAGTGAAACGTGCTAAACTATTACTTCCTCTTTTGAAAAGATGGAACTAGGTGATGAGCCAATATCGCAAAGACAGTGCTGTAGGAGAGGGGACTTTATAATCCTGATGATTTTTTTTTAACAAATGGACAACGGACAGGTGCAATTAGAAAAATAACAATAAAATCTGTTAACAGTGCAAAATTAAACAAAAATGGTGAGGCAAAATTATTTGTTACACTTTATAAAAAAGCCAGATGTTGACCAGTAAATCTCGTGCTGTCATTATTTGGCATTATTTCCAAATCTTTGTGGAAAAGGTTAAATGGTAAACCAAGATATAAATATCTAGTGCTCAACAGGGATTCTGGTTATTTTGTAAAACACCATACAGACTGCAAACAAAAATATGCTGAAGATACCATCGACAAAATGTTAGAGTTTTTGATAGACAAAATATATGTTGTGTTTGGCAATATATTATTTCAACAAACAACCGGTAAAACAATGAGCACAAACTGTGCACCTTTGCTTGCTGATTTGTTTCTTCATTCATATGAATCGGAATTTTTACAGAACCTTGTCAAATCTGGAGAAAAGACTGTCGCTAAATCATTCAACTACACATACAGATATATAGATGACGTTCTATCACTAAATAATCCCAAATTTGAAGAATATGTGAATGAGAACTATCTAAGTGAGCTTGAAATAAAAAACACGACAGATTCTCCATGTTCTGGAGGAAACGGGAGTGCCCGGAGAAAACCACTGGCCTTCGGCAATCGAACTGACAAATTTTCTCTCACTAGGATCTGTCCGGAGTGGGATTCGAACCCAGGCAGTGATAGGCAATGTGACCAGTAAGCGCGCGCTTTAGACCACTCGCCCCCCCCCCCCTTCAAGTACAATAAATAAAGTGCTTATGAACAGATGTCGTCGAGTGTGAGTCTTGTTGTTTCCGTCATTCACAGTATATAGCTTCTTAAAAAGGAACTGTCATCTGGTATCTAACTGCAATATTAGCTCAAAATTATATACAAATTTTTATCATTGCAAACAAGTATGTGTCATCAGCACCATTTTAAACGGAAGTCGGTGGTGACACTTTTGAAATCTGTAACGTTTATTGCTTCGACAATTGGAAGAAACTACCAAGAAAGAAGATGAAGATGGCTAAGCATATGGATTCCGTTTTTCTTTGCAACGAAAACTACCACTCTAAACGCAAATGAAAGAAAATGTCAGGATTATCGGCATGTTATTTTTAACTCTTCAGACAATCGTCTTTACTGCAATCGTTCTGGTCCATGTTTCACAATCATTCACTTAATTGAGTGTACACTCAACTCAAATTCGGGAATATTTCAATGTCAAGTTTTAAGACATTACACAGTTAAAATTGAGTATCTAATGTTAAATCTTAATTATTTAGTGTAGTTTTGTTGTATAAAACAAAATATTGTCTCATAAAACTTGAAATTTTTTAAATATTGATGAGAGAAAAATTGGAATATTTAAGTTGAGTGTACACTCGGTTGAGTGAATGAATGTGAAACCGGGGCCTGCAATTCAAAGTAAATATATAATACAAATACCAGTTAAATTTTGATGGGCCAGATGTGCACATTTCGGAATTTAATTCCTCATCAGTGACACTAAGACCTTAAAGTTTGATACATAAAAAATATATAAGCCAAACAGTTGAAATAATGAATCTAAAGTTTCAAAATAATATATATCCAAATCCAGCTAAGGAATTCTTTGCATAAGGGAACAAACCTTAGTTAATTTAGATAATAATTATCTACGAGACTGCGTCTCCGGTGAAATTGGTAGGGTCTTAACTATAAATATTTGATCGCAGAGGCCTGCAGCATTTTATATTCTATTCGTTTTAGGTGCTTTAAGAATTTTAACTAGCAACGAAGTTTGAAACATAATATTTTGTACGTTATCGTTTTATTTACTCGCAATTGTCATACACCATTTTTAATGAATTTTATGATTAAATTAAAATGGTATATGGCACAATCAATACCTTGTGAAACTTGCTAGGGCAAACGATCTTGTTTGTGCTACTGAAACTATCCGTATCTGTAGAATTCTCTGCGGAACTTCACTAATGAATGTAGTGTCCAGGGGTTGTTGTGCCTTTCGAACTAGTCACATAAATAGATCTTCTGTAAGAGCTTCTAGTGATGTTGCTGCAGTTCACGGAGGAACAAAAGTTAGCAGGCAAATGTTTCCCTAAATTAGGTCTTCACAATTATTAGAGTAAAAACAGAAATGATCAGAAAACAAGCAGAGAGTGGACCGGACATTATCTTTGAGATTGTCATAGCTTTCCAAATTTTTAAGTCGCCTTTAGAAACGTTTTAAGTGAACAATGTTTGCTCATAATTAGAGTGGAGTGGATTAATCGTGTTTTACGCCCCAGTCAAGAATCTTTCACTTATTTCGAGGCGGTGCTTATAATTAAAGTTGAGTTGAGTCATGGTGTTTACCATCCCAGTCAAGAATATTTCACTTATCGTTCGTTGTATTTTGATTTACTTGAAAATTTATATACATGTATTAACTACTGGTAAATATACTATGTAAATCTAACATGTCAGAAAGGTTTTGGGAACATTTTTATCTATGACTGGTTATCAAGGGTCAAAAGAGGCTGTTTCAGAGTTTCAACATTAATTTATTCACTAAATAGAGTATAGGAAAATTTCTAAACTCGATATTATGACTTTATTCCATTTAATTTTTAGTAATTTATTTATTCATTTTCTTGGGAGGGATAAGGTGGGTTTTTTAGAATAAACAACAGTAAGGTCAAATTAACAGTTTTGTATGACCTATAATTGTAAAACATTTCAGCTTTCAAAACAGGTTTTGGGGTCATGTGAGCTTTTCTGATCAAAGTTTGTCTGTTGTTGTTGTCGTCGTCTGTGGCGTAAACTTTTACATTTTCGATTTCTTCGACGGAACTACATGGCAGATTTAAATGAAACTTCGTCAGAGGCATAAATGGGTTGGTGCATTTCAGAATTGCTCGTGGCATTGTCATGGCACCCAAAACTAGGTCAAGGTGACCTATTGGTCCAAAAAACCTAAAAAATGGGAGAAAAAAATCTGATGTGATATTTGGCTTCTCTAGGGTCTTAAGCTTACCAATTGTTAATTTTGTGAAATCTGGGCGAAAATTAGGTTAGTAAACGCGTTTTTGCGTTTAATTCTTACAAAGTCATAAAAGGCTTTAAATTATTATAACTTGACTATTTGAACAGATAATTTCATGGAGGTTTCAGTTTTGACTTTTTCTTCAAATAACCTTCAGTGGGGTCAAGGTCAAAGATGAAGGTCATGACCTAGTTTGTGATTTTTGCAGATTTAGGCTATTTTTCTTGAAAATATAAGAGTGATATAAAATAAAACATTGTTTAAATGTTCAGCATGACAAAACTTAACATTGTACCAAGTTTCGTAACTGCGTCTTAATCTATGTAGGAGTTGTTGTCCCTGAAATTATATTTTTTGCTTAAAAATACTAAAATTGTGCATTATCCTAAAACTATTAACTTTTTGTTTAGGCATGTATATTAGAATATTGTAGGTATTGCTATGACGATCATTTTGATATATGATTCAAGGTCAAAGGTTCAAAGGTCAAGGCCGAATCTGCATTAGAATACAAAAATGGCTAATTATTTTGAAAACTATTAACTTTTTGTATAGGCATGTATATTAGAATATTGTAGGTTTTGATATACATTCTTTACTAAGCCGTTTTCTGTTATACTGCCAATCACAGTTTTAATTTAATTATAAAATTCACATTATTATGAGCAACTGAAATTTAAATCAAAACTTGAAATGTTGACTAATGTAAGATGCGGGAAATGGATCAGACCATTTTGAAGAGGTGGAGCAATATTATGTGTTACTGTGTAATATTGTAAAATGAGTTTAAATTATTTTTCACTAAATATTACCAGGATAATTTCGTTAGTAGTACCCATATCAAAACAAAGAAATGTGTGTTGTGTTAGAACATTAATACAGCTTGTGATTTGAAAGTTACTTTTTAGGATCATTTTGGTTTAAAAGAAACTACATTTGATTGTTCAAGTGTGCAGTGAATCTTATTAACAGAAATTTGGTGTTTGTTGTGAATTTGGTCATTATTTTTTTAGTAATTTACATTTCTGTCTTGTATTTCAAGGTCATTGGTCGTTTGTAACCTTTAATTGAAATTGAATTGAATATATACGTTTATCTCTTACTCTATTAATACAATATTTTAGATGTATGTCTGAAGAAAACAGGCCAATGAATGAGTACATTAGGATATATGTTAAGGGGTTGTACCCATCGACAGAAAATGGAGTCATTAATGGTATGTTGGTTAATACATGTCAAGAAAGAAATAAGTCCTGCGAAATGAAAAGAATATATGGTAACAGTTTCTTGGCATATACAGTGAATTAACCACGAAACGATTTCATGAACACAAAGTTTAACGTTGTGTAAAAAGAATCATTTGGTATATGCATATTCTTTATAAAACAAAAAACAAGAAAGAACTAGTTTAGATAAGAACTAAATGAAATTTTCTGCATAAGAATATATATTTTAATAAATAACTAAATAATAAATGACAGTAAATGCAACAAATGTAAAATGGTAGACCTGGTAAATCTTATGATTTTTCCTTATTTCTTACAAAAAATTGCCGAAAATTTGAT
This sequence comes from Tegillarca granosa, assembly GCA_029721355.1. Taxonomy (NCBI): domain Eukaryota; kingdom Metazoa; phylum Mollusca; class Bivalvia; order Arcoida; family Arcidae; genus Tegillarca; species Tegillarca granosa. Next base: position 295,390 of record JARBDR010000908.1, on the reverse strand, counting down.
AATCTTTGGATTTTACAGATTTAGTATGTTTTCTTCTGATTTATCTTATCCGGATTTCTCTTTTATTGTCTTTATGTTTCCAAACAAAATTTTATAAAATATCTTGGAAACGCTTGATAGCCACCGTTAAACAAAGTCAGCAAAGTGGGAGTAAACCATTTCAAAGGCATTCAAAGGCTATAATAATCAAGCATATGTCATGATTTTAAAGTTTTTAGCGGTAACTGTCAAGTGTCAAAAAGTAGCTTATGCAAGGTAGATCTCGCAGATTATGGACAGTCGGTGTGATTTAAGTGATTTTGTAGGTCTCTAACAATCTCACTTAAATTCAGCTTATTTGTTGAAAACCAACTTGTATGAAATATAACTGAAACTTGTGCAGTCTTACGGGAAAAATATCCGTGGACTTGCTGATGAGTATCCCAGGTGGTTGGCAGGTCTGAAATAATATCATTTGCTAGAAGTTGGAAAATGTCTTGAAAGAATGCTTTTGTTTGTTTGTGTTTTGGGTTTAACATCCCAGTCAAGATTATTTCACTTATATCGAGACATCAGATTACCAGCACATTAACCACTATATTGTCAGTCCGTGAAAAACAGCTGCTCCATGTGAGAATGCAGTTATTCAGTAGACATTTTTGAAATTTGTCATTCTGAAACTATTTTATATAGACATTGATTTCATTTTATATTATTAATTTTTCTTTCATCAAATCTTTAGCCATTAATGCAACCCATCTGTTTCTTTGAAAGTGATGTATCAACATTGATCAGGAATTGAACAGTATCATGCATTATTTCTTATAAAACAAAAACTTTGAATAATTTTAGCCAAGTTGCCTAGTTTGTGTACTAAATATTTCAGTGCATTTCTGTTGTTTTCTTTAAAAAATTTTGAAGGGTGTTAATTTTGAATCTTGTAAGAAATTGTTTTCTGTAATTTGTTTAGCTGGTATTCAGGCCTAGTATTAAAGTTACAAACAGAGGGAATATAAAAGAGAACAAACAAACAAGAAAGTCACAGGAGGGGCATGACAAAATACGGCAGAAAATCCAGGGTTAATAATTCCTGCATACGATAGAGATAGATAATGTAATGTGTAATTTTGCATGTATTTTTAATTCTCTCTCTCCAATCGCTCCCATGGGTGGCCTTTAAAGACAGTTTGACTATATATATATATATATATATATATATATATATATATATATATATATATATTATCATCATCAGATATGCTGAATTTTCTGTAGATATGTTCGCCTTTTGAGGTGTCTTCAAACTATTCTGAGTTTTTTTTTTTTTAAATAATGTCCTATGACCAAGGGAGATAACTGGTGCCTGACCAATAATTTATATGCACAATTTTTGCAATATATCTTCATTGTAGAATGTAGGTTTTGAAGTTAATAACTTTTTTATTATTTCTATTTTTGCAATATGTTATCCAGTACCATTGAGTTCTTACATGCTTTCCCCATTTGGAGATTTTGACCTAATTTTTACAAAGAAAGCACTACTTTGCAGTGTTCATAAGGGGAAAATTTATTGACATTTTCATAAAAGGCATTAGAAATTAAATATTTTAAAAAAAATCTCTCGATTGTAATTAGAACCAATGTTTGATATATTGTTTTGTAATGCTGTATTATGGATAATATTATCTTTGTCAATATAAACAGCAAAATTAAAATACAATTTAAAAACCAAAACATACTGACCATTTTTAAAAATCATTTGATTTGTATATTAAACTGTACATAATTTAATTTTGCGTTATATGTTAATATCGATTTATTATTTCCCTTGTCAACAGTCAGTTTATTGTAGTGCTTACTTTGTAAAAGGAATGTCAAAAAACTGGAAATGTGTTTATCTTTAACGGAATTGTATTAGATGGAATGCTTCAACCTAAGTAATAAAAAATTACCAATTCCAGAGTATGTATGTCATTTTGTGTTGAATTGAAGTTAAACAAATATACATAAGCACTTAATTATTTGTAGAAACTACAGTGGCGACTAAATGCACTAAAGGCTAAAAATTCCTGGGATGCTGCAAAAAAAAAGAAAAAGTAGGCAAAGTTTTAAAAATAGAACATATGAGTTCTGAAGATGACAAACAGTGGGGATGAAACTGTTTTTGTGGTGAAGTCACTGCCATGGCGCTCACCTAAATTCAAAGGAATTTCAAAAGAGTTGGATGAAAAGTCAAAAACTTTGACATCCAGTCAATTCAAACGGCAGGAGATCTGCACGGAGTAAACCCTCACAAATTACAGAAGAAAATTCTTGAGCATTTACATAAGACAAAAAAGAATATGGTTGTTTCATGTTGTTTCATCCGGATAAAATTTCCTGTCGGTAAAAAAAGGAGAAGGCTATTTGGTTTTTTCCCCCTCAAAGGAGACTTCAAAATTAATTTCAAATGATAACAAAATTCATGTTTTGATATCCTAACAATATTTGTAATTAAATTAAAGAATTAAAATTAATTTTATTATGTTTACACAAGCTCAAATATTCAGTGAACGTAATTTAATCTAAAGAAGGAATGACAATCATTTATATATATATTTTTAATTTGGATTGCGCATGCGTGGAAAATAGACGCCAAATTCAAAGCAGATGAAACAGACAAGAAAATATGGGTCTAAAATGGTGTTATCATATTTGAAATTTAGTCATTTTAGTTGTTAATGCTATTTTTAGCTGGGTTGTGCTTTTTCAAGTCTTTTCTTATCGATAAAATCGCCCACGGCACAAATTTTCTTATTTTCGTACGAACAATGCGGAAGATGGATGGCAGCCATATTGAATTTCATCGAGATATTTTCCCGTAATTTACCGTAGAGTCCCAAATAATCATACAAACTTCATTCTCAGTTATATCTAATGTTATTTTTTAACAATCCCTTGTTGTATATATGTCGCATACAAAGGGTAATTGATACCGAATTGGACCGTTTACCAAATCGAGGTCAAACTCGGAGAGCAATTGTAATAAGCGATAGTAAGGGCAGATACGTTAGACATTATCTAAACATTAGTAATCCCGAGAATGGCCCTCTCGCTGAAGTCTATTACAAAGGTGGTCGTGATCTGGATGATTGTCACAGTGTTCTGTGTAATCTTTTGAACACTAGGAAAATCAAGTTAACAGACTAACATTTGGGCCAGGACATGTGACCTGACAAAGAAATCACAAAGTGGGGAAATTAAACTTAGCTATAATAATTTAGAGGAATGCTTAATTGCTATTCAAATAAAATTGGAGAGACTATATAAACTAGTATCAGATTACAGAAGGATTAATCTAACCATACTCGAAATTCCACCTTATTCTGTGGAAAAATGGAACTTGCAAACTAAATTTACTGTTTCGACAGAGGATCTATTTATATACAGGCAACAAGATAAGCTACTTTTTGAATAAGTGAAATTTGTAAATAGAGTCATCAGATACATAAACCCATCCCCTTCACCTGGCTTTAGTTGTGACGTACAGAAAAAAGGGGGAACCGGGGAAAACAATTAAGGATATCTTTAAATACATCTATGTACATAGACGGAATTCATCCTAATCAATTTTTATCAAGAGTCTGGGCAGCCAGGATCAATAAACTAATAATAAGAGATTGCTATTGATACTGACGTTAAGCAGAGTGTATAGCACCAATCGGTACCTCAGATTTCTTAATCTTAATTCGTATCAGTGAATCCATAGCCAAGAATATCCCTACTAACTAGGATGGCAATACAGTTTTGCCTTCTATCCCCTGGTGTATTTATAGTTTTTTTATATTAATGATATATACTCACCCTATGTGCAAGAAGAGTGAATATTGAATATTTATATTGAATATTTAAATTGTAAATTGAAACCAGAGGATGGCAATACAGCTATGCCTCCTCTATAGATAGATTCAGAGTAACCTTGTGCCCACCTATGACAAAAAGGTTTACGTAGCCTACTATCCCGATGTATTTATTGTTTTATATTAATGATATATACTCAAGTACAAGAAGATTGCATTGAGAACAATAAAATTATAAACTGAAACCAGAGGATGGCAATACAGTTTTGCCTCCCCTATAGATAGATATAGATTTATATTGTGTCCACTCGGTACTACCTAGGAAAATAAGTTATACATAGCCTTGGCCTTTGCCATCCACTTATGACTAAATTATTAAGTAAAACCAGAGGATGGCAATACAGTTTTGCCTCCCTACCCATCTATAGACAGATATAAAGTCTTATTACATATATCCAGTACTACTTAGTGGATAGGATTACAGTTTTACCTTCTCTGTAAATACAGATCTTATCTTATACACTTCGGGCAGCTCCACATCTAGGACTACTTATAAAAATATAGAATTTAAAAAAAAAAAAGAGTAAATATAGATATAGCAAAACCCGCAGAAAAGCGTCCGAGAAGGGAGAGTAAGGAAACTACTAACTGTCCAAAATGTGATCTTCCCATTGGTGACAAACAAGACCCCATCTTATGTGCAATATGCGAACATTGGTTTTGTCTAAAATGTAGTAATGTGAGTAAAAAAGTACACAACATGCTCAATAGCGGTGTATTAGATACTTTTATGTGGACATGTAGTTACTGTAAATACAACCTCCCAAAATTTTCAAAAATGGAAAGAACTCTTGATCAAATCCACTTTAATACCGAGAAGAGATTTGAAAATTAAGAAACACAAGTTACAAATATAGAGTCTAATCTCTCTGATAAAATTGAAGAAATTAAGTTGAGTGCCATGGACGAAATAAATCAAGATTTAACTAGTAACATTGATAGAAGAATAAAGGAACATGAAGACAGAAAACGAAGAGAAATGAATTTAATGATGTTTAACGTGCCCGAAAGCAGTAGTCGCACAGCAGAAAGTAAAGTACAAGATGATCTTAATATTTTCAATAAATTATGTCATACAATGGGTGTACAAGCTCCCAAATTGAAACAAATCATCAGAATTGGTAACCCAGGATCTAAGAGTCGCCCAATGAAACTGGTATTTGATACTAAAAAGGATAGGAGAACAATCCTTGACAACTGTAAAAAAATTATCCAGACAGATCAGGAAGAGTGTAGGAATATCATCGTGTCCAAAGATCTGACTGTAGAAGAACGCATGGAAAATAAAAAGTTAAGAGGAGAGTTAACTAGAAGAAAAAGTAATGGTGAGAGACTTATCATAAGACAAGGAAGGATTATACAAGACACCAGATCCGATAAATACATCAAAGGACAGGATGTGAATCCCACCAGTAGGGACCAAAACAACTTAATACAAGTTAGTCAATCAAAGTACACCAAGAACTCCTGTACGACTGAGAATCTCAGGCTCTGGGAAACGTAAAAAAGTCATGATGATAGGTAAAAGTATTAATGCTAGAGTTAGTAAAAACCAAGGAACCTCAAAATTTAACTCGGTTGCAATAAATTTATTAGCCACTCCCCAGAGAGCCTGTGCTAAAAATTTTGAAAACTCGGAAGAAACCCTATCACAACTGAGTTTTTGTTCACAGGAAGATGATGAAGAACACAACCAGAGTCATAGTCTACTCTCTGATATAAGGGATCATAACAAATATATAGGAAACAGGTTTGAATTACAGCTATGCGAATAACGCAAACTGTTTTTTAATGTAGATAAAAAATGTTTTAAGGTATTCTATAGTAATGCCGACAGTATTTTCAAAAAACGTGATGAACTTTCATGTATGATAACAAAGTATGACCCTGCAATAATAATGATAACTGAGATGTTGCCAAAAAATGTATTGAGTAAAGTTGACCCTTGCGAACTCCAAATACCAGAATACGATGAATTTATAAATACGGTTGATGAAGGAAGAGGTGTAGTTATTTATATTAAAGTATATATAGAGCAAATAGGTTAGAAGATATGGACCAATAAAGTTTTAAGGAAAGTATATGGTGTGAAATAAATTTATGTGGAAATGACCGACTAATTATTGGGTGTGTCTATAGAAGCCCATCTAGTTCCACGGCGAATGATAAAAACTTGGTCAATATATAGCACAAATACCAGTTGAAATTTGATGTGTCAGATGTGCACATTTCGGAAATTCATTCCTCATCAGACACACTAAGACCGAAAAGTTTGATAATAAAAAACATAAGCCAAACAGTTGGAAATTTATGAATCTAAAGTTCCAAAATTATTTAATAAAGTATCAAAACAAGGATCTTGCAAGCCTAGGCTAATCAGGGCCCTTAAAAAGTTTTATGGCCGCCATCACAATATTGTTGATAAATATGTAGTCACTGTATCCCAACTTATACTGGATATATTTGACTTACCATAGGTCTTTGTTCCTTTCATTCTCAAAATTGACTTACACGTGACGGGTGTAGCTAGCTAAACAGGAGGTGCTTACCCTTCCGGAGCACCCGGCCTCACTTCCTTGATGGAAGTTCACGTGTATCACCTATTTTGCCAGTTTGCAAAGTTTTTACTTTGTTTTTGGGATTGTGATATGGACAAGGACTGGTATGTTTGTTTTATTTATATTACTGAGTCGGTATCTCTGCTTGTGGAAACTTTTTTTCCCCGAGGATACCATTACCTCAGTCGCATTTTTTCATGCAGAACAAACTGAATATTACTAGAGAGCCTGAGACGTCGCGCTCTATAAAAAGGTCTCCTGCTGGTACTACGGGCACTAGACTAGCAGTTAATGATGGTGCCCCTAGGGTTATCCTTCAGGATGTCATGAAAACTTCCTATATTGCCAGTTCAGACCATCGTTACTTCTATAAAGATTCACAACAAAATTTTAAACAACTCAAAAACACAACTGTCAAGCTTACTGATATTTTTGACTATGATAATAATTTATCATACTGCACTGTTACTTCTTGCAATTCTAAAAATTGCAAAACCTGTAAAATTTTGATTACAGATACACATTTTACAAGCAATTTTACTTCTAAGGAGTACACTTTACGTAGCCACGATGATCTGAACTGTAAATCTTCCAATGTTGTATATGGAATAGGATGTAATTTATGTGGACTCATATATGTGGGCGAAACCAAAGGCAGACTAAATGCACGAATGAATGGTCACCGGTTTGAAATAAATAATTATGGTAACCAACTTATTTACCAACACTTCAATCAACCGGACCATTCCGTGCTGTCTATGAAGGTTAGAATTTTGGAAAAAATATACCACCACACTAATAGTCCTATTTTAAGTACACCATTCGGATTACAACGGGAGAACTATTGGATTAGAGAACTAGGCACTGCATCACCATATGGATGCAATGATAAAATTGATAGAGTGGGAAACCTTTCTAGCCCAGGTTGTAAGAATGTTAATGTTTTACACCTGTTCAACAGAACTACACGTAACAAAAGAAGTCATGGACATCGAAGTTACAATAAACCCAATATCCATGATGTTAGTTTTTCTAATCTTTTACCATTCATTCAGAAACCTCTCGGATTACACCATATTCGTACCAAACTGTACTCTTTACCACTTTCCCGTCTAAATCAGTTACAAGAAGAATGCATATACAAAACTACTACAGATTTTAATACACCAGAGTTAAAACTTAACGCTATCATCATGGATATTGCATTTAAAAGGTTATTTAAACCCGCTCAGGAACACAATATACAGGACGACAACCGTCGCCAATTTCTTAAATTACATTATGCAAACAAAGGCATAGATGCTATTAATATTTCTAATATACTACTTAACAAAGTAGTACAATCTAAAGTCCCTACTTATTTCAAATATAACTCGCCCACCTCTAATTTCCTACTCCTACAATAAACCCATTGCATCCAAAATTTTCAACTATAAACATACTTTGCAGTGCCTAAACTTTCATAACTTTACTCCACCTACCTGCTCTTGCTCAGCGTCCCCATATATTTATAAACCAGCTGGGAATGTAGTAACAGGTGATCTCAATATTTTTGAGAATACTAAATTAAGATGTCTTCTTTCAAAAGGCCCTAAATACAGGGAGGCTCAACCTTTTACTTGGGGACAGAATTTCAAAATTATTATGGATTCTGTTGAAGAGTATGCTAGAGGTTGGGCTAAATTAGAAGACGTAGAGCTTGATACTTTATCCGACTGGATAAGGACAATTAGAAATTTTGTCAAGTCAAGAATTGCAAAACTTAATGGGTCTATGGGTACTAAACCTTCTTTAGTGCTCAGGGACCCTGAGGTTTCTGCGGTCCTAACTGACATACATAACAAGTATGTTGTTGTCCCTGCTGATAAAGCTTCTAATAACATTATTTTCTTTGTAAGAAATTCTATGTTGAATGTCTTATTAAGGAGCTTGGTTTAGATAGTATATCAGAGAATCCTACTTATACCAAAACTAATTTTACAAAATATGAAGTTCTTTCCAATCATAGGGGTCCTTCAGTCTTTTGGTATCAATTTAAAACAGGAAGAACTTGACCTGCCTTACTTGTATTGGATTCCAAAACTTCACAAAAATCCATACAAGGAAAAGTATATTGCAGGTTCCTCTAAATGTACTACTAAATCATTATCAGTAATTCTAAAACAAACTTTGACAGTCGTCAAAGATGGCCTTCAGACTTATTCAGATAGAGTCTATTCTACATCTGGCATCAACCAAATGTGGATTCTCAAAAATTCTCATGAACTACTTGACCATTTTGTTTCTAATACTCTATCTTCGGTAAAAACTATAAAAAACTTTTGATTTTTCTACCCTGTACACCACTATCCCTCATGCTAAATTGAAAGAACGTCTAAAACAAATAATTCACTTTTCATTCTTTTACAAAAACGGTAAACCAAGATATAAATATCTAGTGCTCAACAGGGATTCTGGTTATTTTGTAAAACACCATACAGACTGCAAACAAAAATATACTGAAGGTACCATCAACAAATGTTAGAGTTTTTGATAGACAACATATTTGTTGTGTTTGGCAATATTATCTTTCAACAAACAATCGGTATACCAATGGGCACAAACTGTGCACCTTTACTTGCTGATTTGTTTCTTTATTCATATTTTTACAGAACCTTGTCAAATCTGGAAAAAAGACTGTCGCTAAATCATTCAAATACACATACAGATATATAGATGACGTTCTTTCTCAAAATAATCATAAATTTGGAGAATATGTGAATGTCATCTATCCAAGTGAGCTTGAAATAAAAGACACGACAGATTCTCCATGTTCTGCTTCATATTTGGACTTATACCTCAATTATGACACCCATGAAAGGTTACATCTGAAGCTATACGACAAACGTGATGACTTCAATTTTTCTATTGACAACTTTCCGTTTCTTTGCAGTAATATCCCTGCTTCTCCTGCGTATGGTGTATATGTTTCACAGTTAATACGGTACGATAGAGCTTGTTCCCACTATGGGAACTTTCTGCAACGAAGCAAATTACTTACAATTAAATTGTTGACACAAGGATATTGCAAGCCTAGGCTAATCAGGGCCCTTAAAAAGTTTTATGGCCGCCATCACAATATTGTTGATAAATATGTAGTCACTGTATCCCAACTTATACTGGATACATTTGACTTACCATAGGTCTTTGTTCCTTTCATTCTCAAAATTGACCTACACGTGACGGGTGTAGCTAGCTAAACAGGAGGTGCTTACCCTTCCGGAGCACCCGGCCTCACTTCCTTGATGGAAGTTCACGTGTATCACCTATTTTGCCAGTTTGCAAAGTTTTTACTTTGTTTTTGGGATTGTGATATGGACAAGGACTGGTATGTTTGTTTTATTTATACTAATAGCAGGAGACTTCAATATGAGTGAAATAGATTGGTCTGATAAGAGTACGAATAGTGGGGAAATGAGTACATCTTACCAATTCTTGGAGTGTATAAGAGATGTTAACTTTACGCAGCACATGTCCTGGCCAACAAGGTTTAGAATAAATCAAAATCCATCATTACTCGACCTGGTATTCACCAGCGAAGAGGACATGATAATTAATATAACCAACGATAACCCGTTAGGAAAACGTGACCACATATCAATAATCTTCGACATGGTGTTATATTCCGATCCACAGGGGGCAGCAACATAGAAACATAATTTCTACAAAGGTAAATATGAATCTATGAGGGAGAGTCTTTCAGGAATCAACTGGAGTGATATATTAGGTGAAAAAAATGCAATAGAAGCTTGGACTGTATTTGCCGATATAATTAACAATAGAGTGAAGAAGTATATACCAGTGTGCAAAAACAACTCCAAATCGAAAGCAAAGAAAGCTAGTATATCACGGGCGGCATTAGGATTTATTCATAAAAAAACGATCTGCTGGAAAAAGTATATATTCTCCAAAACCAATGACAATTTCGAAAAATATCAAGAGGCTAGAAACAGAGCTACTTTGGAATTAAGAAAATCAGTATACAATTTTGAAAAGAAGATAGTGCAAGACTTGAAAAGGAACAATAAAGGATTTTGGAAATACATTCGATCAAAATCCAAGATTTCAACTGGCATAGGTAACCTGACAACAGATAATGGGCATTCGATAAAGTTCCACACAAACGCCTTTTATTTAAAATGCAGAAATATAGTATAGATGGAAATATATTGAAATGGATAGGGGAATATTTGAACAATAGAATGCAAAGAGTATCAGTAAATGGAAATTTTTCTGGATGGACAACAGTGAAAAGTGGTGTCCCCCAAGGTAGTGTACTTGGACCAACATTATTCTTGATCTATATTAATGACATGCCTAATTATCTGAATTCAGTCGTTAAACTATTTGCTGATGATACTAAGTTATATGGATCAGCTAATGATCGAAACCATGTGGATTTAATACAAAAGGACATCAATAAGTTTGAAGACTGGTCTCGGAAATGGCAGCTAGAATTCAATCAAGATAAATGTAGTGTTTTACATCTAGGTCACAACAATATCAAACATGATTATACCCTACAAACTGCAGGGGGAATGGCTAATATCAAACCTACTACCCAAGAAAGGGACCTGGGTGTTATTATGGATGAAACAATGAAGTTTACTAAACATGTAGCATCCTGCGTAAACAAAGCGAATAGAACTATTGGAATTATTAAAAGATCATTTGAGTACATGGACATTGATATGTGTTTACCACTGTATAAATCCCTTATAAGACCCCAACTAGAATATGCAAGTGTTATATGGAATTCTATACATAAAAAAGATATCATTACTATAGAAAACGTGCAGAAAAGAGCGACTCGCCTAGTTACCAGATTGAAACATCTTCCATATAACCAAAGACTCCTAATTCTGGGACTTCCAACGCTGCAATACAGGCGCAAAAGAACCGACATGATCCAGACTTATAGAATAATACATCAGATTGACAAACTGCCCATACATAAATTCTTTAAAATGGATGTCCAGAAAATCACTAGGGGTAACAAGAAAAAAATTATAAAGGACTACTGCAGGTTGGACTGTAGAAAAAACTCATTTGCCAATAGGATCATAAACGACTGGAATTCGCTATCTAATGATGCTGTAGAGTCAGACACATTGAATGCATTTAAATCTAAATTGAACAAAGAGTGGAGGAATATAGAGTCGAAATTTAATTGAATGTCAATAAATTCTTCAAGTTTTCGATTTGTACATAGTCAGTATTTTAGTTAAGGTGCAAATACGTTACCATTTTCCAGCTATGAAACATTTTTAATTAGTATTAATAAGAAAGATATATTTTAAAGCGCAATCCAGAAAAAAATATCAAGAATTTAATAAACATAAAATTAAAACCCGGTCAATACAAGTGATAACACTTACAATAGACCGTGTATCCAGTAAGTTATCCAAGTCATAGGTTCAAAGGTCAAGTACACAGCTGCATAAGTATACTTGATTTTGAAACCATCCATTTTACTATAGTTACTATACTACTTGCATATTAGCTATTTATAAATGAACTGTGACAAGATTTTTCTGATTGAGTATTGTGACAGTTCCAAACTTGAGAAAACTTTGAAAATTTCTGTTATTAAGTTCTTTGCCAACAATTTTGGACATATCCTCAAGTGAGCGTTAAGGCCCATGGACCTCTTGTTTGAAATATTTCACAAATATTTCGAGGGTGAAATTAGCAATTTTTTTGACAAAAAAGGTGGATTTTGAGAAAATGCTCTTACACACTCATTTTTTAAATGTTTGGTTTTGCAATTTGGAATATAGCATCTACCAAGATGGAACGTAAACATATATTACTGCTTTTTGAAAATAATTAACATTTTTGGGTTTTTTGCAGTAAAAAGTACAAATTTTGAGAAAATGTCAAAAAACCATCTAAATCTTGATAAATTGGAGTTGTTTGATTAGTTTCTTGGTTACATGCAATGGTGGTTGATCATTTATTTTAATTTTGGGACAAATATCACATATAAGATAAAAAATTCAAATTTTGAGAAAATGATTTTTGTTCTGAATTTCAATTTTTTGTGCTTAAATTATATATTCTATATAAGCTTCTGCGTTATTTATCAAGTGTAACGACTTTTATCTTTTTCAATTTTTGTACAAATTTGAATAACAAAATTAAGATTAAAAAGTACAAATTTTGAGAAAATTAAATTTAATTAAAGCCAATATTAAATTTGTCTTCAAGTCTGGTTTTATTGCATTGCATTGCAGTGATGTCGCCATCTGTATAAATCCTAAATGTTTGGGACTTTTTAGGTGAGAATTTCATTACATCAGAAGTAAACAGAATTAAATTTGAAATTTAACAAAGGCTATATTGATATTTATTTGATAAATTTGAAATATACACAAGATTTACTTGGTGAATTAAACTTGAAATTTACTGGAATTTACTTGCAAAAATAAATTTATTAAATTCATGAAGTTGAGAAAAAGTAAATGTTTGTTAAATTCCAAGTAAATGTCACATTTATTTGATTTACAAGTAAGGTATACTTAGGGAAATTCACTTTTACTTCGGGAAAAATTGGGATTAACTCATTAATTAAATGCGATTTTTCATGCAGCGTGATTAGTATAAGAATTTTATTCTTGTTTCAGAATCCCAATTGAATTTAAGTATTGTAAATGTCAATTTATTGTATTGTTATCAGTTCAATAAAATATTGTTTAAACTAACTTCAATAGTTTGTGTTTTGTTTTTCCAGGAAACCGGTTGGACGTCTGTGCCATCTATATTCCGACAATAATGTTGCTAAGTTTTTACCAGAATTGGTGATATTACGATAGAGACCTGTCATCAAAAGACCGTATTACGCATTCTCAAAACTATAAAGTTTGTATTGATACAACCGTCTATCTTACACGCCATAATAATGCAGTCTAAATTATTACTAAATTTTAAAACTAATCGACGATTGAGTTGGGACAGTATTTATCCAGACTTGTTGGTGAAATATGCCATTCCGTAGCCTTTTCCTCACCAAGGCACATTCTCTAATTCCCTTTAACCACGAAAAGTTAGAGCAACAAATACGCCATTTCCAGCCAGAGTGGGTTGGGCTTTCAACAGACATAGCACCTGTTCCATAAAAGACTTTTTTTTTGCATGCCTACGGTTGGTGTAGAAGCAACCACACGGCTCCCTACTGCTCGAAGTTTAATATCCCTCTAACACACAATCATTCAAATCAACAACAAACAGGCAAACCGAGCATCTTCACTAAAGCAGCTTCTTCTAAGTTCTAGTAATCTAGAACCTCCTGTGATTCCAGTCATGGTTAATATTTTTCTAGTTCTTGGTTTCCAGTTTGACCAATACCTTTATTAATGATTTTCCACATTGGATACCAAAGAGTCATTTGGGTCAGTATTCTATTTAAAGAACGATGGGTCACTTCTATATCCTAACATTTTTTATGCTTCCGGTTTCCGGGCTTTGCTGCTATTTTTCAAAACCATTGATTCTATGGTGCTGGCCTGACCATATTTTTATCTAGACATTGCATATTCTCTTTCCCATGTCTTTGCCATTGAAATCTAAGGAGTTATTTTACAAACCAATGTAATGTTCTCCACACGGACAACCAAGCAGTTGTCCGCATATTTAATTCTCTTACTTCCAAACACTCTTAAGTTATCTCTTTGAAAAGGAACTTAACTGTCACATAATACATTAAGACATACTGAACATGTCTTGGGTTCATGTAATCACTTAGCAGATTTTCTCTCACGGTTACATGTGTCGGGATTTCAAATTGCTGGCCCCAGATATGGACATTTATCCCACGCCAGTAAAAGAAAAGATCACCAATCTGACAAATGTATCATAACTTAATTTGTTAAGCCATTATATTAGCACTTTCAAGTGAAAAGTCTTAATAATAAAGCTTTTAAATAGTATTATCATTTTGCCGCAAAGAGCTTTCTGTTAAGAGACTTACCGTAAGTGTTTTCAAATTAAATGTTTTATCGCCTTGTCATATAAACTAGGATATAAGGCATACACAATGAAATCCAGAGTGACTGCCGTAGATTACTTCTTGGCAACATTAACCTAACCCTTCATCAGATATCATTACAAAAGAGTTATACAAGATTAGCTCTTACTAGCAACACCAAAATACCCGCCTACCAACCTCCCTTCCAATGTTGCACCATTCAATCAACTAAGAAACGCATTTTATACTAACAGATGCTATCAACTTTTAATGAAGACTATGTTTCTTTTAGCTTTTCTCTACGCAATGCTTTGTTGCAGTGAATATACCACACGCTCTAATTCAGTGCAAATTCACTATTTTTTTTTTACTTTTCTTTTCATATCAGCATTCATTCTCCTAGTATGGGTACCATTTTTCGCGTTTGTCTGCTATGTCCCTGGTATTCCAATTGTTGTGTGTTCTGTATTGTCTACCGTATGATGGAATCTGAGAAGCTATCTAACGTTTGAGACACAATGATGCATGTTTTATACTTTTTATTTTTATTGTATTTTCAATTATGTTTAACCTGAAATCTGAACAAATGGTTTGTTTCTTATAACTCGTGTATTAAACATTGCTGTTTGTTATGTATTTGTTAGTTTTGGCAGGATTGACTAAGACCACTATCTTGAATTTCCAACACCATGTCTTACGATGTAATGTTGTATAAATTGTTGTATTTCCACATATGTTTAACTGAAATGTGACCAAACGGTTTTACTATACCTCAAATATTCACCAATTCTAAGTGTTCTGCTGATGCAGGTTTGACTGTCTGAGACAGCTTTTGTGCCTATAAAACACTATGACTTATGTGTTGCATAGATTTTAAGTTATAAATGAAACACATTTTCGGATACACTGTAAAGGTTTGACTGTCTGAGACAGCTGTCCTTCCGTTTTAAAGGTTATTGTGTTTTCTACATTTCAGGGTTTTCCTTGCATAATCCAACTATTCAAAGCTTTAAGTACTATATCTAAGTACGATTAGTTTTGACGGACAACAGACTTTGTGTCACCATTAATTTTTATTTATTAGAATGAGAATCTGAAACAATTATGTTTTGTATATTTTTCAAGTTGATTGCTTGAATCAGGTATCCACAATTTTATTTGCGGACTGCGGGCAAGAAAAACGTGTTTGAAAATATTCCATAGACGGTAATGTCAACAACAATAAGATATACCAGTTCCATAGTTGTTACTTTCATGATCATTCCTGTCCAGTTACCCGAGACATAAAAGATGAAAATTGGTTGAAGACCAGACCACAAACATTTACCAAGAGGCAAGTCACCGCGCGTTGTCTTAAAAAAATAAGGATACACAGTTGTTGAATTATGGTAATGCCAATACAAGGGTTTAAGACAAAACCCAGTGGTTTTTTTTACCATTTTTTGAATGAGGCCAGGGCCTTTGCATTTGGGAGTTTTCGTGTCATTTTGAGACAAAATGGGAAATTTTCATTGCAAAAATCTACCCCCACAAAAAATTACAAAATTGACGTGTATAAAAATAATAAATAATACAAGAATACAAATCACATTCAAAATCATAATGTAATTGAAGCAAGAATTTTTTGGCATCATAAAATCATTGAATCTGTAAATGATATTTTCGACTTTGTGTGAGATCGCAAGGGGGTAATTTTATTCGTAACTTTTTTAGTCACCGATCCAGATACCAAAAAATAAAATTTTCAATATAATTGGCAATTAATGGTCCAAATTTGGGAAATTTCTAGTCTTTTTGTGACTGGGAATGGAGCGCAATTTCGGCCCCAAATTAAGCCAAAAAAAAAAAAATCACTGAAACCCAAATATTAACGATTTCCTTAACAAATGGCAACCAGATTTTTTTCCAACGAAAAAAATATAAAAATGTAATGGAGATCAGATTTCACAAGCTGTTGTCAATGACCAACTCGTCGGTGCATTGAAGTACATGAGCAATGGCCTTTTCATTTTCAATATCCTCATACAACAATGTTGCAAAAAGGGTTTCATTATTCTACTATACAAATGTTCCTTTCGATGTTTCACTTTCAAATATGAAATAGGAAAAACACTTGCTGAAAACTTCGATTACAAAACAGATTCAGATGGCAGGGAGCAGAGAGTACATTTTAGTGATATTGGTGTGCGAAGAACTTCATACTCAGAAACATGTGGCACTAAGACATAATCAGCTAAATTCAGTGACCAGATGTTTGAATGGAAAAGAACAAAGACTGGAATGAGAGAAGCACAGTTAAACCTTAGTAAAGATGTTTAATCAAGATGCAGTATGTTATAGAAAGATGATGCATGCCGGATTATGCAAGCAACATGACCGAAAGAAAAAAGAAGTGAACTAAAGTAACTGAAGTCACTTTGAGAAGCTATTCAGAAGACTGTTCAGTCGAAAATGACATGCCATAATAAGAGGGAAATACCAAAGAACTGGTGAAACATATTTTCAATTCGCAAACAGCAAAATCAATCAACTTAATATGACCGACAAGGACCTGATATTGGACTTTCAAAATTTCAAGTTTGGGATCATGATTTTGATGTATTGGTATGTTTGTTACTTTTAATTTTTTTTGGCAATTCAAGATATAAATACAGTGATACGGGTATGTTTAGTTTAGTTTCTAGAAAAAAGACGAATCTTTACGAAATTCATACACAGCTCAAGCTGTGTTCATGGTCGACAATGACACATATTTTGAGTTTATTACAACCCATTAAGAAACTATTCTGACCTGCACATTATTCAATACTTATTGCTAAAAAATATATCTTTTGCGGTTTTGTTTTGTACGGTACAAATTATATCATGTCACTATTTGTACTTCAACAAAGATATTATCTCTTGATTTAGAAAAGATAAGTTTCATAACTTGCCATACTCTATTATTTTTGGAAATGATAAAATGGATACCAAGACAAAAACGAGACATGAAATGAAACTCTATTTGAAAGCATCCATTTTTCTATTGTTTGTGTTAAAATGAAACCAATATTAAATTTCGAAATGCAAATGCACAATTCAAATTATTTTTAATGTTTAAGTCTAAGTCAGATCAATATCAATAGACATAGTTTCGAACTCACTTCCGAGAAATAGACTTCAATTAAATATCATTCTTATCATACTGTTCCATTGTTTTAATTACAGTTATCCGTTATTATTTATTTTTATTTGTTAAGCATTTTGTCAGCACAGCAACAACTCGGCAAGCGCGAAAACCCCCCAACTGGCGACGAGGATGGGAGCTGTTAAATTTATGTTGCTGTGGCTGAGGCAGAAGAAGATATCACGTATTTTTAGACCAACATTTTCTGTGTTTTTTCTTAGATTGTGCTTTTTAGTGTTTTTTCTGGATCTCAGGAATTGGACATTGTTTTGTTTTGGACGGTTTATCTTGCTTTTTGTTTGTATTCTGTTTGGAACGTCTAGAATTGATATCAGGTCAAGTCATTTTGTATTATTTTTGTGATTTATATCGCGGTAACGAGGACCCTTTAAAATCAACGCTTCACGTTGGTTTTATACGTGATTCGGTCTATTTTGATAATTTTATTTTATTTGTATTATTGTCCTGTTGATGTTATATTTTGTGTATTAATCCAGCCCGCTGTTTTCCGCTTGTTAGTTTTCCCGCCATTATTACATCATTTTTCAGCCATTTTCACATTGTATTCCCGCCATTTTGGCTGGGCGGAAATTGTGACGTCACGTCATCTCGTGAAGTTCCCAATGTGTAGTTTTTTGTTTATATTTTTTGTAGAATTGACCTGTAAGAGTTATTTGCTGTATTTTTTTATGGAATTGAGTTTTATATGCCTTGTGATCCTTCCGCTGATAGTTTTGTTTTTGTTTTTATTTTAAAATTGATATTCAAGTTACGTGGATATTTTTGTTGGATCTGATTACCTGGTGGTGATTTGCATAGACTGATTCGTTGTATTTTTACTTTGTTCTACCTCAGTATATTTTGCTTTTAATCATTTTCTTTACCCCTGTGCCCATTTAATTTGCACCAGCTGGTACTTAATGAGATTTTCTTATATTATATGCATTTATTATTTGTGGGTCTACACAGCAGGTAATAAATATATATATAATTTTTCCAGTCAGACTCAATTGTTTTGTTTAATTAAATATTGAATATTGTAAATTATGTCAACTTCCAAGCCGTTCGTCAAGTGGTACATTTCACGGTGCTTCCGTTACACAGGCATTCGCAGATTCAACTTCTTCGTCTCCGATTGGCCACGGTAGAGGTTACTTCTTAAAATCGCAAACCTTTGACGACAGTTACCTACCGAAGCTCGGTAGCTGTCCTGGTTCCTCGGTAACCCCCTCTACGCCATATACACCGCCTTATTATAGTCCACCACTTTTTGACGACGCTCCACCTTGCAGAGAACCCGTCCTAAGTGCTATGTTTGCAACTCCTAGAACCGCTTCACCGATTTACAATAGGTTCCCAGGAATTTTTTGAAGAATTTTACGTCGCTCCCATTTACGATGAAATGTTACTGGGGTTATTTTTCCTTATGGATCATGGTACAAAGATTCATAACCAACACTTTATTCTTAGGGGCCAACCAGGTTGCTCTGCAATTAGACAATCGGGACCTTAGTCATGTTTATGTGTCAACTACACAGTCTATTGTGGTGGAACCCAATACGGTCCGTGTGTCACGTCGTTCTCTGAGCAGCCCACTTAAAGACTTTATAGTTGATTCTAGAGATCATATCATTCACAAACGGGTTTTAGTACCCCGAGTTCTTAACTGTGGATGTTAGGAAGCCACAGTATGTTTTGTTAATGTCTCAGATGATCAGGTGGTCATAGAGAAAGGTGAGGTGGTTGGTTGTGCCGATGAGGTAGAAGTTGTGCCTGCCTCCCGGACTGTAAGGACCCAACTTGTTGTAGGATAGGTCGGACACCGGAAACCTTGCCCGATCAGTTAACAGATCTGTTTCAAAGGTCTACTGAACATCTTAATGATGATCACGCTGACAGATCGTACACACTTTTAGTAGAGTATCAGGATGTGTTTGCTAAGAGCGAGTTCGACCTAGGCAATTTTACTGCCCTTACTAATAAGATAGACACTAAGGATGCCCCACCGGTTAAGGAACGCCTAAGGCGTACCCCCGATCATTTTGATGCTAGATGGTGGAATAATTGAACCCTCTTATTCTGACTGGGCTTCTGCCCCTGTTCTCATCCGTAAGCGTGATGGTGGTGTCCGCTGGTGCATTGATTACAGGAAGGTTAATGCAGTTACTGTTAAGGATGTTTTCGCTTTACCTCTAATGGATGAGTGTTTCGATACCTTGTCTGGTAACCAGTGGTTCTCTAAGTTGGATGCCAACTCCGCATACTATCAAATTAAGATTGATGAACCTGACCGCAAGAAAACTGCCTTTCTTACTAAGTACGGGCTGTATCAGTTCCGTTCTATGCCTTTTGGTTTATGTAACGCTCCGGCGACTTATGCTCGTGCCATAAACCTAGTCATGAGTGGATTTCCATGGAATCCTGTTCTGGCCTTTTTGGATGACATGTTGGTCATTGGTATTGATTTTGACACTCATCTACAGAATCTTTGTCAGGTTTTAAATAGATTACGTACTTACGGTTTATGTCTCAAACCCAAGAAATGTGTATTGTTTCAGACCAAGGTAGAGTTTCTGGGTCGCATTGTTAGTCGGTCTGGTGTCGAGATGGGACATCAGTACGTGGAAGCTGTTAAGGAGTGGTCAGTTCCCTAGAGTAGTAAGGATGTGGAGAGATTTCTTGGCTTTGCTAATTATCATAGGCCTTTCATTAAAAATTACGCCCATTTAGCCGCACCGTTATGTTTGCTGACAGGCATGCAGGATTTTGTTTGTGGACCTGAACAGGTTAAAACATTTGAGGACTTGAAACATGCCCTGACTTCAATCCCTGTTCTGAAACTATCAGACAAAACTGGTCAGTTTATTCTTGACACTGACGCTTCTGATAGGGTGATAGGTGCAGAACTTCTGCAGATTCAAAATCATGAGGATTGTGCTATCGGGTACGGTAGCTTGGAGTGTGCTATCGGGTACGGTAGCTTTGCTTTGTCTTCTGAGCAATTATTGTACTACTAGAAAGGAGTTGCTCGCGGTTGTCCGGTTTGCTAGGATGTTTCGACATCATTTGTTAGGGCGAAAGTTCACCGTGAGAACTGATCACCATATTTTGATCTGGCTAATGAATTTTAAGGAACCCCAAGGTCAACTTGCCCATTGGCTAGAAGAGCAAAGTCAGTATAACATGGTCGTGGATCACCGACCCGGACGTTATCATGTCAATGCAGACGTTATTAGTCGTGCTACTGAGCCCCCATGTAAGGAGTTTCATGTACATGTTAAGTTGCAGGATTTGCCCTGTGGTGGCTACTGCTATTGTACAAGATATTGGTCAAAATTTGTGGAGGAGGTGGATGACGTCGTTGTCCTCTCTCTGACTCGTCAGACCAAATCAATAATTTCAGACCCGGTTTCAGATGCCACAGACGCGTATTCATGTTCAGTTATGAGAATTGAACAGTAAAAAATGCCAAATAATTCGGGTTGACCCCGATGAGGCGGGGATTCAACTACCTGATGAGATTGACTTAAAAAACCGAACAAGAGCCCGATTCTAACCTCACTTTGTTACGAGAGTGGTTGCAACACGGAACCCAACCGAGTGAGAATGAGCTTTTTCGAGCTAATAAACCTTCCAAATATTACTGGATTAATCGAGCATTGTTCACTCTAGATAATAACGGCATTATCTGTCGAACATGGATGTGCGAAGATGGAGACCGCAAACTGTTGGTGGTCCCACAACCCCTGCAAGGGGATGTGATTCGACTCAATCACGATTTGCCATCGTCTAGCCATCAGGGTATTAGTCTTACGAAATCCCGGATATTACAAAATTATTATTGGTATAGACAGTAGTGATGTGGAATTTTTCGTTAAGAGCTGCAGTACAAACAAAATGCCGTCTCGTCATGCCAAATTTCCTCTTAAGTTATACCATGCCGGTGAACCCATGGAACGTGTACATCTTGACTTTCTCGGACCCCCTGCCAAAGTCTAGTAACGGTAACGAGCACATACTTATGATGGTAGATCAGTTTACTAAGTGGGTGGAGTGTTTTTCCTTACCGTCTCTAATGGCTGAGATAACCGCAAAAGCTGCATTCAATGAGTTCTTTACGCGTTTCGGCTTTCCATTAAACATTTACACTGATTAGGAACGTAATTTTGAAAGTCAGTTGTTCAAAGAAGTGTGTGATCTGCTCCAGAAAACGCGCACAACACCTTACCTGCCTTCCTCAAATGGTCAGGTAGAGAGATATAATCGGACGTTGATTGATGCCGTGAGTTGTTCCGTTGACAAAAGTCAGCACAACTGGGATGAGTGTCTACCCCAGCTTGCCGGAGCCATGAGCTCTTCGGTCAACCATAACACTGGTTTTACACCAAACTATCTTATGCTAGGTCGTGAAATTAACAAACCTGTTGATATTATGTTTAAACCACCTAAACCATATACTAATCAGTCTAGTGAGGAATATGTGGCTTAATTAGAGAAAAGTTTGCATTCTGTGCATGAATTAGCTAGGTCTTAGCTTCAATCTTCCGTATGAAACAAGATTATGATTTCAATATTGTGCAACGGTCTGATAGTGTTGGAGATTTTGTATATGTAGTTGATACGGCTGTAGATAAAAATCGTAGTAGGAAGCTAAGTTCTCCCTGGAAAGGCCCTGGTATGATTGTTGAAGTTTTGACCCCTTACTTGTATAGAGTGCAGCTAAAGAATTCAGTTAGTATCAAGAATCATGATAGACTTAAGTTATGTTGGGATCGCCAGGTCCCTCAGTGGTTGGAAAAGTTTAAAAAATCTTTTTAAGGTACTGGAGGTGGTGCTGCTGTTGAAGGTGGTGCCCGAGTTCACGGGCGCAAGAAGTTGTTTTGTGTCTGTAGGCGGCCGGATGATGGAAAGTTTATGATTAATTGTGATAAATGTAAGGAGTGGTTTCATGGAAGTTGTGTAGGTGTTACCACAGAGGAAGGTGCTGAAATGGATGAGTATATTTGTAAGGATTGTCAGTCCTCTGTGGTAGGTGATGTTTCAGGTGGTTCTTCTGTGGAGCTTAGAAGTCGGGATAGTTCCGAGCATCCTGGTGAAAACCCTTTTTTCGCACCTTTTACAACAATTGTGCGTCCCAGGGGTTGGATGGGATCCTTCTTAAGTAATGTAAAATTTGTGGGGAAAATAAGGAGGGATGTGGTTTTATGGGTTTTACAGTTTCCTTTTATGGATAATTTTATGAGCTTTTCAGTTTCCTTTATTATTTGTAGATTTTGATTGTTTATTTTGATTCGCATCATGCCTCGTTTTAGAAGGTCAGACCGTCCTCCTGTACGAGTAGGACGGCTTATACGCCTGCAGAATTTCGGAACTAGCTTCATAGGGCTTATGCGCGGAATTAGAGATCCACCACAGGTGGATGTGGTGCCCTCGGGCATCCGGGTCCGCCGGGAGGGTGAGTCCTCTCGGCGGGTAGCCAACTTTTCCGTTTCTGTTAGACCATAGAGAGGTCACGGTCCCAAAGAGTCGCTTTGGGGAGGCGGACTGGGGACGCCTTTTGCGCTCAGTCCGCTCTTTCTTATGCAGGATTTGTGGTGTGTTCTGTCGCCATTTAAGGCATCATGTAGTATTTCAACATCTGCCGGGTGTGTTCGCCCCTCATAGGACAGTAGATGCAGACATGTTAATGGTCCTCGGCAAGGGACTTCGGGTGCTCGCCGAGGGACTGCTGGGTCCGGGCCATTTTGGCTCAGACCTTATTTATCACCCTGCCCTTCGGGCAATCCCCTAAAACGCTGGTTTTGAGGTAAGGGACCAGCGGGTATGGAACATTTGTAGGGGGTGGGGGTTCCACCTACCTGGAACCCGTCCTGTCAACACCCCACCACTGTAGCGGAAATATGCCACTGGCGCTGTTTACATGCTCTCTTGGTGGCCGCCTCCCCAGTGGTGCGTCAGCGTTTTCTATATTTTATGGGCCAGCCCAAGGGGCGGGGTTTGCCGTTAGCCACTTTTGCCTCTGCCTCCGCCCCTGTTTCATTTGGAGCGAAGATGTTGCTGATGAGACATGTGAGGATGATTTGGAGCAGCCGAGACCTATAGAGTTGGAATAGGCGGAGCATGTCTCAGCCTTTCTTGTATATATATGTTTATATTTTCTTTATTCATAATTCTTCCTTTTGTTTGTATTTTTATCCTTAATTCTATGCTCAATTTTATAAAGCTTTTCTTTTTTTATCTGCCATTTAGATGACGATGCCGAATTTTTGAAGAAAGGCCTGGTCGGCAGTGGTCACCCGAGTTGTTGGGTGTTTATCTTTGATTGGCATCTGTTCCCGTCTTTTTAGCAATTTTTTGGCAGTCTTATAGCAGTCTTTTTGGCAGTCATTTTAGTAGTTTTAAACAAGCTTTTAGTCCAAATTCTAATAAGAAATAAAGAAGCTATGGTTACAATCTGTTGCTGTTAAAATTTAATTTCATTTTCATATTGAGTAACAACTTACTAAATGAGCATATAAACTATAATATCATTGCTCTTTGAATAGTGCACAAAATGAAGAGACAACTGAAGAACCAAATGAAGAACCTGTTGCAAAGAAAATATGTAAAGGTAGGTTTATATTATACTTAAAAACTATCCACCTGAGACCAAATAACATATTGCAAGCAAAGATTGATCACCTTAGAATCACCTCAAGAAGGAACAAAACTTATATGTAAACAAACATGGTATAACTTGAGTTCCAGTTGTAATTGATCATTATTTCAGTTTGTAATGGATGTCTTTGAAGAATTTGGTTGCATGTAATTACATTTTACTTGCATTCAAAAAGTGTTCCATTTGTTATTGTATTGTTTTGCATCATAATGTTTAATATTTAATTTGTGCTACACAATTCAGAGTGGAATGGCCCTCTTTTAAAGATAATTACTTTTTATACGCCCGTCATATGACGGGACGTATTATGTTACGGTGCTGTCCGTCCGGGGCGGGCGGGCGTCTGTTAACAATTTGTATTCCGTTCAATAGAGACCACAAACATTTATGGATTCAAATGAAATTTGGTATACAGCTTTACCATGGTAATACCTTGTGCAAGTTCGAATTACAACTTTTTCGGATTATTTTTGGAGGAGTTATGCCCCTTTTTTAACTTAGAAATTTTTGTATGTATGACCATGTGGTTTCCGATCATCAGAGCCTACAACTATTTATGGATTCAAATGAAATTTGGTATACACATTTACGATGTTATTATCTGGTGCAAGTTCGAATTACAACTTTTTCAGATTATTTTTGGAGGAGTTATGCCCCTTTTTTAACTTAAAAATTTTTGTATGTATGACCATGTGGTTTGTATTCCATTCAGTAGACTATACAAACATGGATTTAAATGAAATTTGTTATACATTTGGTATACACATTTACGATGTTAATATCTGGTGCAAGTTCGAATTACAACTTTTTCAGATTATTTTTGGAGGAGTTATGCCCCTTTTTTAACTTAGAAATTTTTGTATGTATGACCATGTGGTTTGTATTCCATTCAGTAGACAATACAAACATGGATTTTAATGAAATTTGTTATACAGTTACACCTTAATCATGGTAATATCTCGTGCAAATTTGAATTACAACTTTTTGGGTTACGAGTTATGGCCCAAACACGGAGTTTTCGGTCGCGCAATTTCTTACTTTCAATAATAAAGTTCGAGGTTTTTTGGATTGTCAGTTTGTCCAAGGTACTTTGTAAGTAATAAAATGTCGAAGGTACTTGGTAAGTGATGAAAATGCATTGCATGCTTTATGTATGGCATCATTTCAAATCAATACATTGCATGCTTTTTCAAATCAATACATTGCATGCTTTATGTATGGCACCATTCAAATCATCTGCAACATAATTATTCTGTAAACAATACTACTGGGCTCGGACCACTTATCGCCATTTTTTGGCATTAAAATTTCACTTTCTTTTTTACCAGACATCAGAATCTAATGAAACTTCACACAATAAAACTATAAATCTGGATCCCGGCAAAGTGTTGAATTTTTAAAATAAATTAACATTGTAAAACAGGTGATTTGTATGCCTGGCAGTTAAAGGTGCCTAGCTCGAAAACGTCAATAAAGTCACATAATAACGTGAAACA
Organism: Tegillarca granosa; assembly: GCA_029721355.1. Taxonomy (NCBI): domain Eukaryota; kingdom Metazoa; phylum Mollusca; class Bivalvia; order Arcoida; family Arcidae; genus Tegillarca; species Tegillarca granosa. Next base: position 269,629 of record JARBDR010000908.1, on the reverse strand, counting down.
TTCATTTTGGCATAAAATTACAAGTTGGCAATAAGTGGCCCGAGGTCAGTAGACATTTACAATCATCTGTCATTTTATCATTATAACAAAAATTAACTATGCTTATCATTAAATCATTTTATTGGATGGTCATACAAAAATATTTAGATGTATGCTTTGCTGTTAAAAATATATGCTTTTCTGCTAAAATTGCTAAATTTAAACTATTGTTTGATAGAAGTTTGTGGATGGTATGAATATGACCCACGTCCCCGTCGTGGTGCTGGAAACATAATGAGTTTGGCATGATAATTTAGTAGTAGATTACTTATATTATATATATTGAAAATTTCCCACATTTAGTAGATTAGTTTGGCATGATAATTTTGTAGTAGATTACTTATATTATATATATTGAAAATTATAGCATATAACTATAGCTACATATCTAATAGAGCTCATTATGGCTAAGTGGTCAGTTATATTTGGCCCTAGGTGCTGGATAATACGAGCTTTTCCATGTATTTGTTGTATATCCTAATAGCAGTTATAACAACAAACCAGAGGGAATGGTAGTTCAAAACCAGGAAAAGTGAATGTGAACCTCTAGAAAAATGACTTGAGATCAGGTTTTTATTAGTTTTAAATTTGGCAAAATTGGAACGGGTAGTTCCTTTGGACCATAAGTTATTATTTCAAATATAATACTAATTTATAAAAAATCAACCAATAACTAAGTGTGTATCACTATTTAAACACCTGCTACTATAGGACATACTACAATTACATAATTTATTGTAACATTGACAATTTTATTCAGCTAATTGTTTAGTTTTTTGTAGATAATGGAGTCAATTGAGAAGATAAAATCGTCAACTTTACAGATAAGAGGGATTTTTTCTCGGTTAAAATCTGGCCATTATACAGTCGAAAAGGCAACAGCGGAGTCATTAAGACTCACCATGAACATTGATAAGTCAGCAGAGGATACCAAAGATATAATAAAATCTTTAAGGGTCAAAAATGCAAAGTTGTGCAAAGAAAGTTATATAAAGGACAATAACATTTCTAAATTAAAAAATGAGGTTAAATCTTTAAAGGACCAGTTGGAGAAGGCTAAGTTGGATTTATCTAACTATAGTGCTATTTTTGATGACGAAACTGCTGAAAATACTGACATGAATGCAAGTCAGCCAGATGTTGCAGATACTACTGATAGTATTGAGATGGAAAACAAGTCAGCAAAAGATAACAGTCAGATTGATGTGCCTATCACATCCACACCATGCACTAGCGATGCATAGTGACAGCAAACATGTAGCAATTTTGATTTATAAACATTGATGCGTGTCTACACAGTAGTAGTAGAATAATAGTCCATTTAGATTTCATTTTGTGTTGTATGTAACTAGCGATGCATAGTGACATTTTAGATATAACATTTTGATTTATAAACATTGATGTGTGTCTATAGACAGTATTGTGGCAGTAGTAGTAGAATAATAGTCCATTTAGATTTCATTTTGTGTTGTATGTAACTAGCGATGCATAGCGACATTTTAGATATAACATTTTGATTTATAAACATTGATGTGTGTCTATAGACAGTATTGTGGCAGTAGTAGTAGAATAATAGTCCATTTAGATTTCATTTTGTGTTGCATGTAATTAAAAGCTAAGAAGAGCTCATATGTACTTGTATTTTGTGTATTTTTCTGAAATAAACACTTTTTTTTCTTTTAAGGATGGTAATGGTAATTAAATGGTTACACGAAGAGAACATTAAACATGCCAAAATTAAAGAAAAGTTCAATTCTACAAAAAATACGGAAAGATAAAGTTCGGAAAAGAATCGTTGTAAGTGGCAAAATTAATATCTGAATTGCAACAATGACAGAAACAAATTTAATAGAAATATGTATTATCAACAAATTATTTTAATCTTTATTTTCATATCAAATGCTTTTCAGCATGGTTTGGCACCATTAAAACTAGTTTAACCACACCACTAATTTCTAAGTGTACTTTTTTCCAGATACATTGTAATACACATCATTGCTTGTTTTACAGAGTGAAAATACTCAAGTTAAGAATGGACCTTCTACCTCATCACCAGATCATCATGGCAAACCACCAGTATTTGAATATGCTGGAATTCAGGTATTTTATATTTTTTAATTTATTTTAACACTTGGAGCTTACAGTGCATTAGTTTGCTTGGGGCATGTTGATACAATGTTAGAATGTTACAATGCCATGTCAGAATGGTCAGTGCTTAGTACAAGTCAGAAGCTGTTTACCTTTCCCTAATCACCTGACCTCACTTCTAAATATCTGAAAATTTATACTTATATTGCTGACGTTTTTGCTTGACATTTTTAGTTTTGATCATTAACTGGTGCTTTTAAGGAGTGCATATAGTGACACATTGTATTTGATATCAGAAGTTTTTTCTCTGATTCCGCATGTTTCTTATGAAGTTTTACATGTATTTAGTGTAGTTGTGCATATTGTTGTGGTTGCTATAGTTTGATGATATTTTTTACCAGAGTTATACAACTCTTTCAAATTTGGAATAAATAGTATAGGTAGACTTATGTTTTCCCCAAAATCAAATTCTAATACTGTATACCCTTTTCATTTGGTCTGTATAGAAATTGTTTTTGCACATAATGATGTACTAGGCTATGGATAAACGACTAGTGTGATAAATGATTTACTATATATTCTAACCATGTTTTACATTCCTTTTTATTCTAGTGTTTCTGTGCACCTGTGTCATATTCAATACCAAAGAAGACTATATCACAGCATACTTGTCCAGATACAGCACAAGAAAATCCTTCTGATGTAGGCTTTCATATTTTTACTTTGCCAAATGAAGATCTCTCTAAATGTGATAGCTCCTGATTTTGTATGGAGACTCCTTACATTTCATAAAAAATACGATTTTTGTATAAGATATCTGAATTCTTGGATTAGCCCATTTAAATAAATCCTGAATATTATTTATTTATTTTACAAAATATTAACTTATGCAGGTACCAGAATTTATAAAATTCTAATTATTAATAAATCAGTAATATTTGACTATTTCATCACATAAAAATATCTCAGTAAACTTATTGTTACCCAATGCAAAAGATGTTTTTATAACTAACTGGATTTGCTTTATCCATTTTTTAGAATTGCAAATGAAAAAGGTATTTGTGATATGTTATTATGCATGTTTCAACAATAAACTCAATAATATGTTTAAAGAGAGGAGCTAGTAGATATAGGAAAATTTCATTGTAAATTCACTTTGATTCTTATAGTTTATATTCTATTGCAGACTGAATCTCGTAAGGATTATATGAAATTGTAAATGATAAATAAAAGAAAAGACCAAGAATACAGAAGCAGAGAAGCAGAAAAAGATAGACAAAGAAAACAACAAAAAAGAGCTGATGTAGAGTACAAAAACAAAGAAAAAGAAAACAAAAATCTGTCAAGAAAGAAGAGAAGACAAGATGCTGATTATAGTAAGAAAGAAGCAGAATTAAGAACTACATCAAGACGGAAGAAAAGACAAGATGTTGAGTATAGTAAGAAAGAAACAGAAGCAAGAACTTCATCAAGACGAAAGAGAAGACAAGATGTCGAGTATAGTGAGAAGGAAGCAGAATTAAGAACTACATCAAGACGGAAGAGAAGACAAGATGTCGAGTATAGTGAGAAGGAAGCAGAATTAAGAACTACATCAAGACGGAAGAGAAGACAAGATGTTGAGTATAGTGAGAAGGAAGCAGAATTAAGAACTAAATCAAGACGGAAGAGAAGACAAGATGTCGAGTATAGTGAGAAGGAAGCAGAATTAAGAACTACATCAAGACGGAAGAGAAGACAAGATGTCGAGTATAGTGAGAAGGAAGCAGAATTAAGAACTACATCAAGACGGAAGAGAAGACAAGATGTTGAGTATAGTAAGAAAGAAACAGAAGCAGGAACTTCATCAAGAAAGAAGAAAAGACAAGATGTTCAGTACAAAAAGAAGGAAAGCCTTAGAGAAACAAGTAGTCACCAAAAAAAGAGAAAAGAATCCCTTCCCTCTTCACTAAGGGGTTGGATTGATCATTTTAAAACAAAAGTGTCTGAAGGTCCAGTATACATATGTACTAGTTGTAAACAGTTATGGTATCGCCACAGTGTGGAACAGATATCTGGGAAGTTATTACAGTCAACTGATCCTGATATCCAAGAAGTGATGAGACAATGTCCAAGTATCAAAAGTATAGACAATAAAGTTTGGATGTGTAGGACATGTAAAAGTTATCTAAGCAAAGGAAAAGTACCACCACTTTCAGTAATGAATGGTATAAAGTTTCCAGAGCAGAATATTCTTCAACACTTGAACCCATTAGAACTGACATTGCTTGCAGTACGTTTGCCATTTATGAAGATTCAACAGGCTACAAGGGGAAAGCAGAAGAAAATACAGGGTGATATGGTTTTAGTACCTGCAGATGTTGAGAACAGTCAGTCAACTTCCACGTTTACCATCCAATACTGCTACCATTAAAGTTGCATTAAAAAGGAAACTTAAATACAAACATCATGTCTACTTCCTCAACATTCGTCCTGAGATGATAAAACAAGGAGCTAGGTTTTTGTCAGAGACTGCTTTGTACAAAGAATATGTTACTTTTGATATTCCAGAAGACATCACTGACAGTTGTTCAGAGGATGAAGCTGAAAATATATTGTCAGAAAATCAAGGTGGTGGAGATACCAATAAACCTGACGGAGATGTAGATAAACCTGATGGAGATGTAGATAAACCTGACGATGACTGTTGGAGTGAAATAGATGATGCTGAGTTGATGTGTGGACAGGCCGATACTATGCTTACTACTCAAGATTTTATAGAGACTAATGAAAGAGATCTTCTATACAACTTTTCTCCTGGTGAGAAGAGTATCCCAGTCAGTGTTTTTCTTGACAAAGATTCTGAAGAGTTAGCATTTCCAGCCATCTTCTGTGGGGAGAGACGTCCAAGTAACAATGAAAGAAAAGTAAAGGTTACTTACAGTGATATAGTAAAATCAGAGCTAAGAAATTCTGATAGACGTGCAGCTTCTAATGTTGAAAATTTATTTTTCAAAACAAAAAAAACTTCAGATGAAGACTCTAATTGATCAATGTCAACTTGCCCTACGGAAAATAAAGTCTGGTGATCAGAAACTGACAGCAAAAGACGTGAGAGGCCCAGCAGTAACAGATCTGATTCATGAAGACAAAGTTTACAAGTTTCTGACAAATATTAGAGGATCTCCACCATATTTTGAAAAGATAAGTAAAGACCTTTTTGCTATGATAAGAAATTTAGGCCCGGCTACTTTCTTTATAACCTTATCGGCTGCTGAGACAAGATGGATTCATCTCCTTAGAATACTAAGGCAAACAGTAGATCATCGTCTTTACACTGATCAAGAATTAGCAGAACTGAACTGGGATGAAAAATGCCGTTTAATACAATCCGATCCAATAACGTGCGCATCACATTTTGATTATTCAGTCACAAAATTTCTCTCTATTATGCTGTTACAGTGTTGTCCATTGGGTGAAGTGATAGACTATTTTGGGCGAATAGAATTTCAACATCGAGGTTCGCCTCACATCCACATGATGGTTTGGTGCAATGGTGCTCCCCAGTATGGCAAAGACAGTGATGAAGAAGTTTGTGACTTCATTGATAATTTCCTTACATGTAAAAAGCCTTCTGAAGATAATGCAGGGGAAGAAGCCATTAATGGTGATTTTAAAGAGCTAGTAGAACTACAGACACATCGGCACAGTAGTACATGCAAGAAGAAGCGAAAGAAGGAGTGCAGATTTGGATATCCCAGACCACCAATGCGAAGAACAACTATTCTTCAGCCTCTTACTGAGCCAGAATTCACCAAGACTGACAGAGATAATCACAAAAAAGTTTACAAGAAGATTGAAGATTTCTTAAATAGTACTGAAGAAGACCTGAGTTTTGATGTGTTGTTAAACAAACTTGAACTCACAGAAGATAACTACCTACTTGCAGTGCGGTCATCAATTTCTTCTCCAACTGTTATGTTAAAAAGATCAATAACTGAAATCCGTACAAATAATTATAATGAAACTGTTCTCAAGTCATGGAGAGCAAACATAGATGTTCAATTCATATTAGATGTATATGCATGTGCTACCTATGTTGCATCATATGTCACCAAGAGTCAAAGAGGAATGAGCGAACTGCTTAGAAAAGCAACAGAAGATGTAAAAGCAGGCAACACAAGTCTTAAACAGCAGGTCCGTGCAGTAGGCAACAAATTTTTAAACGCAGTGGAAATCAGTGCCCAGGAAGCTGCATATATATGTTTACAGTTGCAGATGAAGCGATCATCACGTAAAGTAGTATTTGTAAACACAAGTCCACCATCAGAAAGAGTAACTCTGTTAAAATCACAGGATTTGCTGCAACAAATGGATGATGATGATGACAACATACAGTGCAGTAATGACATATCTCGGTATTCTGAAAGGCCTACTTCAATGGAGAATATTACATTGGCAGAATTTATTTCATTTTATGAGCGGAAACAAACCAAAGCAAAATATAGTAAAGGAGTTAGTAACACTGACCAGAATCTCCTAAAGGAAACATGTGATGATGTAAATGAAGATGAACTAAATGATGCAGAAGAAATGGAAGAATTCAATAATGTAAATGACAATGTAGAATATAGACGTAGGAAACGTGGGCATATACTCCGACCAGTTCATTTTAATGCAGATAAAGACGCTGAGAAGTTTTACCGGGAATTAATAATGCTTTATTACCCATGGAGAGATGAAGAACGGTTGAAAGAAGAAAAGGAAACATATGAAGAAAGGTATGCAGCTGTGAAAACAGAGATAGATGATTGTAGGGAGAAGTTTGAACCATATGCTGAAGCTGTTGATATTGCTCAAGAAATACTAAAGCAAAATGAAGAACAAGATGATATGTGGGATCAGCTGGCTCCAGAGAATCAACAAGCAGATGATGAAGATCGACAAAATATGCCTACACCTAAAGATGCAGGAATTGAAGATCCAGACATTGCTCATGACTTGGGTGTCCCAGTAGCTGTAGTAGAAGAAGATTTCCATGCATACAATGAAATGAATGATGAAGAATACAGAGCTCATATGAGAAATCTTACACCAACACAACGAGAATTTGTATACGACACGATAAATGAAATAAAACACTCCACTGAACCTGTGTATAGATTTCTGACTGGAGGAGCAGGTGTGGGTAAAAGTTACGTCACTAAAGGCCTCTATCAGACAGCATTGATATTCCTAACCACTAGATGTGGCAAAGATTTAACAACTAGAACACTTTTGGTCATGGCTCCCACTGGCAAAGCTGCATATCATGTTAAAGGTACAACTATTCATTCTGCATTGAAGCTTCCTGCTAACCAGAAACTAGAGTACAAGCCACTGCTAAGTGCAACACTCAATACACTCCGTAATGAAATTGGCTCTGTGCAGGTTATTTTTATAGACGAAATATCCATGGTAGGATTTAAGATGTTTAATTGTATCAATCAGAGACTAATGGAAGTAAAGCAATCACCAAAACCTTTTGGGGGAATATCTATTATTGCAGTCGGTGATATGTTCCAACTGAAGCCTGTGATGGACAGTTATATCTTCAAGCAACCATCCAGTGGATATTTACCTTTAGCAGCAAATCCATGGATAGATTTATTTAGCACATTTGAACTCACTGAAATATTACGTCAGGCAAACAACAAAGCATTTGCAGAATTACTTAATCGATTAAGAGAAGGCCAACACACAGATGAGAACATTTCAACACTGAAGGACAGAACTATAGACCCATCTTCCCCAAATTATCCAGAAGATGCAGCTCACTTATTTGCAACAAATCAAAGTGTTGATGCATTCAACAATCAAGTTATCATGAAGACAAATAAGCCAAAGTTTACCATCACAGCTAAAGACACAATTGTTGGTTCAACTCCACCATCTATGAAAGAGAAGATCCTAAATGGTTTCAAGCACACGCACACAAAGCAACTTTCAAATGTATTGCAGTTATGTGAAGGTGTATGGCATGATTTGACTATAAATCTAGACACTTCTGATGGTCTTATCAATGGTGCATCATGTATTATCAAGAAAATTGACATTCCTTCTGATAAATCTCTACCATATGGTAAATTATGGGTCCAGTTCCTTGATGAGAATATAGGAAAAGTACTCCGTAACAGTTCTAAACGTTTGTATAAAAAGGGTATTGATAAAAGATGGACACCATTGAACCTGTTGTAAAGCAGTTCCCAGCGGGATGTAAAGGACAGGCTCTAGTACAACGTTTACAATTTCCTTTGAGGCCTGCTCATGCCAAAACTATCCATAGATCACAAGGGGATACTCTGTCAGCAGCAGTAATAGACCTGTCAACTACCCGAAAAGTAGATCATCTTCACTATGTAGCACTTAGCCGAATAACAGATATGGATGGTCTCTATATCATCAACTTAGCAGAAAACAAATTATCCGTCTCTGAAGATGTAAAGGATGAAATGAAGAGACTTAGGTCGAAATATATCGATATTCAAGAGACGCAGCTTAGTTCTATTCCCTCAAAATTTAAGATTGTTTTTCTGAATAGCAGATTGTTGCATAAACATTTACAAGACGTTGCTAATGACAGTAATATTAAAGCAGCAGGTATAGTGTGTTTTTCTGAGACAAGATTATGCAGAAGAGATTCGAAAAAAGATACAGCCTTACATAACTATAATCAACACAGACAAGATGCAAAGCAGACTGATACTCAGAGACCATTCTATGGTTTGGCTATATATTCCTCCTCTTTGTTTGAAGAAACGATAGATTGTTCATCTGCTAACATTGAAGTCAGTCTTTTCAGAGTGGCTATTACTGATGTAATATTTGTAACTATATACAAACCACCTAAAGCACAAGTCAAGAACCTATGTAAACTCATCCAAGAAGTACATGATAGATACCTATGCAACAACAAGTGTATTATCCTTGGTGACTTTAATGTAGACTGGAACTCCACATCCTCTGAGAAGAATACTCTCCAGAATCTAATGATCAATGAATTAGCCTACAAACAAGCAATTCTTCAACCATCTACAGTCTATGGCTCTACACTTGACCTGATATTCCATAATTTGGATGAAAAAGATGTTAAAAGTGGAACCAGAGAAGTCTATTATTCGGACCACAAGATTATATGGATTGCCATATAAACTAAAAGTTAATATCTATAATATATATGATAATACTATATATACAGGATATTGTGGAAATGTAAAGCCATGCCAGTTTTTATCTTTGTTAAGCATCTACCCTGTATTCATAAACCTTCTATCCTATTTCCAAAATCTTATTAACCAAAAAAACATATCCAAATACAGTCAAAAACACCTTTTTATCACACTGCACAGATCACGACAACAGTTCAAATTATAATTAAGCTTTATAGATATAAATTATTTCAGGTTGGTTAAAAAAAAGGTTCTCAAAACATTTCAAACAAAAAATGTATTTGTTTCCTAAAATCTTCCTGCATGCAATGCTTAACACATGAAAACACTGCCATGACCTAACATTATATTTTAAACTTCTTCCTTCCTGGAAATGAATATGAATTATATAGCAGTCTACCACTATCCATTTAGCAATATATTTTTACATACATATATCCTAGTTGTACTTATACTTCTCAGTAAAGAATGGAACAATCTAGAGGATTAGTGACGAATTCATTCGGAACATCCTCTGGATGTGAAATGATAAAGGCGACAACTTTCTCCTTTTTAGCAGCATATATTTGCATCTTGGGGACCTTGAAAACTCCTCGATAGATTTTGCTAAAAATTTCTGAGGTTATGGAGTCTAATGCGATCTAGCTATCTAACTTGGTGAAATTTTTGGGAAAAATCGGTATCATACCTAATTTTGGGGTCAAACATGCAAAAAATGAATTTTTCCAAAAAACAATTACGTTTAACGCACTCCTGTTCAATAACAGTTCATTGTACAAAAAAGTCGTCCATTGACCGAAAAATGTTTAAGATCTGACGGAAAAGACGGTATTTTTATATTTTTTCTATCTTTTACATAAAATCCACAATAACTGTTTAAAGTCGGCGCTATCATCCAAAAACAATTTAACGTACCGTTTTGAATTCGAACCCATATTAAAGTAACCAATTCTTTACCAAATTATTGGTAGGTTTGGCACTTATCCGTTAGGTCTGTCAAACTTTTTAGTGGCAAGTTCTGTGGATGAGCTCTACTGATAGAAATCCTCTAGATTGTTCCATTCTTTCCCGCGAAACCCCTAAAGGTGTCGCCACACTAGTAAATAGTACTACTCGATCAATATAACACGGGCGTATAATGCTACGCTCGGCGGTGCTCTTGTTTTTCCTGAAAATGAAAAATTACTTCTTTTATTTGTGTTTTACAGTCAGTGTTGAATAAAAGTCTGTGGTGATATGTTTTAAAGAGAATCCAGAACAAGTTTCACACCGAGAAATTCCAGAAGAGTGTTCACATATTTTCATTTCAAGCAAGGCTCTGTGGAGTTTGAGATGAAAATATCTGACCATAAGATTGAAATTTCCTTATCTCTGTCTGAAACGAGTCACTGATTATTTTTCTGTCATTGTTCTACTTGTAGCCTAAAGGCATTAACAATCCCTACTACAAAGCAAAGATTTTGCTACCTGATGAATACATGTATGATGTAATGCTGTTATGTCATCAACAGCATGTCGCTCAGAGCAGAAATGTGAACATACGTGATAATAAATAACAACAAAATACATTTTCTTTATTAACTACATGTACTTATTGGTCAAAAGAAAATTTTTTTCTAACAAATAATAAAAATAAAAAAATTAAAAATTATAAAAATCAGTTGTTAAGGGAATATCACTAATGTGTTATGATATCCTCTTATCATAAATTATTACTATTATTGAAAAAGTTGTCCCTGTTGTATTATGATACCTAATATTGATATGAGTGTGATATTGAAAAATATTGTACCACCTATTCCATAAGATTAATCTGTCATAGTCATGTTTTTTTTCAACAATGATTTGTTATCGAGACATGGTGTGCATAATCAGTGCCTAATGGACAGTACTACACAGAATCAGCCACTCATTGCTCAAAACAGCATACTAGTTAAAAGGAATTAAAAATAACAGTGTTCATTTGACCTGATTGGGAGTTGATTCTTCATGTCAGTGTCTGATAGTAAATACTGAGTGACATTTCTAGACTCAGTGGCTAAAATAACTTTAATCACTGTCACCGTGCTGCTTATAAAACTTTCATTATTTTGTTATAGTTTTTCATGTTTCCATATCTACTTTGATCTGTAATAAACAAAGAACATATGTTATTTTTATATGCAAGAAACAACATAGATTTTTGTTGTTACAGGAAAGTATTACACTTATAAAATGTTAAATTTCTTTTCAACTGACTTGTATCAAATGTTCAAGAGAGCCCACAAATTATTTTAATTATAGATGTTATTTTTCAGAAGATGAAAGTATTGATACGGTAGCAGCAGTACTTGATGAAAATGAGAGTATGTAGAAATGAAGTTTTCTCCAATTTTTCTATAAACACACTTGCATATCCATCTACAGTTTTCAACAATAAACCTTGAAACTTCACAGAATGTTTCTATAAATATTGAAGATGTGCACCTGACTTTTTGGAAATATTTCAGGATTTCTTTCCATATTAGACTTTGAAACTTAGTTACATTGTACTGTATATATCTTTAGCTTTAGAAAATGTTAAAATGATTGAGATTTTTCTAATACATATATACATGTATACTTGTTTCATTACTGTTTCATATATATTGTCATTGTTTGACCTATTCCCAATTTTTCATGACTTTCTGTGAAGTATAAAAACCAACGTGTGCACCTTGCTTTGTGCAATAATTTAAAATTTATTCCACACTCTACACCCATTTAATAGAAATATAAAAAACAACCTGACCCATTGACTCTTTGACCCATTTTTGTAGTATGGTTTTTAGCTCAACTGGCTTAGCCAGATGAGCTTATGTCATGATGCGTACCTGCTTCCGTCCGTCCGTACGTTAACAGAAAAAACTCGGAAACTACTGGGCCAATTTAAAAAAACTTGTCCCTGTACCAAGTTTATATGAATGGAGGTCCTCACCTTTGGCTCCACGCCAGGGGTCATTATATTTACATAGCTTTATATTGGAAATCAAATTTGAAAATCTTGTCATCTGAAATTGTTAGAGCTAAAGCTTCATAATTTGGCAGTTATCTTCAGGTTAAGGCTCATTATCATGTTCAGTAAAATTATGTCCCCTGCGCCTTTTTTTGTTTGTTTGTTTTGTTTTTTCTCAACACCAAGCAACGATATGTCTGCATCAGCTTGATGTGACATCAACTTTGAAAATCTTCTTCTCTAAAATGGTATGACCTAAAGCTTCTGTATTTGGCATTTAACATCAGCCTAAGACTTTTTCCAAGTTTGTACAAATTGTTGCCCCCTGGCCATTATCCCAGGGATGAATGCTAAAAGAATTTTCCCCCATCCCTTTTGGGAAATTTATCAAAATGGGCTATTGCAACAAATTGTAAGCACATCTCTTTAAACTTCATACAAGATTCTTAGTAAGAATAAAGAACACAAAAAATACAGGTGCATATCGACTAAAACTTCAAATCTACTAGATTTTTTGGATGATGTCCCTTTTGACAAATTTCTCTAAATGTACAATTGAAACAAAAATTTTTCAATACATTCAATATTTAACCCTGCTCACTAAGCTTATTTAATCATTTATACAAGTAATTTCCTGCCTTCTTACACATTTTCTTATTTGCTGATTTAATATCAACTAATAAAGCAAATGAGAAGTTGGAAAAAGTAGCAAAATGCCATTTCAAGAACCATTTTCGTCAGTTGAGCTCCACAGACCCTTTTGGGCCTCTTGTTAATTGACTAGTATTTTACCACATGTCATCAATTTTTTCAACTTTAATTAGATTGTTCTTGATGAATTGATGAAAGTGATATATAAATATATATATATATATATATATATATATATATATATATATGTATGTATATATATATATATATATATAAGTGTATGCATGTGGTTTCAATTCAGGCAAGCTGAAGTCAATGTACTAGAAAACTACCAGAAAATATTTCACCTAATACATCCATACATTATTTTTTTCAGTAAAACTTCATAAACTTTGGAATAAAGAACAAGGTGCACATTACTTTATTGCCAGGGTCTATGCCTTTAATGTTTCGGAAGAGGACATATTTTTCTTTGAAAGGCAATTATTGGTTGACAGATCAGGTACATCAATATAAACATTAAAGATTTCACTTTGCTAAGTTTTAGTGTGAGAATATTACAGTAATACAAAATTCAACAGATTAAGCAGTATTGTGATTTTAACTATTGGTTTAATGTATGTTTTTTGATTTGTTGTATATAGGTTATTGATGCATATCTTGCACACTTGGAACAGATGTACAAGGACCTGGGCATTACTGTTTTACATGTTGCAACCCAAACAATGATTGGCATTTTAAGGGGAAGTAATAATCAAGTCAAGTACTTAATCAGGTAAAGGCAGTATTATATCTGTTTTTCAAATATGATGATTACAAACTAAAATTTCAAACTTAAATAAACCATATGATTGAATTACTTTCGCTTAGTATACATCAAAAGTCTTTATAGCCACTGGTCATTATACTTGTATTGTGTCTTAATTCACAATTTCCTCTTCTATTTGCTTTCAAAACTTCAGAAACTGACACTATATGAATATATTTAAGATATATGTTCCATTTAATCATCATGACAATTACATTTATTTCAGGTCATTGGATCACAAAAACTGGAATTGCACAATGTTATAATAAAGAAATTGGAGAGTTAATGAAGAATTTTGATCCAAGTTGAAAATAGACCTGGGATTCATTTAACATATTGAATGCAGGGGTGCTTTTTTAATATTGAACAAAACTCATGAAATTTATACCCAGGGTCATTTTTCAACTGGTTGATAATTTTTTCTTGGCAATTATAACCTCAATTTTTTTCAGATCTTTATGTCAACTTGTCAGATTTTTATGTTGACTATTAGACAGCATTTTTCAGATCTTAATGTCAACGTGTCAGATTTTTATGTTGACTATTAGACAGCATTTTTCAGATCTTTATGTCAACTTGTCAGATTTCTATGTTGACTATCAGACAGCATTTTTCAAATCTTTATGTCAACTTGTCAGATTTCTATGTTGACTATCAGACAGCATTTTTCAGATCTTAATGTCAACGTGTCAGATTTTTATGTTGACTATTAGACAGCATTTTTCAGATCTTTATGTCAACTTGTCAGATTTCTATGTTGACTATCAGACAGCATTTTTCAGATCTTAATGTCAACGTGTCAGATTTTTATGTTGACTATTAGACAGCATTTTTCAGATCTTTATGTCAACTTGTCAGATTTCTATGTTGACTATTAGACAGCATTTTTCAAATCTTTATGTCAACTTGTCAGATAGCATTTTTTCATATCTTTATGTCAACTTGTCAGATTTCTATGTTGACTATTAGACAGCATTTTTTAAGATCTTTATGTCAACGTGTCAGATTTTTATGTTGACTATTAGACAGCATTTTTCAGATCTTTATGTCAACTTGTCAGATTTTTATGTTGACTATTAGACAGCATTTTTCAGATCTTTGTCAACTTGTCAGATTTCTATGTTGACTATTAGACAGAATTTTTCAGATTTCAGTTATGTGTTATGTCTCTTCATTCAGGTGAAACTTCTAGATAATCAATTCATCCTTGGTGCATACCTTCAAACACAATGTCACTGGGATTTAGCTGTGAGTAAAAATTATAAATTTCTAAAAGCAAATAGCCACTTAGGGTTTACTACACATTAAATACCCAGACTTGTATTCAATAAAAAATGTGAAGTATTTTAATCTATACAATATCAGCAGTGTAACAGAACATCCTAGATATACATGTTTCAATTTTACACAACTAGACAACTGTTTCAAATGTAATTTCGCATCATTAGTACTTCGACAAAAATATGGAAATCACATTTTGCTTAGCATGACTGAGCTTAACTTGCAGTTTTTTAAAAGTATAAAAGCCAAATCTAAATATGTTTATGAAGACCTTTCTATTATATGCAGCAATATACTGCTTACTCTGTTTACATGTATTTGTTTCATTGATATTTTATGGTAGGTCTTGTTCCAGTTATGGAAATTTCGTTCAAAGAAGTAAGCTGCTCAAATAATTTGTTGATACAAGGACACTGTAACCCAGCACTGAAAAAGTTTTTTGGTCGTAATCCATATTGTTGATAGTTATGATGTCTCTGTTTCCAAGTTTTACTACATTTGAGTTTTTCACATAGCTTGTTCTTTGCGGTTTGAATTTAAGCCATGAAGGCTGTGGTTTTTTTTTAAAACATTACACTAATATTTAACATAGGTTGTAGAACCCAGGAACGAAAAGGTGTGTTTTATAATCCAATGGGTGAAACACCACCCCAGCAGAGAAGAATTTTAAACAATTGGAGGTAATTGTAAAAGAAATATATACTGCAAAATCATAAAAATTTGTGGGGGATTATATTCTATTTCCATGGATTAGTGAATACCACAAAATTTAATGTCAATGAAATTTTTTTTATTTTTAATAACTAAATTCCTTATAGGAATGCACCAATCTGCAAATATACCATTAAAATGTTTATTTATTTTTCGGCAGACTGTTAGTATTAGAATATCGGCACAACTCAACATAAATTTGGATAGCTCAATGGAAGAGCATTACAAATTTTTTTTGTAAGATCTGGGTTCGAATCCTGGTCCAAATCTGGTTGTACGGTATATCAAATCTAACTCTGAAAGTATTGATTATAATATTTCTATTATACATGTATTTTTTATTTTATTTTTTACCTTGAAATACTCTTGACACCCCATGCTGTACTTTTTATTTGTCATTCCCACCTTTCAAAGAAAAAAGGGGATATTAAATTTCAGTTCTGACCTTCAGTCCTCCTTCCTTCTATCTATTAGAACTTCTTATCTGTGCTAATTAATTCTGTTAAACTATGAAGCACTATTTCTGGAAACTTGGTGCAAAGTATCAAGATAGAGAGAAGATGGGCATATTGTTGAATTGGTATGGCCTTTTGATCATAAGTGCAAATCACAAGAAAACCTGCTGGCAGGTGATCCTAATTCACAAATTTTGCTTGTTGGTTTTGATCTCCTTGTGGCTTTTAATTATTGGATTTAATCTTTGATAGATGTTTGATTCTGTTTTGATATTTTTGGTCAGGTTGGTAAATACAATATAATTTTTAGCTCACCTGGCTAGCTTCGGCTAATGAGTACCAGGTGAGCTAAAGAGGCCCGGCCTCTTGTAATCAAATTGCTTATGTTGTAGTTCATTTATGAAAAGCATGTGTAATCAGCATAGAGAACAGAAAGTTGTTAAATGTAAAATGAATTGCCCAGAGCATTCAAAACAACTTGATGGCTGCATCTGTGGTGTGTACACTTTAATGGTAAGATTAAAAAATATGTTAAGCAAGAGACCTGGTCATTTTTTATCATAACACTTATCACCCATGACTTATGAAGTAAACAATTATATCTGCAAGATATAAGATCACCTGCTGTACAAACAGAATACTTTTGCATAATACATGTATTTTAAAATGGTTTGACATAAAATAATAGCATTGTGGGGTCATGTTTTATGATTTTTGAAGTTAGTGTGCTACAGAAAGATTGTAAAACAAGTGAAATATATAGTGTAAAATACTCTTACTTCTTAAAGTTACATGTATACTAGTATGCCACATAAAATTCTGAGGTGTTTCCTTGATCACTGCTGAAAGACTAATAGTTTCTGATAACACTCTGTTCAGACACACACAAAATTGAAAGTCTACTCTTTTTTAAAAAGTAAGCTTTTTTTCCATTCGAATGTTTTTACCCTCCCAAAATATATTCATCTGATAAACCAAATTCTCATTATTTTTTATAAAATCTCTCAGTTTGCAGAAAAGCATCCTCAAGGTGTACAATGCACAAACATAACTACAGAAAATCTTCAACAAGAAAGAAAGAAAATAGCAGTGACCTTGCTGCAATATTCTGGTTAGTATGAAAACCTCAAGAAAACAAAGAAATTTCTTTGATAGACTTCTCTGTTCGACTGTAGAGCTATGGCACTTTTAAAAAGATGTGCACCTTACCTTATTGAATTATTTAAGAAATTTTTTCACACACCTTTCAGCAACCAAGCCATTTGAGTCTTTGACCCATTTTGTTAAGAATTGACTCGTTTTTCCTGGGTCATCAAGTAATGAATCAGATTTTAAAACTAGTAAATCTGATGAATTGATTTTCAAGTTGAATTTTAATTGGATGTTAGCTAGATATAAAACAGCTGAACAGTCATGCTATGTTGAAAATGTAGTTAATTGGAAATTGACCAGTTTTCAAATAAGGTCCATTAAAAGAATTGTATGTCTATTGTAAATATTAAGGTATAAAGAGAAGCCTTAAACTGTTCATTCTGTGAGAGAAAGAATTAATATCAGTACTTACATGCCTCTATTAATTCTTTCTCTCACAGAATGAACAGTTTTGGGCTTCTCTCTAACTGAAAACATAAAATTTCTTTGTGTAAATAAAATACAGCTTTAAATCCCCATTCATTAAATAATGGACAGTTGTAGGTGAAAATGGTTTTGGTCCTTGACAGACATCACAAATCACAACTTATAATGAATGTGTGGTTGGTAGCTTCAAGCTGTGTTTAGTAAAAAGTATTCGCCATAGAGAGTAAGGTAAATCTCATGATTTGTGCAAGTTGTACTTACGAAGTGACTAAACTTTCCATCTGTTCAGACCATTTTTTAAAATGGCATCAAATAGTAAAGGCACATGAAAATTATAGAACATAATATAAAAGTGCCGTCTTCTTTATAAATGTAAGGAATATTTTACAATGTAAATCTTCTGATTTGGGAGTAAAAAGATAAGCTACATGCAGTACAAAATGAAACCAAACCATGAATGTATATGAAACAGTGGTGAGTTGAAGTTAAAAGTTTGTTGAATTCTATACCGGTATCCAAAAGTGAAATAAGTCTGTGAAGGGAGTGTAAATCTTCTTGAATTAAATTAATAGGTTTGATGTGAAAACAGTGAAATAAGCTTAAAATGTGAAACTACAATCTCCATCTTAATTTCTGTTCTGTTTTTCTGTTGCGGATGGATAATCAGTTCACCTGTAACTGTCTAATAAGTTATGTATATTCTAACTGTCTATTCGGTTAGTTAATGTAAAGTTGTATTAACTTATCGGACACTTATAGGTTATAACTGGCGATAAGGCAATTTAATACCCACACAAAGAAAAAGCATGATGTCATAGCAATGTTTTAAAAAAATCATCCAAATTATTCCTCTCCTGCATAATTTTTTTAAATTCCATATTTTGATTCTTCTTGCTTATTGAGCATTATGTCAAAAGTTTTAACATGTGCCTTTATTGTCTTTTATCCATCAATAATGTTCAGCATACTTGCTTTATAGGTCACTTACAGAATGCCTGTAGATGCTGTGCATGGCAAATTCAAGAAGGTCAGGAAATAGTACGTACTAAATTTGAACTGATTTGTGTAAACTGAATTTTATTTATTGACAGTGAAAATATTTCAGGATTGGAAATGAGCAAAATAAAACATATCACAAAATTTAGAGATCAAACCTTTATCATCTGTTTGAAGATGTTCATCTAGATACCGTAGTCATTTTGAAGTTTTCAATGAAGCACATTGTGCTCTAAAACGTAAGTGACAAGACAACCTGGAATTGCAGTTCAAGTTTAAAATAAATTACATAGAATTATAATCAATATTTATTTACTTAAATGTGATAAAAGTTATTCCCTCTAGTTCACCCAAATCCAGCTTAAAGGATGTTATTAAATTCATAGACACAGTTTATCAACTATCAACAATTACATACCAGCTTCACTTTTGTTTTTTTTTATGAAAGTTAATTTTATTATTTTGTCTATTACATTTGATGTATATATATTTTTTTTCTTTGCAGATATCTTGCAGTAATTACAAATTCTGTTCCATAGAAAGCCATTTTGCTGTGGACAGGAGAATGAAGAAAAAGACACGTTTCTTTGTCATGCCTGTGTGTCATCTTGAAACTTTATGTATATCATCAGGGTATGGAGCGTTATCTACATTCAAAGTAACAGTAACATGATACACTTGAAATATGGTTAATTATCTTGAAATTTATAATCTTCTTGTATAGACTATGGGGGTCAAGGTCACTGGATGCAAAAACACTTAAATTCATTGACATTACAACCATTAACATTTTATTCAGGCAAGTATATTAGAATATTTAAGCCATTGGTTTGCAATCACTTTAATCAACATGTATATTGGGTTTAAATGTCAAGGTCAATGATAGTGAAATGGTCAATTTTCTGGAAAACTATAAACTTCACAAATTGAATAGGCATGTACATGTGAATTAGAATATTGTAGATTTGATACAAAAAAAAAATTTCTGGTTATCAAGAGCATGGGTTTGAAAGGTTAATCATAATGAACGATTTAATCCTGTAAGTGTAAAAATGATGAATCTAACACAAACTGAAAAAGAATTTGTTAAATATATGATTTTACATGTAGGAGTTGTTGACACTGAAAATACATTTCGCATGATTTTCTTAAAAACTATTAGAGATAAATGAAAGCAATACTTAGTTTATTACAAAATGATAGATTCAGTTAGGAGTTGTATTGTGCTCTAAATTTTTGCTAAAATGATCAGGGTATCAATAATGATTTCAAACTATAAATATAATTTGATATTGTAAAACCAGGATAATTCAGATGAGCCATACCGGTCAATTTTGTTCAATTAAAATATGTGATTGAGTATTTTCTTTGTTATTTTTAATAAAAGTAAATATCAAATTAAATAGCAGAAGTTAGATATTTTTGTATGTGTTTCGTCATTTCATACAAAACAAATCTGAATAAAACCATATTCAGATTATTTTGGAATGGCTCATCATCTGAGCATTTATATTACTGGTTCCAACAGCCAACATTTTTTCTGAAGACAGATACATCGTGTACAGATGCTTAAGCCATTACAGTCAAACCAAAGACCAACAAAGACAACCTGTAAATGAAGACTTTATAAGCAGGTTGTTAATGCAATAAGATGGTGATGAAACGGATTAAACGCCATTGACATTTATAGGAAGTTTAAATGTATTTAAAAATATTCACATCACCAATTGATACTATACACTGTATCTGACCATTATCCTGCATATAGATCATGTACAGATGTGATAGCTGGTATCTGATCATTAACCTGTATATAGATCATGTACAGATTTTGAAGCCCGTATTTGACGATTATTCTGTATATAGATCATGTGCAAATGTTGAAGCCCGTATCTGACGATTATTCTGTATATAGATCATGTACAGACGTTGAAGCCCGTATTTCACCATTATCCTGTATATACATCATGTACAGATGCGATAGCTGGTATCTGAACATTAACCTGTTAATAGATCATGTACAGATCTTGAAGCCCATATCATACCATTATCCTGTATATAGATCATGTACAGATGTTGAAGCCCGAATTTGACCATTACCCTGTATTAAGATCATGTACAGATGTTAAAGCCCGTATTTGACAATTATACTGTATAAAGATCATGTACAGATGTTGAAGCCCGTATTTGACCATTATCCTGTATATAGATCATGTACAAATGTTGTAACCCGTATCTGACCATTATCCTGTATATAGATCATGTACAGTTGTAAACCGTATCTGACCATTATCCTGCATATAGATCATGTACAGATGTTGAAGCCTGTATTTGACCATTATCCTGTATATAGATCATGTACAGATGTTGAAGCCTGTATTTGACCATTATCCTGTATATAGATCATGTACAGATGTGATAGCTAGTATCTGATCATTCACCTGTATATAGATCATGTACAGATGTTGACGCCCGTATCTGACCATTACCCTGTATATAGATCATGTACAGATGTTGAAGCCCATATCATACCATTATCCTGTATATAGATCATGTACAGATGTTGAAGCCCGAATTTGACCATTACCCTGTATTTAGATCATGTACAGATGTTGAAGCCCGTATCTGACCATTATCTTGCATATAGATCATGTACAGATGTTGAAGCCTGTATTTGACCATTATCCTGTATATAGATCATGTACAGATGTTGAAGCCTGTATTTGACCATTATCCTGTATATAGATCATGTACAGATGTGATAGCTAGTATCTGATCATTCACCTGTATATAGATCATGTACAGATGTTGACGCCCGTATCTGACCATTACCCTGTATATAGATCATGTACAGATGTTGAAGCCCATATCATACCATTATCCTGTATATAGATCATGTACAGTTGTAAACCGTATCTGACCATTATCCTGCATATAGATCATGTACAGATGTTGAAGCCTGTATTTGACCATTATCCTGTATATAGATCATGTACAGATGTTGAAGCCTGTATTTGACCATTATCCTGTTTATAGATCATGTACAGATGTTGAAGCCTGTATTTGACCATTATCCTGTATATAGATCATGTACAGATGTGATAGCTAGTATCTGATCATTCACCTGTATATAGATCATGTACAGATGTTGACGCCCGTATCTGACCATTACCCTGTATATAGATCATGTACAGATGTTGAAGGCCGTATTTGACCATTATCCTGTATAATATGGTATATTTCGTTGTGTGTATATGGTATGTATATGGTATGGTTCTTAGATATATGTTGTGTGTATATGGTATGGTTCTTAGATATATGTAGATGCAGTATACATGTATTGCCCATGGTTCTTAGAGGTAGTATACATGCATTGTCCATGGTTCTTCGATGTACTCAGTATTATCCATGGTTCTTAGATGTAGTCTACATGTAATACTCATGGTTCTTAGATATAGACTACATGTATTGCCCATGGTTCTTGGATGTACTGTACAAGTATTGTCCATAGTTCTTAGATGTAATCTACATGTATTATCCATGGTTCTGAGGTGTAGTCTATAAATTTTGTCCATGGTTCTTAGATATAGTCTACATGTATTGCCCATGGTTCTTAGATATAGACTCCATGTATTGTCCATAATTTTATATGTAATCTTCATATATTATCCATGTGGTCTATTATCCATTGTTCTGATGTGTAGTCTATAAATATTGTCCACGGTTCTTAGATGTAGTCTACATGTATTGTCCATGGTTTTTAGATGTAGTCTACATGTATTGTCCATGGTTCTTAGTGACAAGCTAGGTAGAGGTTTATGCCTGGTTGGTCTAGTGGTAGATACCGGTGCATTTAGCAAGGCAGGAACGATCCCGGTCCTGGTTATATTCTATAATAATAATTCATCGGACAAAGTTAAACACATAATGACCTCATATAAACAGGGAATAGATTTGAATTTGTTACCCTTTAAGGCATCTTATCTACTGATTCTTCTTCAAGTTATTCCACTATGTAAAACGACACTGTAATATTCTCTTGGCAGTGTTCAATAAACAGGAAGTAGAACTCAAGTATTATTAAGAACCAATCGCAAACAATTTAACAAAATTGAGAAAAAAATCAGCCAATCAGAGCCGTGGTGCTTAACGTGGTTCTTGAATAGCAAGTAGATATACTATCATACTTCCAGTAGTGTGTGACGTTCTGGATGCTGATTGGTGATGCTACTCACGTGAGGAGCCAGCCTGAAGAGTTCCAGAGAGTTCTACTTGTCCTTCTGCGATGCGTCGATGAGGTAAGATGTGTTTTTGAGAAAGTGTATTTTTCCAGTCATTTTGTCAGCACAGCAACTGTTCCGGATCCGTATCGTCAACCATTCCGAAATTTAATCTAACCGGATATCGTGAGACAACGTGGATGTCACCATTTGACAAAGTTTACAGAAACTTCCGTCTTACTGAATACAACGTTTGATGTAAAGCACCACAGAGTATGTTTTAAGCTACAACAGACATTAATTTATGTTCTAATTCGTTTCACTCAAACGAACATAAAACATTTATAAAATGAACAAAAACACTACATTATGGGTGGTGCCACTAACTCTTTAAGCGCAACCCTCTACAGCTTTATATAAATTAAATATTTACAAAATAATTTGCAAAAAATTCAAACATCCGCAAATCAAAAATTCTTTATAGAAACCATTCTCAATCAATGTTCTTTTTACCTACAAAATAAAATATAAAATTATATTACCATCATTATCATCACCATGTCTTTTGTTTCACTAGTTATAATTTTCACAATTAATTATTTAACCATCGCTACCATGAATCTTATTGTCATTATTATTTTATTTTTATATTTACTTTATTTTATTTTATTTTTTTTTTTTGAAAACAAAAAACAAAACAACCTGCACCTTGAGAAGTTATGGCTCGAATGACAAAAAATGCGCAACCCGTGAGCATTTTTCACGAGGAAAACAGGTATCATCTATTAAACATATACACTGCATGTATAGCTACCCACAGATGCCATAATTTGCTTATCTGTACCTTTTATAAATAAATTTATGTTCTCATTCCTTTCACTCAAACGAACATAAAACATTTATAAAATAAACAAAAACACTACATTATGGGTGGTGCCACTTACTCTTTAAGCGCAACCCCATCGAAAACAAAGTACGAAAAATTCAAAAAGAAAATATTATACCAAATTATATTCCTAAACTTTGGGATACAGACATTTTTGCAAACAAATTTTCTCTAACCTATCCGTCTTTCGCCTTATCTGACTTCAATCTTCCGTGTTTTTTAAAAAGTTTGTCTGAAATACCAGCATTAGCTGCAGCCGTAGCACCTACCGATCTCAATGAATATAAACCAAATCTATTTTTATTCAAACCCAATAATTCTAATTTTTCTAACAAAAGTTCCCTTGCTCTGGTATAAGACAGTTTACCAGATTTTCTGAGTTTGTAAATCACTGAACTTTTACATAAAGACACACTTTTAAATATAAAACAATCATCACCTAAATCTATTCCAGCACTTTGTAGATAATCTAACAACATATTTACCAGACATGTAGTATTATTAGTTCTAGAAATAATAATCCAGTTACCCTCTCTATATATATATCAGTCTTGCTCTTTTCAATAAAAACTGAAATGTATAACTCATTAATCTGAATATCACAAGCCTTAATGTTTACAAGTTCATTAAACCTCATAAATACAGCATAACCTAACAAGCACATGGTTACAATACGTTTATCAGAAAGATTTCAGGGATTTTTCTGGGTATTTTGGGAAAAGGCCCCTGAGAGTTATTTGGGAAAAATGTATCGACAAAACAGCCAAATTGGGAAAAACGACAAGACTGTCAAGATTCATTTTATTTAATATATAGTTGTTGCTTCAATGTGACTCTTGCTATATTCATGGTTTTAAGTTTGAATGTAATCCAATATTATTAGAGATTGAATAGTTCACAGTATTTGAACAGAAATCCATTGATACAATTAGAGAATTGCAGCCATGGGAATACATTTTCATAATTTAATGCATAAAATTTGCTCCGATCTGGCATGTTAGAATTAGCATCAGAATCATTTGATAAACTCTCAGGCAGTGGTTCACTTTCAATTTCACTTGTTATAGCTGTTGTTGCTGTTTCTGTCTGAGTTTCGGACGGACTTTTAGTCGTTTCCATTTTTCCCCCGAGTCTAACCAGGACTTACATATTCTGATTTGCCGGCGGTACTTGGTTCTCCAACTGTACTTGAAATAACAGCCTTGCTGAAAAATCCAGTTATTTTTTGGTAAACGTGTTGAATCTGTCTTTTTCAGCCATTTGATAAAGTAATAACTGAATCACAGATGTAGGCCTACCGATATTTACTATTAATTTATTTTTTATCAAAGTCACTACGGTGTTTGACAGTCATGTGTTTTTATCTTAACCCGAGTAATCGCCGCCCCTTAGTTTAACGTTGTAATACCTAATGTCTTTATCCTAACCCGAGTAACTGTTCAACTTGCAATACATCTGTGTCAATAAAATGCCTAGACTAGTTCTTCGCCGTTAGAAGTTTGTAATCGCGAGTATTTTGATGAATTTAATAAGATAAATAACAGTATACAACATGTCAACGATCGGGACATCTTTTGGCAAGACCGATTGGGAATTTTTTCAGTCAAATTGGGAAAAATGGAGGTTTTTTTCAATTGGGAATGGGGCCGATATTCGGCCCCTGACGAATGCTAGAAAAATCCCTGGATTTGTATTCCCAAATCTTTCTACCAATTTTTTTCAAAATATCTGGAGTTATCGGCTCTTTTTTCCAATCTTTCCTAATACAATTTCTTCTGGGTCCTTCAACAACACCCTTGACCATGAAAGAATTACACGGATGCTTTAAGTCTAAAACATTATGAGCCCAAACTAGAGTATTAATAGTATGTTCTATTTTGGAAATACTACATGATTGTTGCATTAACGAAATAATGTAAAGACACAAATGATAATCAAGAGTTGGTATAATCTGAATATTATCAAGCTGTAAACACCATTTACACCACGAGTTTAATGCGTATTTATAAACTCTTAATGTATTAACAGCTTTTGAAGCTTGGATAGACTCCTGTAGTTTAAGTTGAAGCTGGGAAGTCTTTCATCATTAGATATAGGGTATGAATTGAAATGTCCAAATTTCATCAAATCTGAAAAATGTACATTAAAATGTGGATAATATTACCAATAGTATACATACCACAAATCAATTAAAATAATCCATTACCAAGTCCCAGTGGACACTTTCTTAAATAATCAAAACCCAGGTGGGTTTCAATAATCACTATATCACTCATGCGAGTTTCACTGTATATAAACAAGTCACAATCTAAGGCCCCAGTGGGAATCCATATCATAGAAAAACATTTCATTTTCTAGCCTACAATATCCAAACGGATTTAATACAAAAAAGTTCTTACATAACTTCCAGTGAAGTTAAATAATAATACATGTATTTGTCACAATCATTATCAAGTAAATAATCTAGCATTTAAACGTACCACAAGAACACTTCCAGTGAAGCGATCCGATCCAAAAAGTGAATTTCTATTAGAACCATGTACATATATATCTCTACCGTTTTTAAATTCTAAAACTTGCGATACGTACGGTTTATATTCCATACGTTTGGCAAAAATCATTGACCAAAACGCTGAAGGCCAATTAGGTACGACCAATGATGCTTCAGCATTACAAACAACACAGTGTTTAATAGCTTTACAAACAAGATGTATAGGTGGTACCAGCCAGTTATTATCAGATCTCCAATCGTATGCAAAAGCATCAACACCTGTAGATCCCGGCGTAAAGAAAAGAGAATAAAATACTGAAACCTTAAAATTGTTACTATCTGCAAAACGGTCACATGTGTGAGGTCCAAACAATACATCAATAAAATCAAAGAATTCTTTAGAAACGCCCCAGTCATCATAATTAAAAACTTTACTTATAGAATCAGCTTGGATATTATTTTCACGTGGAATCCACTGAATATCAATACTTACTGAATTTTGAATAATAATTTAAATATAGAAATGGCCAATTCGTGAAGATGTAACTTCATACTTCCAGATTCAATAATGTTTACAGTTTTTGTTATCTGTAAACCATTTTACAACCTTGCCATGTAACTCTTTTTTAAAAGATGATAAACAAAGCTCTATAGCTTTTAATTCCCTCCATGTAGAACTCATCTTAATTTCCCAATCAGTCCTCATTTTATGAAAGTTACTACCATCGAAGGATATAGCACCACAAGCAAAATTACTAGCGAACAGTATACCTTGAACAACGTTTTAACATGCAGTTCATTTATTGAATCTATCCAAAATTTTAATTCATTGATTACATTTTGATCAGTCAAACACATTTGTGAGTCCCAGGAATATCTTGAAATAATAAATCGATACATATACCTTGTCATAATACGGGTAATATTCCCAACAACTGGAGACATCGATTTTAATTTTGCCAGTAATTTTAGCAATATTGCGTGCAGTAACAAAAGGGAGATTTACATTTACCTGATTAATTGATTCAGAAAGATCAATGACTCTATTCTCGGGTATTTTAATTTCATGCAATTCTGAGTTCCAAAATAATCCCAGCCATGTCAATGAAGTACAAGGCTCCCATAAAGATTTTTCTTCGTTAACCAAAAAACCAGCTTTATTTAAAGTTTGTTTTACCAAATTCGAATATTAAAGTCAACATTAGCTCCCCAACCATCATCCAAATATAAAACCATATTTATACCTTTAGATCTCCAAAACTTTACTAACGGTCTTAAACATTTTGTAAATAAAAAAGGAGCTGAACTTATCCGAAAGGGAGCACTGTAAAAGTACCATATTTATTATTCCAACAAAAACCCAAAAACTGCTGAAATTCTGGTGCTATGTCAAAATGATGATATCCAGATTTTAAATCAAATTTAAACATATAACAGTTTTTATGAAAATAATTAATTTGACGCAACCCTCCAATCCACAAATTTAATTTTTCTTTCCAGACATGTAAATTTACTTCTCCTAAGTCTAAAATTAAACGTTTTTTCCCAGACTTTTGAACAAAACACTTAATGGATTTACGATATACGGTTTATCAAATACTTCAGTAACACAATTATTATCTACAAGTTCTTTAATTGCTTTTGTTACAAATTCGGAATTTTGTAAAGCTGTTTGATTATTATTTTTTAATTTGTAGAAACCAGCGTTCTCATGAATGGATAGCATTTCCATTTTTAATAACATTAAGAACAAATTTATTTGCCCCGATACTTTCCCAATACTCATAGGGTGTATTCGTAACGCTGTGCAGAACACTCCGAACAGTGAGAACAGCTTTCAAATACAACGGAACTATGTTCTGGCACAGTTCTGCCTGTGCCAAGACGAGAGGTAGTGCAGACAGAACAGTGACGTCATCCATCATGGCGGATAAGCAGACGCAAGGAAATGCTGCAGGGCCATCAACCCAGAAAACGCTTTATAAATGTGGATCCTGTTCAATTTATTTCATGAATTTTGATGCAGCAATACGACACAAATGCCAAAATGGTAATTTTTCGTCCTTTTATTCAGTCAGACTTCAGAATTTAGCATGCACATGTTTTAGAACCAAACCAGTGCACCAAGTGATTGGTTTACTATTAATGTGCCCCTCCCCCCCAATAATTAAGGGGGTAAGTTTTAGATTATGTAGGTGTCAAAATTAAAAAAATATTACGATAGGTTGTATAGAGAAAATTGTCTATGAAGGGCTATGTAAGGCTGGTCCGAAAGATCTGCCGCAGAATTTATTTTACTTTTTTGATTTTTTGTCGATTTTACAAAAATCAAAAAGTAAAATAAAATTGACGGCATTCTTTCGGACTAATGTAAGGCATAATAAGTGTCATGGTGGGTCAAAATGATTTTTATTTCATATAAGGGGGTTATTTACACAGTTGAATGTCGGAGTATAAGCTGGCATTGTTACTACTTTTTGTCGTTGAGAAAGTCAAAGCACGGGAAATTTCATAACATTTAAGTATCAGAAATTTCATTCAGTCAGAAGTTTTGGACTGGTGTATTTGTGTGTGTGTGTTAAAATAACTTTATAGACCTTCATGTTTATTATTCCAGAAAAAACATTTGACACGAGAAAATTGATTTTTTTTAAAATTTAGAATTTTAGAGTATAAATTTCATTTTTGCACCCAGAGAATAAAATGATATATTTAAAAAATAAGCTAAGCTTGAAATTTAAATAAAAGATATCTAAATCTGTAATGAAAAATAAGTATTTTAAGTCTTTCAATACGTTTTTGATTATACATGAAAATTTTGTATATATTATTCTAGATGAAAAAGGGGTAGAGCTTCATGAACCAGAAGTAACTCAACCAGTGGAAAATGAAAATGACAGGAAAACCCTATTTACATGTGAGGAATGGTTTGAAACAAAAGAAGCATATGCAGACAACAAATGTACCAAAAAGAATGAATCGCTGCAGTCAGATGGAGAGACTGTTAAAGGTAATAACTGGAGTAGGGCTGCTACACTTGATCAATGAATATGAAAACAATGTTACACGAGTTGATAAAGGTTTTATGAGGAAGAAAGAGATGTGGGAAAAAATTGCACAAGCACTAAAAGAGAAGGGTATAATTTTTCACCGGATCAAATAAATGGTCGATGGAAATCTCTGAATCGTGCGTATAAAAATCACAAAAGACTATAATAAGAAATCTGGAAATGACACGAAAACGTATGAGTTTGAAAATGAACTTGACAGAATTTTTGGGGACAACCCTAGTGTAACACCAATAGTCACTCTGTCTTCAAAAAGACCCAGAGCAGAAGAAAGCAAAAATACAAGTGATAATGAATCTGATTCAAAATCAGATACTGAGGCAGATACAGTAAATAAAGCCAAAAAGCCAAAGTCAAGGTCAGGCGCTAGAGAAGTTGTAGATTTATTCAAATCATATGTTGAGAATCAAACTGAAAGGCAGAAAAAAAGAGAAAGAATGGAAGGAAAAGATGCATGGAGACCGAATGAGTATTATGAAGAGTTTAATTGAAGCAATAAAATCCAACAGTCAGCCCAAAAGCAGTACCAACACAGAATATTAATAATTGTAAGAAATTTTATGCTTGGGCCTAGATTAACCTTTAACTGTCATGATTCAAATTAATTGTTTTCCATAGCTGTCTCTGCAGAAAGTAGATAACAGCAAAAAACCTTAAAAAATCACTTTGAAACTTGAGAATTTTTTGTCAGTTACAACTGTTTTAAGAAGGTATTGTTATCTCATATACATTATATATTAAATACAGGAGAAATGCAGTGATTGCTCATACTTCAAGGTTAATCAGTATCGTCCATACATCTGCCAAATATGTATAAGGATTTAAAGTTTGATGAATTTTTCCCCAAAGTATAGGTTTCACTTTTGACTTCAGAACAAGCGATTTCTATAATTGCAACTCGTCGTTTTAGTTGCATTGGCTTGTATATAACATGTATAATTTAAACAAATTTAATGTTGTATGTTACCCTGATAATTGACAGTCTTGGTAGCCCAGTAGGTAGAGCTTCCGCTTTAAGTGTGGTAGGTCGTGGGTTCCAACCCAGGTCAGACTTTTGAAATTTGAGATACTGCTTTCTCGCCTGAAGCTTGATATTAAGCGGTCAGAGTATCGACTGGTTCACACTCTCGGTATAATGTGGCTAAGGGAGTGGTGCGCTTGTTTGTGGCATACTGACTCTGTGAGATACCGACACCTCCAAATCGTCCGAGTGTGCACTAGTATAAAGCAGACCATAAAATACACTTGCACATCTCAATACATACATGAAAATGTGTTTAGATTAATTCTTAGAGTTACAAAATGTCACGATTAGTGTAAAAGTTGCTGATGCGACCTTAAACAGCATTAAACATCCCTTATAACTTGTATCACCACGACTTTGCTGCTTCTGTTTTTGATATATTTATGAAATTTCTGTATCATATTATTTTCACTTTATACGTGCAG
Source organism: Tegillarca granosa (assembly GCA_029721355.1). Taxonomy (NCBI): domain Eukaryota; kingdom Metazoa; phylum Mollusca; class Bivalvia; order Arcoida; family Arcidae; genus Tegillarca; species Tegillarca granosa. The sequence goes on along the minus strand of JARBDR010000908.1, from coordinate 238,747 downwards.
TGTTTTCTCGCATAAATTTTTCATGTGAATTGAGGCTGAGAATGAATTTCACATGGATTGTTTTTATCTAGCATGAAACGTGTGTAAAATTTATAAATCTGTTAATATCTTGTGAAATTTGTGATTTGATATCACATGTGAATTATGACTTATCTTCAATTAAAGTGGCAGGATCAAGTGAATTTAAGTTTCACATGAAAACATCGACTGCATATGACAAATTACTCTTAGTGCACATCGATTCATTTGAATTGGTATCAGCATAGTCAACAAGTGTTAATGATGAGATTAACATATTAACATATTTTTACATTCTTTTCTGTTTTTTTTTTCAGAATGCTGTATTTGTATGGATGGAGAAAAGGACTGTGTGTTTGTAAATTGTGGTCATCTAATATGTTGCTTTGGCTGTGGGAGAAAATGCCAAACATGTCCTGTGTGCAGAAAAGAAATACTTCAATGCGTTAAAGTTTTTCAGTGATCGAATTGGATTAATATAATGAGAAGATGCCATGGATGCACAGTTCCTTCTTTATTTCTTGTTTAAGTTTGTTTCTTTTTTTTATGCAGATTTGGTGCTTTCTGAAAAGAACAACAGTGTATATATGTTATATTAATCCAAGGAGGAAAAAAAAAACATTGACCAGCCTGACATGTACTGTTCAAAAATATATTTTGGTGTTGAGGTACAGCTTAAATTATATAAATATCTAGTTCAAGATAAATTTTATTGAGTTCTGATTATTTTTACAGATGTTGTTGCCTTTTAAGGCAATATCGAGATGGGTGCATATTGTACTATTTGCAGTACTCTTTAATATTTGTTTTAAGAATTTCAGTGTTTTATTCAGGATTACTTTTAAGAGTTGTTTCACTGTTGTTGTGATCATTTTTAACTTACAATTAATGTTTATTATTTTGTTATTTTTATTGATTTATTTTGTTTATTGTTTTCTTAACATGCTCAACCTGCATATTTTGAAATAAAATTCAATTTATAAATGGTTTGTCTTATTATGAGTATTTAGCTCATCTGCATGATAGGCCACTTGAGCTACAGGTTTCTACTTCTGAAACTACTGGGCATAATTTAATCAAATTTGTACAGGCGTATATATAGCCCAAAGCAATTCACCATAAGTATGTCACAGTGACGTAAAATGCCTTTTAAAATCTCCCTCTGTCAATATGCTTTTCATTTTTTACTAGAATGAATAATTCAGAACTAAATTTAGCAAAGAATAATAAAAACGCATATTTAAATTTTTAATATGTATTCCTAGTTTCAGTGAATACATGTATGTATGCCAAATGGTGTTACAAAATATTTCTTGATAATGTATCTCGTTTAAGAACAGCTTCTGCATTGCGTTCCTGAAAATGTATTGCATTAACATCATCTTGTCCATCATTTTCATCTTCAACCATAAAATCATTTATATAATCATTCTGCAGATATTGTGGAGCACACAACAAGTCATTATCATATCGCACATTCTTTTAACACTGTTAGAGTCAATGTTTTGAAGCCTACGGAATCTTGCTTTAAGTAGAGCAAACGACCTTTCTATTACAACACTGTTGCTAGAATGGTAATTGTTGTATCTTCTTTGTTCTCTGGTGAGATTACCATTGTCCCGGTATGGTGTTAATAACCACTTCCTTAGAGGATAGGCACCGTCACCCAATATATGGTGAACCATGTTGCAGTTCTTTAAACCATTTAACCATAAATCTGAATTTTTCAATACCCTTGCATCATGGCAACTTCCGCGGTAACCAGTAAATACATTTGAAAAAAGCATATTATGTCTACACACACATTGTAATTGAATGGAATGGAATCCTTTTCTATTAACATAAGCCTGTGGATTTTGTTTAGGTGCTTTAATACGGATGTGGGTTCCATCAATGGCACCCACAATACCAGGGAACCCATTACGTTGGCTGAATTAATTTGATTCCTGTAACATTTCATGCTGGTTTGGCCAGTTAATAAACCTATGTCTAAGACCAACTAAGACTGACAGTATTTTGTTTCTACACATTAGAACTGTTGATTCGGATATTCCAAACCTATCTGTAATTATACTAATTGTATCCTGGTTACCCAAATACCATAGAGTTACCAAAAGTTGTTTTTCAGTACTTATGGGTTCTCTAAATCCTGGTCCATTAGGTTGTAATTCTGGACACTTAAAAAAATTGACAAGTGTTTCAAATGTTCCCTGGGTGGTACGAAACATTCGCCTGAAATCTTGCTCACTGTAATTAGGCACCACTTCTTGTACATAGCCTTGAATTCTTGTTTTGGTTCACCTTCCCTGGAATAAAAATAAATTTATAAATTAATTTTAAAAAACCAGTTTCTATTAGCAAGATCAAATTTATTATATCCATGAACTGATTTTTTGAAATTCAAAATAACTGATATAGATATCAACAAATGTATTTTTGGATATGGATTATAATTATATACCCATAAATACTGAACGAGAGGCCAATTTGGTCTTAAAGATCACCTGATTGTATTGGAGATCCTTTGTCTATTCTGTAAATCAATACTTTTTAAAGCTGGAAGAATTTCAACATAGAGATTCCAGGTTAAATGTTTTCAAAAACATATAGCTTTGTGCCATTCATGGGATTTGAAGATCATTGCAAGAGAAATACAAAACTGAAAACCGCATCTGATTAAGTGCAATAACAACAAATATGATAAAAAAGTTGGGCCTGAGAAGCTTGGTACCAAGTTTCATTGATATATGTCAAGCGGTTTCAGAAAAAGCATTTATGTACAAGGGTTTACTGACGGACAGATGGATGGACTTACTACGAACAACTGAAAATTGAAATAGCTCGCATGAGCTGAAGGCTTATTAAAACTACAAGTGATTAATAAAGAAAACATTAAAGTGAGGGATCTATTCATGCTGAAAAAGCTACAATATTACCTTATAAAACTCAATGAATCAGATCAGGATGTTTCCTGTATCGATTTCATAATGATGACAATTGATGTGCATCATAAAATCTTGTTTTGTTATTTTAACAAAAAAAAAAAAAAAAAAAAACCGTCACACCAAGTAAGTAATTTTCAAAATGAGACAGGGGAGGATCTAAATCCCCGACTTAATCCAGTATTTAACTTTTGGGGTTTAAGCCCATGTACCTTCCTAGCGGGATTCTAACCCATTGAGCTAATTTTAAGGTCACTGTTCGACCCACCCGTCTTTATTCAGTTATCGTAATGAAAATAAATGCTGTGAAACTGAAACAATGAAATGAAAACTAAAAACATAAATAATACATGGTCCTGTCTTTGGAAACCTCCAAAATGTTAACTACACAATTTATATAAAATTGTTGACGATATATATATATAAGACGCAATTAATATTGTTTGTGCAAAATCAATGACTGTATGGACAACAATTTCGAACTACCACAAAAAGACTTACGTTATGGCTGAAACAGCCATGAAAAATAAAAGTAAGTCTAATTCCAACGATTCATTGACATCATCGTAATCAGATTCCAATATAGCTGTTGCAACAGCTGGAAGACTTTCGACTTTTACAGCCATTTTGATTTTTCAATTTCCTGTGCCGAGAAGTTCGTAAGATCCAGAACAGTCAGAACAGGTTCAAGCACAGCGTTACGAATACACCCATTATGATTTTTTAACCTGTTCTTAACACTTAAAATAGGAACTACTTTATTTTGTCCTTATTCATAATTTTTAGAAATTTCAATTGCAATTTTAGAAAAAGAATTATTTAAATGCCCATCTTTAATTTCTTGGAAGTGTGGCCGACTCTGCTCTGAAATGAGTGGTTTTATTTGTGAAGGGGCAGTTTTTTCGCCAATGTCCTTGTTGGTTACAGGCAAAACAGTAGTCTGTTGGATTTGTTGTGGTTCTTTGTCCTCGAAAGGAACGAAAATTACTGTTGAGAACAGAATCAGGATTAGGAGCGGTAGCACTTGGTGTCCTGTTGGAATTATCCTCTCTAGGCTTTGTATCCTTTCTACTCCTTTTATTTTGCCGCCTTTTACGCAGTGCTCTGAACTCTTCTGAGCGCATTTTCTTTTCATCTTCGCTATCAGGAGCCAACTCGTCTGAAAGATATTCTTTCACTGTGTCCCAACCTGCAGGGGATTTTTCTGCCAATTTAATGCATTTATTTCTTTTATAAACTTTATGCTCAATAATATCACATAATTCTAAAACCCTGTCATAATCACAAGACTTAACAGCTCTTTTAATTTTGGAAATGTTAGAAAAATTTTCTTCATTAAATTCATACTGAATTTTATTAACCGCAAATTTAAAAGTAGTAGAGTTATCTGATTTCAATTTTTTCAAAACATTTTCTGTTTTTTTCAACAGAATCCTCGGCCAATTCTCTTTTAAAAGAAACAAGCTTTTTGTTTAAATAAGATTTAAAATCATTAAAAACATTAGAAAATGCATTAGACTTATCTCTATTACGGCTCGAGGATTTACTTCTGTGTCTCTCATAAGAATTTTCTCTGTGTGTACTGGAAGATTTTCTCCTATCTCTGGAAACTTGACGTCTAGAATTTGAATCGCTCATAATAAAAAGCTGTAGACAAAAAACAACCTGCGCCTTGAGAAGTTATGGCTCGAATGACAAAGCCTTATAACACTACTGATATCAAACTAGTCTTACTCATGCGCAACCCGTGAGCATTTTTCACGAGGAAAACAGGTACCATCTATTAAACATATACACTTGCATGTATAGCTACCCATAGATGCCATAATTTGCCTATCTGTACCTTTTATAAATAAATTTAACAAACGCTTCAGCCATGTCAAATATATAAACTGTTAGATTAGACAATGTTATAAATGTTGTATCATTGGGTTGACCTTCGGGGTCATTCCTGCATGGTTGGTTGCAGGTTGTCGACCTAACATGTTGATATTTAATAATTGTATGTCATGACATCCAACTCTTACGCTATATTATCAAGGCTAAATCGCCTACTCCATATGTTAGACATATTGTATTTAAAGATGTACAACCCCATTATTTGGTATGGGTCCAAATGTCCAGTTTATGCATTCTTATGCAGTCATAATTACCTTGTACAGGAGATACCACTTCCGCGAGGCGGATTCATAATTTTATGAAATACTCTTGAGCTTGAAGTAAGCTGTTTACACTGTTATAATCATAATGAAGTAATTTTTCTACATTTTGATTTATGTTACAATATTCTTTCACCATTGTAAACATTCCATAAACATCATTTGGAAATAATTTTGAGATGGTTTTTCCATTATCACATTTGCGCTGTTGCAATGATCTACTGGCAGCCTGTCCATTAATATCCATTTATATGCTCATTTCAAGGGAAATAGTCTTGTTATTATACACTGTTCAAGTATATAAGAGTTATGTCTCCTTGTGTGGTTATTCCTTTCAGTAATTCCCACCTGTATTGTGTATTTGCAGGTTTTGCCATATAGCACATCATACACATCATAAACGATAAGCGACCACATCAGGAATGGTTACATCATAAATACATCAATGCCTAATAAATGTATGAAAGACATGTAGTGGTTATTTTGTTTGTGCAATGGTTATACTAGCTGAGAATACAGAATCAGTATTTCGCAGGAGTCAGTACAACAACTCGGCAAGCGCGTAAACACCTCAATAATATACTGCCAAGAATTGTCAAAATACCAGTATATAGACCTGAAATACATGACCCTAAACGGTTTTTTTTATAATACTGATGTTGCCGTTTCGGAGCCATGACGCCATCCTATATAAAAACAGGGGAAATTACATTGACCTACATGCAGGTTATAAATTTCTTATTATCACAGGATTTACGGGTGTCTGAACGATCTCATTGTTTATTGCCTTACAAGAAACATTAATGAATCGATCCGCGATGTTTATTCAACCAAGTTAGTAAAAATATCCAAGTTTTAAATCCATTTGTATAAGCTATCGGCGCAAATATTTTTTGCGGGTCGCCATGTTTAAAATGTGCATTACTAGGCTTCGGGCATGCGCGAAAATAAGGGATTTTCAATCAAATGGCTTAAATTGCAATAATTGTGAACATATTTTATTTTTATTGGAAGCTGGTGTCAAATCCAGGTTAAAAAGTCATCGATGAGATTGCTTAAACAAATAAGTACTCGATGTCCCGTTGAAAAATATAATTGCACCCATGCGCGAGGCCTAGTAATGCATATTTAAAACATGGCGACCCGCAAAAAAAAAATTTGATCCGATAGCTTATACAAATGGATTTAAAACTTGGATATTTTTACTAACTTGGTTGAATAAACATCGCGGATCGATTCATTTATGTTTCTTGTAAGGCAATATACAATGAGATTGTTCAGACACTTGTAAATCCTGTAATTATAAGAAATTTATAACCTGCATGTAGGTCAATGTAATTTCCCCTGTTTTTATATAGGATGGCATCATGGCTCCGAACGGCTTTTTCATAATACTGATGTTGCCGTTCGGAGCCATGTATTTCAGGTCTAACCAGTATACAGATATTACAAGCGAATCAGTGTGAGAAACGCCCGTACTTATAAACATCTAGGGCACCAGCGGTAGTATTCGGCCATGGGGGAGTATTCGGCTACTTTTGCTTCTTTCAACTACATCCTTTTTATCCTTGGCAATTCCAATCTACCCCCTAGTGCAAGGGTATATGCGCACTGTCAGCTCCTTTTCGCCAACGATCTTGCTCGAAGCCCAAGCCAAGATGTCCTACAATGTAAGTATGTAAACAAGGTTCTAGAGCACCGACCCCCACTTCCGCCATTTTTATTTCTTACAGTAAGAACAGTACTTATGGCATCAGGGAAAATCACCTAATGTTCTTTAAGGTTTCGATTTTCATTGTTTAATTGTACTCTTGGTCGACAATAAGGCGGCAAAGTGGCGTTCGTTAGAGGGATATCCCCTTTTTGGTCACGTGGTCGTATGACGAAAATTAATGAATATTCATAGGGTCTGCGGTAGTTTTCGGCGGTTTGGTTGTGAATATTAAAAATTAAAAAATGGATTCAAATGTAATTTTATGATCATTTTTCAAAATATAAAAAAATTGACTGTTGTTTATTTGCAAACGTTTTCAACTCGAATTTGAAGAAAACCAGATTAATTAAACCTTTTAAACTTTTATTTGTTTATTTTCAGTTGCTACCGTCAAGACCATTATTGTGGAGTAGTGTCACCAATTGACACATTCCCATCAACAGTTATCTTCGTGAACTCTTTTATATTTTATTTCATCATCAAGACCATCATTGTGGAGTAGTGTCACCAAATTGACACATTCCCATCAACAGTTATCTTGGTGAACTCTTTTATATTTTATTTCATCATCAAGACCATCATTGTGGAGTAGTGTCACCAAATTGACACATTCCCATCAACAGTTATCTTGGTGAACTCTTTTATATTTATTTCATCATCAGACCATCATTGTGGAGTAGTGTCACCAAATTGACACATTCCCATCAACAGTTATCTTGGTGAACTCTTTTATATTTATTTCATCATCAGACCATCATTGTGGAGTAGTGTCACCAAATTGACACATTCCCATCAACAGTTATCTTGGTGAACTCTTTTATATTTATTTCATCATCAGACCATCATTGTGGAGTAGTGTCACCAAATTGACACATCCCATCCAACAATTAATCTTGAACTTTTTTCATTTCTATCATTGTGTATTAGTCACCATAAACTAGTGTCACCAACTGACAGTTGTCTACATGATTATTTAATAAACATTTTATTTGTTTAATATTTTAAGTTTCATTATCTTTCTACAATGTGTTTCTGAAATCTTATTTTACACTGGAAGAATTTAAATGGTTGCTGAAAGTTTACATAAAAGAATATGCAATACTGCAAGATAAAATCAAAAAGTGTTAAAAATGTTTTCATAAATAAATTAACAAACAAACAAACCACAGTTGCCTACTTTCTTTCATTCTTACCATTGTATATGTATAATAAACATTATGCAACATAGTAGTAAAAGTATCACAAATGGAATATTGTGGATTTAATCTGCCATTGTAATTACACATGAGCTTTTAAATGCTGAAACCTCAAAGGTGTAGTGACCAAGACCAATATCTCTTGAGAATATGAGGGGACTGCGGTGGCCTAGTGGTTTATGCGTTCGTCTACAAATCCAAGGTCTCTCACTGCCGTGGGTTCAACTCCCGGTCAGACCCACTTGTGGGAAAGGGGTTTCCTTGCTGTTGGTCCCTACTAGTTTGCTCGGTGTCAGTATAATGTGACTGAGTGGTATGCAGTATTTATCTGCGACATTGTATTTGAGTGAACTAGCACTATAAAAGTCGCCATCAGTACACATTAGTACAAGGCAGATCATAAATACATGCACACACTCATGCACTGAATAAAATTTTGTAATGATTAATCATTAAGGGTTATTGAAAAATTATTGATCGTCGCAAATAGCTGAAAGATTGCTGATGCAACGTAAAACACCATTCACCCACCCACCCTTGAGAATACGAGGTCACAGTTTTGAACACTGGTTGCAAAATGGTAAAACTATCATTCTTTCTTCTTTCTGTAGACTGACGGGCAGAAACCGTTTTCTGTAAGGTGTCCCCATCTGCTGATGTGGGGCTAAATAATATTAACTCAACAGAAATTTATTGGATTTCAGAAAATGGAAACTGTTCGTAAATACAGGAAATGGACACAGCAAGATATAGATAGTGCTGTAATGCTGGTAATATCCAGGCAGATGTCTATCAATAAAGCAGCTGACAAATATGGTATACCGAGAAGTACCCTTGGTGATAAAGTGTCTGGCAGAACACCAATTGTGTCAACACAGGGACCTGATCCAATTTTAACAAGGGAAGAAGAGTCCGAAATAGTAGAATGGGCCAAGAACATGTCCAGGATTGGTTATGGGCGAACAAAAGAACAGATTTTGGTCACTGTTAAAAAATTTCTTGAAAAAAATCCCAGGCCAAACCCATTCAAGAACAATAAACCTGGCAAGGACTGGTGGACAGCATCCCTGAGGCGAAATCCTTCAACCTCTATGCGTGTTGCAGAAAACCTTTCAAAGGAAAGGGCAGTTTCTGCAACAAAAATAGCAGTATACAAGTGGTTTGATGATTGTAAACTACCTCTCTGCAACAGAATCACTAGAAATTTTAGATGATCCATCACGCATTTTTAATGCAGATGAATCGGGGTTTCCTCTAAATCCCAAGTCAGAGGATAAAGTTTTGGCTGAAGTGGGAACCAAAAATGTTTACAGTTTGTCATCATCTGACATATCACAGATAACAATTTTAGCATGTGCAAATGCTTCAGGATATTTACTACCCCCTATGCATGTTTTTCCGGGGGAGAGATTTAAGTATAACCCCCTTTTTGAGGCTGTTCCCAATTCAATTTTAGGGCGAACAAAGAATGGGTGGATGGACCGTGAGGTTTTTTTTATGTGGTTAGCAAATCACTTTATTAAACACATACCCCCAGCTAGACCACTGTTCTATTTGTTGATGGTCACAGTACCCACATTGATTTAGAAATATCAAAATTTTGTAATAACCAAATTATTTTGTACTGTCTACCTGCCCATGCAAGCCATATTGTCCAGCCCCTAGATATAGCATTTTTTAGACCTTTGAAACGAAATTATCGCAGATCTGTAAAAGCATACAAAGATGCAAACCCAGGCCAGTCTATCACTAAGCAAATATTTGCTAAAGTTTTCCGTTCAGCATGGGAAGCCACAACTAAAGCTGAAACATTTTTTATGTGGTTAGCAAATCACTTTATTAAACACATACCCCCAGCTAGACCACTGATTCTATTTGTTGATGGTCACAGTACCCACACTGATTTAGAAATATCAAAATTTTGTAATGATAACCAAATTATTTTGTACTGTCTACCTGCCCATGCAAGCCATATTGTCCAGCCCCTAGATATAGCATTTTTTTTAGACCTTTGAAACAAAATTATCGCAGATCTGTAAAAGCATACAAAGATGCGAACCCAGGCCAGTCTATCACTAAGCAAATATTTGCTAAAGTTTTCCGTTCAGCATGGGAAGCCACAACTAAAGCTAAAACATTTATCAATGGTTTCCGAGATGCAGGATTGTATCCTTTTACTCCAGAAGCAGTAAATAAGGAGAAGTTTGCACCATCAGCCGTATTTTATGAACCCTGTATTTTTGCTTCAAGTGAAGGTGGTTGTACTTTGGCAACATTTTTCGAGCCAGATGCATCTACTGACGCTTCTGCATCTTATTTAGATGTCTCCATACTATCAAATGCAAATGTCTCTGCATCATCTAATGCTAATGTCTCCTTACAAGCTCCTGCTAAACATCAAAACACTATCATTGTAAAAGCTGCTATTCATAACAGTGCTTCAGGCTCATCAACTTCTCAATGTACTGCTTCCTCAACTGTTAATGAATGTGTGGTAGAAAGTATGTGAATAAAGATGCATATAAGTGGATTGGGTGCGAGTGTGGAAGATGGTTCCACTTGTCATGTACTGACATAGATCTTGGCATTGATCAAAGCAGTAAGTCCAAAGAAGAAATTTAAAATGAATTACAGCATTTAGATTGGTTTTGTAACCTTTGTCTCAGTTAAGTTAACCTTTTCACGCCCATATAACTCATTATCAATGTCTTTTCCATTGATATAGGCTATACCATTTGGTCTGTGGGGTTGAAAGGGTTAATGATGGAGAACTATTATGTCATAACCAGCTAATAAGTCAAACACTAATTAAACCAAGAAATGCAAAATGAATTCCTAATTATTTGATAACTGATGTGAAAAGCATACAGACAATGTAAGATTTTTGTTTAAAAATGACTACAAAGTTTTGAATGATAACTAAACTAGATTTTTTCAGCTTACAAACTTCATTTTATTATAGAGAATAAGTAAGTTGTATTAATTTCTGAAAATATCTACAGATGTAGAATTTTTACACAAATATATAGTAGGGTGGGGTGGGTGAATGTTTTATGTCGCATAGCAATCTTTCAGTTATTTGCAGCGATCAACATTTACATTATGCAAAATAAGATAAAACAAATAGAACAGTGACAAAGTTAACTAGGGCCCTGCAGGAAAAGGTTAAAATGATCTTGACCTTTGACATTTTGCAATAAACCTTGTAGATTTCCTTTTCTACCCCGTAAAACTAAGTATGAAATTTTAAGTCTATAGGTTGAATGGTCGAGTTATCTTGTTGGGACGACAAAGTGATTCCATTAGAGCCCGATAAATAAATAAACAAAAATGTGAGCATATAAAAATCATTCTACGACTAATTGTAATAAGTGTTTGACTTGTTAAGCTGTTTAGTTTTCATGGAATATGTATTTAATATAATTTGTAATTTTGCAATTTTTATGGGTAAATAATTACATTTTTGGAATGGAAGTGTGTTGTAATTATTAGATACAAATTGTGGTAATTTGCCATGGCATACTTTCCACTTTATTGTTCCAATGTGAGAGGAAAAATTACTTCAGTTTTTAATAAAAAATAATTTTAGTGAGTCCCTAGGATTTTTTTTTGTGCAACAAAACTTACCATACCGTACTCAGGTACTGTAATTTCATCCGATACTTACCATAAATTGGTGATAACTGGTTGTCTGCAAAATAAAAAAAAAACAATTACTGTTAACTAATAAAATTTCAAAATAAGATGTCAAATTTTTAAAATAAGAAATGTTTTAAAATTATGCATTGGACTAATGTGGTTCAAAATTATTTGAAGAAAAATGTTCAAAGCAAGTTAGAACAGCTTGTCTTATGAGTTGTGTCCCTAACATCAGTGCAGATTGTGCACATTAAACTATGAAAACAACAAGAATGGTGATGAAAGAATGAACAAATTATTGAAATTAATCCAGGGATTGGGGTAGATAAATAAATAAATATACAAATAATCGATTTATTATATCATACATTTCTTCCAACACCTGTTTGCTAATTTCGATGCTCTCAACTAGATGAACATCTCTAATCACACTGGAAATGATAGGCTACAGATATTTAGTATAGTTGTAAGAGATTATTCTGATTAGGCTAGTTGTTCATTTTCAGCAAGATCAATTTTATTTTACTTATTTTAGAAAATGGTTACTTTGGTTATTAAGCCTATTTTTGTTGTTGGCATGTACAAACAATCAAGAAGACAGCAATTGGAAATAAATTCGTTGTACAGAATAGTGCCAGAACCATCCAACCCTTTCGACAAAAATGCTTTAGCAGTTCTTGATGGACCAGTGCTAGTAGCATATATAAGGAGAGATTTATCCTTTCACCTCTCAAGTTCTGCGGGAACTGTCACAAGCCAGCATACAAATAAGACCCGAGAGAGAATTCAAAACCAACCCAGAAAGGACCTGAACAGTTTTGTTCACTACTAATTACACTGGAGAAAGACAAAACCAATTCACTTATTCAATCACTCAAAGGAACAGGGCTATTTATTTCTCAGTAAAAATAAATGTGTCAGTTGCCTGTTCCATCTTTCTTTCTGAAATAAATGTCAAACAAATGATGTTATTTTTTTCTAGAAATATGTGTGTCTTGTGGTTTGAGCGTGTTTTTTTTTTTTTTTTTTTTTTTTGCACTTTCCCCAATCCCTTTTATCAAAATATAATTTTCTGTCACTCAAATCATTTTTCCTAACCAGATACAAAAACTATGATAAATATATTTTTCGTTCACATGAGATGAGGTGTCCTTGTGATATTCAACTGTGTGCTTGTTTAATGTTTGAAATAAATTCATCATAATGTATTTCCATGTATTGTATTGACACTAAAAGCATTAAATGTTATAAACAAACGATACAGTTACCAATAATTACAATATGTTCCGTTTCTGTCAGCTATTTTTTTTTAAAATCAACAAGTAGCCGAATACTACCGCACATGGCCGAATTCTGCCTCAGTTTGATGTACGAGATGCGTCGTCCTTGACCTTTGACGAAAACGGCGGAGAAAAATAAAAATATGCCAACGGGAAACCCCTTGGATGAGGTTTCATGTAGGTGGAAAACCGAAATGTATTATCTCGTTTTAAATGTTGAATAATGCGCGTAAAACCTTAAGTGGCCGAATACTACCGCTGGTGCCCTAAACAGCGATTGGAAACTCATTATTGATTGATTCCTTATCATTCTTGTTCATCACCTATTTCAAAATGTCAAACTCTTGTACTTTTCACATTCTTTTCTCTGTAAAATCATGTTAATACCTTTTTCAGGACAAAACGATTAAAACAACGTCTTAATTAATGAGCATTTTTCGTTGTGATATTTCATTCTACTACCGCATCCGGACGAAACGTTACGAGGAAACCACGCCTTAAGTTGTAGACGTACACGAAATGTTTTTCTTAGACGCTTGGAAAACTTCGGTGGTCGAGTTGATGTTAGAATAAGGACGAAACGTTAATAAGAAACCAAGCTTTAAGCATTCTCAATATCTCTTAGTCCGAATGTTCTCAGTCCATAACAAAGGTTCGATGGCTGACTGGCCAAAAACGCACTCGTACGGATCACTAAATCTTTTACTGCTTAGGTTTAAATTTCTTTCGGGAAGATAATAGTGCAAGTAATTTAGTCGCTGTGCTCAGTAGTCCTGAAAATCATGACTCTTAACGGCTTTGCTATATGGATATGTGCCGTTACAGTCATGAGTCAATCCTATAGCCCTTTCCGAAAAGTGTTGTTAACTCCTTTGCCTAATTTCATATTTTCCCGCCAGTCTAACTTCCGGGTATTCAATGACATAAGCATGGCTGCAAATGGCGCATTGTTTGTCGATCATTCTGATATTGAAACATGGAATTGTGTGCAGTTAAGAAATTACCTTAGAAGGCATGGACAACATGTAACGGGGCGAAAATCGGTACTTATTCAACGTGCTAAAGGGTTTCTACTTTACAAATAAAGGATAAAGAAGAGCTGGAGTGGGAGGATATAGCTTAAGCACAGGTACTTGTGGACAGGATTGTGTTATTTTTGTTTAATATTATGATTTTTGCATTAATCCTCAATGCCCCCGACGAATAAATTTCATAATTACTGAAAAAAAACCCATTTAAGACAATACCCCGGTTGAATGGTACATAAACAGAGAAAAGGTAAGCAACTATTTTTTTTTATTGCAGGTACCCGCCGGGGGAATCCCAACCAGATTTTATTTCAAATCGACTTGCCTTTCAAATGTACGTCATAGTTCGCTTCCAAAATGATTTATCCTCTTAAATATCACAGATATAGTACGTCGATTTCCATTTTAACGCTCATAAATCACACAAATCCAAGAAAATGTTACCGATTTCTTCCATCTTGCTCCTCGAACTAACGGAAGTCACCCTAGTTAGGTGTTCCGAATGGTATAGCTGATACATACAAACGCGAGCGTTCCGATGTTGAAAAATCGCGGTATTTTTAAAAGTGGAAAAATACAGTCAAAATTCTTTTCCTTATGAAGGAATTATGTCTACATATACAGTGATTATGGCATTATAAACATGTGACTATTCAGTTGCTCATTTCTGTATCTAAGGACTCAAAAATTAATGATGGAACGAATCTATTTTATCAGACATTCATATCCTAGCCCTATCAACTTTGAATGAATTTTACTTCTGTTCACCAATATACTTTTGTATTGCTAGTTCACTAAGACAGCTTCGCAGATTAAAGTTATTAAATGTCCATCCCTGTCATACCTTGGTACCAAACATTCAGGCAGCCACCAAACAGACGAAAGAACAACCTGCTGTTCTTAACAGGACTTGGCATCATTTATACAACCAAACTTGTTCTTGTGATTTTAAAAATCAGTAAACATGCATGTATTATTACTTGACTGGTTCAAGCTCTGTTTTTACTATGAGCAGTCTAAAAGTAAATAAATAAGCTATGTGCAGATATTGTACATAACTAGTGAATAATAAAAGACAAAGAAAAATAAATTGTATGTATCCCTTTCACTCAGAATTTTTCCTATTTTATTATTATTGTAATTTATTTTCTGTGTTTCCATTGGCTCGTTGAGAAGAATTCCTGACTTCAACAGTATCTGATCAAAAATGATTATAAAATCTTTAGGACAGAAAGAAAAGTAGATTTAGGCAGAAACACACAAAATTTTCTTGCCCTAAATCATAATAATGACAATTAATGAAAGAATGAAATAAAAAGTCACAACTTTGCTAGTGATGAGTGTTTGGGACAAACATTTTTTTACATAAGTGTGCTATTAAATGGGGTTTAAATTCATTTCTTTGTATTGGTGTGTGTGTGTATGTGTTTGTGTGTAACAGAACAATGTAAAAAAGTCTTTGTATGAATCTATTGCAAGTCAGAACTGGTGTTTGTTTTTTAAGAATGAATAGACAATACAAAATATTTTTTTTAATTTATAATTTATGATAAAATGTTGTAAAGTTAGCTGTGGAGCATACAACAGACACACGTTTTTGTCTGTTTCTTAGATATTTTGTGATTTGTTTTACAAAGTAGGTTTTGCCACAACCGGCATTATGGCCCTGTTTAACTAAATCGAACGCTATTTGTTGATCTTCATCTATTCTTATTTCCCGTACTTTTTTCAACATCGGAACGCTCGAGTTTGTATGTATCAGCTATACCATTCGGAACACCTAACTAGGGTGACTTCCGTTAGTTCGAGGAGCAAGATGGAAGAAATCGGTAACATTTTCTTGGATTTGTGTGATTTATGGGCGTTAAAATGGAAATCGACGTACTATATCTGTGATATTTAAGAGGATAAATCATTTTGGAAGCGAACTATGACGTACATTTGAAAGGCAAGTCGATTTGAAATTAAATCTGGTTGGGATTCCCCCGGCGGGTACCTGCAATAAAAAAAAATAGTTGCTTACCTTTTCTCTGTTTATGTACCAATCAACCGGGGTATTGTCTTAAATGGGTTTTTTTCAGTAATTAAGGAATTTATTCGTCGGAGGCATTGAGGATTGATGCAAAAATAATAATATTAAACAAAAATAACACAATCCTGTCCACAAGTACCTGTGAGCTTAAGTTGAAAAACGGAAAACAGCAAAGTCAATAACGCCAACTGGAGATTATTTACCAGATCCAACTACACTTAAATCTTGGTTGGACGATCTAACACATATTCCAGAATTCGCTGATCGGGATATTTACAATTACTTTGTGCTGAAAATGAACTGTAAAAAAACAATTGCGTTCAAAGATTTATTTCGTTGATAGACACGTGCACGGAGTTAAATACCATCACGTTCATGAGCAGTCCGAATATTGTTTCATCAAATGCAAGGTCATGCCCTCATTACCAGACAAATCATCAAAACGTCCAGACCATATAGTTTGGGTATGCGTGGCAAAAGTCACTGGTCAAGTTCATTCAGCAGAGTGTGACTGCATGGTAGGGTAAGTACTTGCTAATTGTTACATGTTTAAAAATTGTCTTGGTCAACTTGACTCTTTGTTTTATATATATATATATATATATATATATATATATATATATAATTCATAGTACGAAAACTGCCAATTTTATGTAGGAATTTTGGTTGATACTTGATAAGATTATACAATACATACATACTATGTCGTACAAAAATATAAATAAACTAGAAGACTGTCTTAACTGGTTGGTTTGGTGACAATTATAATGCCTGGGCCATGCTGTATGTCATTATTAGTGACATTTTGGGCCAAGTGATACTGTGCTAAACTATAATATTTAGGGACCATCAGTGTGTTCTGGTTCAATAGGACCATATACAGTACACTTATTGGGATTTATCCTTAATGAAATCTAAAAATTGTAGCTATATATAGTTACACAAAATGTATTTCCTCGCTGAAATGACCTTTTTCAATGTATGGTAAGATAAAGCATTCACCATGTCAGTGTTCAATCTAGGGATTTTTAAAGGGGGGGTTAAAAAAAGTGTCTTGAACACCATAACACATCTATATTTTTGCATTCTTTTAATGTAAAATATGGACCACTACAGCCTTAACAGTGGGGTCACTTGACAAAATAAGGGGCCAAGGCCCCATCTAGATTGAACATTTCTATGTTGCTAATCAGATTATATATGTTCTAGTCAAGATTATATATGTTCTAGTCAAGTTTGGTTAACTAGCTCGGACCCCAAAAAAAAAAAAAAAAAAAAAAAAAAAAAAAAAAAAAAGAAATGTAAGCATTATGCCATGTTATTTCTTACATTACATGTTCTTAGCATCATGTAACAGTGCAATTTTGCAATAACAAATTAAGTCTTATTTAATTCCTATATTTCTTTTATTATGTTTTATTTTATTATCAATGTTAACAATTCGCAAAGTACATAATATAAATTCTTAATCTTTTTCTACATTTCATTTGCTAAAAGTCGTTGTTTTCTCCTGACACTCCAGTTTGCTCAACCATCTTTGAAATGCCTTGATATAAGTGACAGAATCTTGACTGGAGTGTAAAACACCATTACTCCCCAGTTTGTTAGTTAAGCTTTACTTCAAACTTAATGTTGAAAAACATAAAATCAAAAAGAAAAAAGGGTTCTGAAAATGATCTTAGCAGAATGTGTAGCAAAATATCCCGGTAAACCAAAACCTTTATCATTGATTGGGGATATTTATCTAGTCAGTCATGATAAAGTCTTCAGTATGGCACAAAATAACATTCACACAAAAATCACAAAATTATCAACCGACTGGAGAATCTTAAATAAGATGACTGGTTCCCCTTTTAACACCAAAAAATGTCCATTAATTTTCTCAAAATTATCAAAATTTAAAACAAATATATTATTTTCCCATAATATTGATAAATGTAATATTTTAAGCTATACCCACCTCATCAATTACACATTTTTTTCAGTCACCTTTAATTTCTTATTTACAAAATAAATCTAACAAAACTTGTATTCTCTTAATTGTAGAGCAGCAAAAGCTTGTAACCATATTGGGGCTCTCTTGTATGCCTTGGTGGGAATAACCGAGAAAAAGAAAGATGGTACTCTGTCATCAACATCTCAGAAGTGTTTATGGAACAATCCACGAAAAAAAAAGTTGTCACCAAAAAAGTCCCATGAATTAGTGTTCAAAAAATGAAGTTTTGCATCTGATACAAACAAAATCACAGTTACTGCAAATAAATACATGGAATTGAAAAGTAGTGTAAATGTTGAAAGTTTTCGAGAAAATCTTCAGATGTATAATCCAAAAGCAGGATGGCTTCTGAATTTTCCAAATAAATGTGAAAAGAAAAGTAAAAGAAAGCCATTGGTCAGTATAACATATCAGTACCATGATTGTGTTGATTTAAAATCAGACAAGGTGAAGAGTGAAATACAAAGAGTGTTTGATAGTATTATCGTCAATGATGTAAAACAAATTGAATTTGAAAAAAGACGACAAATTAACAATACAAAGTGGATAAATGAAAGGTTACAAAGGATTACAAGTTCCAGTTTTGGTCAAGTTGTAAATTTAAAAGAAAACACTAAACCAGAAGCTATGTTAAGAGGACATATGTATTCATGCTTTTCCAACAAATATACAGAATGTATATATGTACAGGTCAAAAGCATGAGCCTGCAGCAAAAATGAAGTATAAAATTCACATGTCTAAACAATACCAAAATGTCTGTGTTGAAAAGTGTGGGTTATTTGTTTTCCCTGAATACCATATCTTGGGGCTAGCCCAGATGGGATTGTTTCATATGATAATGGAAATAATACAGTTAAAGGCCTTGTAGAAGTAAAATGTCCAGCAGCTGAAAGATGGAGAAACAAACATCCCTTAGAATGTTGTTCAGACAAATCATTCTTTTGTGTCAATATTGATAACAAATGCACTTTGAAAAAAAAACCACACAATTATTACCTTCAAATTCAGGGACAATTAGCTTTGAGTAATTTTAATTGGTGTGATTTTGTAGTGTGGACTTTAGCAGGAATATCTGTTTAAAGGATATACTTGGACCAAAAATGCTGGGATAATGCAGCAGAAAAGCTGAAAAACTTTTACATAAATAATGTTTTACCAGAACTGTTTTCAAGCAGAGTAAAAGGTGGTATGAGCCTGTATTAAGTACTGTACTTGTAATTGTTGTACTTTGCAGTGTACTTTTTATACGCCCGTCATATGACGGGACGTATTATGTTACGGTGCTGTCCGTCCTGGCGGGCGGGCGGGCGGGCGTCTGTTAACAATTTGTATTCCGTTCAATAGAGAAACATTTATGGATTCAAATGAAATTTGGTATACAGCTTTACCATGGTAATACCTTGTGCAAGTTCGAATTACAGCTTTTTCGGATTATTTTTGGAGGAGTTATGCCCCTTTTTTAACTTAGAAATTTTTGTATGTATGACCATGTGGTTTCCGATCATCAGAGCCAACAACTATTTATGGATTCAAATGAAATTTGGTATACACATTTACGATGTTATTATCTGGTGCAAGTTCGAATTACAACTTTTTCAGATTATTTTTGGAGGAGTTATGCCCCTTTTTTAACTTAAAACACCTTTTTATCATACTGCACAGATCACGACAACAGTTCAAATTATAATTAAGCTTTATAGATATAAATTATTTCAGGTTGGTTAAAAAAAAGGTTCTCAAAACATTTCAGACAAAAAATGTATTTGTTTCCTAAAATCTTCCTGCATGCAATGCTTAACACATGAAAACACTGCCATGACCTAACATTATATTTTAAACTTCTTCCTTCCTGGAAATGAATATGAATTATATAGCAGTCTTCCACTATCCATTTAGCAATATATTTTTACATACATATATCCTAGTTGTACTTATACTTCTCAGTAAAGAATGGAACAATCTAGAGGATTAGTGACGAATTCATTCGGAACATCCTCTGAATGTGAAATGATAAAGGCGACAACTTTCTCCTTTTTAGCAGCATATATTTGCATCTTGGGGACCTTGAAAACTCCTCGATAGAGGTTATGGAGTCTAATGCGATCTAGCTATCTAACTTGGTGAAATTTTTGGGAAATATCGGTATCATACTTAATTTTGGGGTCAAACATGCAAAAAATGAATTTTTCCAAAAAACAATTACGTTTAACACACTCCTGTTCAATAACAGTTCATTGTACGAAAAAGTCGTCCATTGACCGAAAAATGTTTAAGATCTGACGGAAAAGACGGTATTTTTATATTTTTTCTATCTTTTACATAAAATCCACAATAACTGTTTAAAGTCGGCGCTATCATCCAAAAACAATTTAACGTACCGTTTTGAATTCGTACCCATATTAAAGTAACCAATTCTTTACCAAATTATTGGTAGGTTTGGCACTTATCCGTTAGGTCTGTGTCAAACTTTTGAGTGGCAAGTTCTGTGGATGAGCTCTACTGATAGAAATCCTCTAGATTGTTCCATTCTTTCCCGCGAAACCCCTAAAGGTGTCGCCACACTAGTAAATAGTACTACTCGATCAATATAACACGGGCGTATAATGCTACGCTCGGCGGTGCTCTTGTTCTGCTATTTGTTACAGTTAATCGATCAAAACAAAAATATTGAACATAAAAAGTATCAGCTGTACAATGTCAGGTCTAAATCTATCATTGCATGTCTTCCTAATGTGAAGGAAATATAAATTGGAATACAGCAAAAATATGTACACACGAAAATAAGTATGATTATAGTAATTGATCACAAATGCAAAAACATCTCAATTTCAATTATTGCTCTGAATTTGGAAAATAATAATTAAAAATCAAATTTTTCTTTAAAAATGCCTCTTCACTTGAACACTGTTCTTGTAGTTGAATTTTTTTAGAAATGCAGTATTTCAAAATATTGCATTTAATTCTTAGTTTTCATATTAGTAAATCTGGAAAAAAAAGTGTTTCATCTAGTCAGTCGGTGTTGTTGTAATGATGCTTTCAGCCCCATCAGCAATTTTTCAGCTATTCGTGAGGAGAGCAAGGTTTATACAGATGCACAAGTTGGTGTGGTGTGGTGTGGTGTGGTGTGGATTAGTGCATGCAATCGGGTGCAAATTGTTGTTTCCTTTTAAAACGTCCAGTGTATAAACTTGTGACTTCCGAGACAGATGTTCTACCACTAGACCACCGGGGCAGGCATCTAGTCAGTCAGTCACAGTAAAACCTTCAATGATCAATGTGAAATATGATTTTATTGAAGAATTTAATTTTAGCCCAAGAAATAGTTTCATTAACCTTCATTTATCTTATTATTAATCTAGTCAAAGTACAACTTTAGTAATCTCCACTCTGGAGAAGATCTCTGTTTTAATTGGCATAGTAGTACTTGCTATCTTTTTTTTATAATTTTTAATCATTAAGGACAAGAGGTGGTTGCGAATGTGTAAGTCGTACAGAGGTTTTCCAAATTTTAGAAGATTGACCAGCCATTGTAATTGGCATTACTCCTTGTACAATTCTGAAATTCTTTACCCTTTCCATCTGACGTTCTACATGGATTCTTAAGTTTGCAATTTCTTTTGTTAATCTGACCTCATGAGGTAAAAATTGCCTATCATTTTTCTTAAAAGGTGGTATAATAAGATGTACTCCTTTTGGTGTTGTCAGATCAGATATCAAGAACCCCTTATCAGCCATAATGGCATCTCCTTCTTCACATAAGTTAACTAAACCAGATAATTCTGTTAGTTGTTTATCACTAGTACTTCCAGCATAAAGGTCAGAAACAAAAGTAACAAAACCTGCTGGACTTATATCAATGTAACAAAACCTGCTGGACTTATACCAATAAGAGATTTATAAGTCATATGCGACTTGTAATTACTATACAAAAGTGATTTTAACTGTAATGAACTTGGAGTTTCTGTTCTAATTTCAATACAGTCAATTACAACTCTACAATGGGGATATTTTGCTTTAAAACTCTCTGGCATTGTGTTGTCAATTATTTCCCTTGAGGGCCAAATAACTAAAAATGACAAACTTTTATCTAAATAATCTATCCATTTATTAAACATATCACCACATGTACTTACAGAATTATTAAAACGAAATTCCAAATCATCAAACAATAATCCTAATCTTAACCTCATCAACACCATAAAAAACTCATCAATAAGTCTAAGTGATCTCGGCCTATCCATGTGCGTTGTCTTGGCAATGCCACCCTCTCGTTTATTAAATAAATAACAGAATGTGTCACCATCTGGTATTCCAGTATAGATCATAATTCTATCATTATCTTTGCATATATCGTCAAACGTAAGAAATGGTCTGTTGCACTGAATGCCCAAATGTGTTGACAACATGCCGCTTATCTGTGTGGACGCATCAATTTTCTTCTCCACTTGTAAATCTGTCTGAGTGCTCTCTGTAGCCATATCTGGTTGGATTTGTTCCATTTTATTTGTCATCTTGCTAGGCATATGACTTGCTCCATCATAGTCATGAAACTACAATTTATTTTAAAAAAAAACACTCAAGTTGATTTCAAAATCTTTTTGACATCAAAACATATTCAAGTCAATCTTCTTATGAATAACAATTTGTTTCATAAATATCTACTAGAGCTAATGGCAAAGTCAGTTCAAGTCAAAACGCACAGATATCAAAACACAGACAGTTTTCTCTATGTTCCATTTTAAACAGTTTTCATTCATGGACATACAAAAGTACTTTAACCCACACATTTTTGCAAGTATTTTGATAGGCAGGAGCTTTCTAATCAGTGGTTTCAAGTACATGTGAACCACAATTTTCATGTTATTTGTTAATGTAGTGTCACTAGTAGATATTCCTTATATGGTGTCAAATGATAATGTTTACATTGATTCATTGTTGTATTACATTACATCAGTGATTTTTCAGCTATTCATAAAAAGCCATTTTTCATAAATCTTAATGATTAACCTAACACAAGTTCATGTGGTCTGTGAGTTTGATTTGCAATATTATACTAGTTTGCACTTACAATGACCTAAAGTGTGCTAACAATTGTCTGCAATGTTGCAGATAAACATTACTGGCTACTGAGTCCATTATCAGTAATATTGTTCGTCTTAAATTACTACTGAATAAAGGTTGTTTCCTTTGGAGATTAATGACTGAATTTTCCTAAATTGACCACTTAAATTTCCAACAGCAATGCACAAACAAATACATGTAGTTTACACAAGCTAAATCAAGTTGACCAGTACTGCCCTGACTTGAAAAATTTCAGATATTGTCACAATATAACATATTTGTAATGCAGATCTTAGCTATATATATCAGAACTTCAGAACTGTTAGTGTATAAAAATGGTGCAAATTTTTCCAATCTAAAAGGCAGAAGGTATTTTATTTAAATGAAACAAAATTACTTATGATAATGGTATCAAGCCAACTTTTAGAGTCTACAAGGAAACCCTTTCTCACTTGAGGTCGACTGAATATTTTAGCAGAACTGCATCATAAACTGGATTTTGTGCCAGTTACTCTTTTTCAAAAAACTATCTTCATTTAATACCTTTAGAGACACAGCGGTGATAGAGTCTGTAGCAACAGCAGACATACTGGTTTCTTCATTATCAGAGGTTTCATATAAAGTGGAATTAAGTGTAGTATCCAATGCATCATGATCATCATTATTAGTTATACTCATGTTTCCTGAATTGTCAAGTGCCAATGGTACCTATATATAATGAATGAGTTAAACGATAAAATATGAAAAAATGTCAGTTTAAATTTTTTTTCTATTTTTTTTTTTTTTTTTTTATTTTTACAGGTGACTACTTCATTGTGCATGAAGTTCTTCTATTCAGTTATTGATTACATGTGCATCTTATGTGTAATCATGCTGTGTTTCCATTCCTGGTAGCTAAAATAGCCATAAGCTACTAATTTCTGAGAAATTCTTTATAAATGTAATTTATTTTAACAAATTTATGCAAAAATACTTCAAAAAGTACTGGATCTATATTTTCACAAGTTTTGGAAATCTGGCTACTTATAATTTTAAATTTGTGGAAACCTAGAATTATGTCGATATTAAAGATCTGCATGGTTACCTACTGACGTGATTTTGATGTTTCAACTATAAGAATCGACCCTATTTGCAACACAAATGTTACTATCGGGTTGAGAGGTTTGTTTTGATCCCCCGCCTTCAAAATTACGATGTGCCAAATATCTTTGCACTGTACTATTGTTGGGTGTAAGAAAAACATCACAGTCATCAGTTCTTTACTTACGGACAATTTATAAATCTTTTCCGATCCATCTGGCTTTGGAAATAGTGTTGGTAGGCTGCATAATTTTGTTGGTCCCGACTTCCCACTAAAATGTTCAGAACACAGCCTTGTCTGATCAAAGTTCTTGAACATAAAATTGAGGCGAGCATTTTTGCAGCGTTGTATCCACACCTTTCTTTTAGTTTCATCAACAGGGAACCGAAGCATACGAACGACTCTCCCATCCACTATCTTCCCTTTATAGTTATTACAAATACAGCAATATCGCTGGCGTGATGGGATACTACTAAAACCAGCCCTGGGATAAAATACAGCCCGGGTAAAGCCCTGGGAAATAAACAACGCCCGGGAGGTCTGTGTTCAAGGTAAATGAGTGTAATTTGAATTTATTAACAAATATATAATGATAATTATGTAACATAAAAATTAAAACGGTCGAGTGATAAATAAAGTGAAAATATGAATTTATTACCGTAACTTTGTAAGACGGCCATATTGTTGGGTAAGTAAAGAGAAGTAACTCTTTAATTCAAATTTCATTACTCTAAGACTTCCTTGGTGCTATGATCCATGACAATTATTTGGAAAATAAAATAAATTATTGTTTAGTTCTACAAATTAGTAAATTTAACCGAAAAAGTATGGCTTTCTAAAACAAAATCTAAACAATATAATAAATGTAAAGTTACACATGTAATTCACTCATTTTAGGGAAAAAAATGTGGATAATGACAGGCTAATAAATCTATTTTATTTAATTTTTTTATAATTTTTTTTTTATTTACTAGCCTGTCTGCACCAAGTAAGTTTCGGCCCTTTAATTATTTAATTTTAAAGTTTAGAATTATTAACAATTATTTAAAATATTAGTCCTCATTGGGCCCCATTAGTTAGAGTGAGGATCTAATGGTCGAAAGAAAAATATTGATTACACTATTTACACTATTTACAATGATGTGGCTGTGGAATTATTCATCTTGTCCCCCGATGGACAACCTTCCAACAGCTTGATTAAGTTAATGAAAGAATTTATTGTATCTAATATCTTTTGCAGGAAAAAGTTGTTGTACTTTTGATTCTTTTGACTTGTCCTGGTTTTTTTGCGATTCTCGCCCATCACTTGACTCAATTGTTGTTGAATGCTTAAATTTGAAAAAAATTGTGCTGGATTCTGAATCTTTGTTCGTCAGAAAGGTTAACCCATAAGTCATGACTAATTTTAAGATGCCCAGATTCAGCCGAAAGTTCATAATTACCCCTACCATGAAGAGCACCTCTGATGTCAATTATTTGATTTTGATATATGTCTTTCAGTCGCTGGACAAGGTCAGGAACTTTTGAAATTTGCCACCCCCTAGCAGTTTGATTTTGTGATTCATTGCCTCACAATTGTTGTTTTTCCAGTCAGGTGGGATATTTGAATTTTTTTGTGATGGGAGGAATATTTTTTCTTGGATAACAGGAATTTGTTTTTCAGTGAGATATTTTCCACCAATAGTCCCAAATTGTTCTAAGATTTCATCCTTGCGTTCATGAAAAGATATTTCATTACTGGAATAAATGATGCCATTTTTGCCAAATAATCTGTTTATCATGTCATTTTCATCATTTTCAGGTACAACTTTTGAGGTGAAATGCCTTGCAGCGTTTTCTTTCAAATAGCGAGTACATAATATATGGGTTGATGTCGGGAAAGAAGTTCTTATTGCATTAACAAGAGCAGTTTCTTCATCTGTCCCGAAAACTAATTTTTTCAATTTCTGCATGAAATCCTAAAATTATTCGAAATTTTGCTAAAAATATAGAGTATGTTTCATAGGACCCATTCCAATGGAGGAAAACAGGACCCATGATGACGGGCGAAAATGGCGTTCCCTTTCTTTTTAGGAGAGGGTGTTGATAAACCATGCATGTAAGAAAACATGGTCCCAAATTAAAAGTTCTATCTATACCAATTATAGCACCATTAGATACGGCACAAATCATGTCATTGAGCTGGTCTTCCAGATAACAGATCATTGTTGGTGGTTTATTGTCGTCATTTAATATAATGGATCTAGTAAAATTCATTATTTTTAAGATTTGAAATAACTGACTAAATATCATCTGCCAAATTGTTACTTGAACTATTAATAGGTCTATTAGCTTTGTTGGCATTGTATTTGGCATTTCTTATAACTCTTATATCAACAGGATTTTCGGGATCATTTTTATTGACATCATTTCGTATTTGAGAGGGAATTTTACCGTGTTTTATGCCTTCGTTTATAATCTGTTTCTGTTCTGAAGTTGTTCTCTTATAAGGCATTTTGGTAAATTTAGCATTGCCATGGTATGACTCACCCGGGTAAGTGCCAATATATTCAACAATTTCCGATGATTTTTTATCATGGTATTGATCTGGTAATTGGTGAATCCAGGTGATACGTCTTTGATATTTATTGTCTTTTGAGTGCTTAGCGTAGTAACGCTTAAGTATTAAAAAAGATTTAGGATCTGGTTGTGGCTCAATTGGGATCATTTGTCTTTTATTTTCTATACAATAAACTCCTTTTTTCTTAGTTAGATAAATTAATGAATCTAATTCTGAAATCAAATATTCAGCAGTTTTCGAAGAGAATTTCGACCATGCACCACAGTCATTAATGTGTGTTTTTCTGGATTGTTCTTTTTTTGACTTTTCAAGAACAAAATATACATTTTCTTTAATTACGTTTGGGATGGAATTACAAGTTTCTATACTGTCATCAAGAATGATATCCAAAGTATTTTCAGTAGATAAAAATTTTCCCGACAGTCCGTTTTGTTGGGGGTTCCTAAAGGGATAACAATCTAAATTTTTGAAATGAGTCTATAGATTTGTTCTCTTCAGGATTTGGTTCCGAATTTCCAGAATTAGAAATAGCATTTGTCACAATTTCATTTAAACTTGTTTCTCTGTTTTCAGAATTTGAAATTATAGACTGGTTTTCTAAACTGTTTTAATAAAATTTCAATAAATAATTTCATCCTCATTATTAATACCATTAAAATCATTGGATATATAACTGTCTGCAATATTCGTTTCATTAATGTTGTTGGGACAATTTTTAACTTCTTTTTTAGAATATTTATCCGATTCAATTTTGAGTTGGGGGAATTCATTCTCATTATTTAAGTCAATTGTAGGTTGTTTTGATTTTCAGAATATGAATGATCGATAATTACGCTACTGAAACTTCCAGTTGCACTACAAGAACTTTCATTTGCGCTACAAGATCTATCATTTGAAAGTAAGAATTCTAATTCAACTTCTGGGGTAGCTTAAATATCGCAAATTCCAGGGCTGGTTTTAGTCGCAGCGGGCGTGATGGCATTGTTTTGAATACCCGGAAGTGCTAAGGCGTTACCTCCAAACATTAGAGTGCGTTAAATCAAGGGGAGTTAACAACACATTTCGGAAAGGGCTATATGAAACAGGCAATATTCAACGATCATTTTCAATATTTCATTTACCACTGTTAGGGTCTTGTACATATTTCGCGAACTGATCTGCAATTTTTAGACATCGTTTGTGATAAAAATGAAATTGTTAGAAGTAATTACATAGTTTTCAATTTTTTAAACATTTAAACATGCTTTCCCCTTCATACAGAGCGAAATTTTAAAATTCGGCGGAGTTTGACAGAGTTAGTACTTCCTGTCATGCTCCCTCACGCTTTACAGTTGCAATATGGAAAGATAAAGTTTGTTTATGCAAATTAAGAGATCATCCTGCTGCAGGTGAAAAGAGAGGACTTAACTGTCTTCCGATTCTGTTTTCTCATGTCATATTTAATTAGATAATGAATAAAATAAAATTTCTTTAATGAATAATGTTGTTTCTCATTTTTTAATGGTGTGACTGTGGACTTGGTACAATGGGTCGGGATGTCAGCATCTCTGCCTATTATTCTTTCATTCTAATGCTGATTAATTTATTGCCTTGATGGATAGGGATTATTACAGTCAATAGCGTTCGTTTGCAGCTGCCGAGTATTCTATTTATAGATAATGAGGTCATCGTCCCATAAATTAATCCTTTGCGCGCGGCGGTCATGTTTTTCGGATAAACAAAAGTTTGACCATGGATTCAATCAGCTGGAGTTAATTATAAGTATGCATCGCTCTAAAGAAAATAACTGTGTCAAAGTCGAAAAAGGGTGCAACAAAACACTGTGCATACGGCACTTGTGATTCCCGATACCAGGACAGATCGTCTATGAAAGGCGTATTTTTTCTACGTTTTCCAAATACCAAAAAAGAAGAGGAAAAATATCGGAGATGGACCAAAGCATGTTGCAGAGAGGGATTCGACATCAATAATATTACCAAAGACACATATATCTGCAGTTTGCATTTTATTGGGAGTAATGGTCCAACAGACGATTTTCCAGATCCAATACCGGCTACAGCCACAATATATGATGTATGTATACAATAATGTAATATAGCTTATCATTGCACGTATTCACAAGACTGTGATAAATAAATATTATTTATTTATTTATTTTTTTTACTTACATCCGTATTACAAACTATCAAATCAATAAAACAATTTTTGCCACCATATAGGCAACACTATTTAAACACAAATGGATAAATGAGATAGTTATTTTACAGAAAGTAAAACATCCTGTTTGTTGTAATACATATAAATATTATTTTGAGTTATGTATCAATCATGAAATATTTTGTTTCACCGGTAGAACGCTTAACAAAAAAAACCTAGACAAAGAGCACAACGTCGCCTTGTTTTGTCGCCTATTAAAAATGTTGATCACCAAAATTCTATATGTGAACAACTTTTGTTAGAGGAGACGGAGATCTGCACCAAACCTGCATTAGATATTGCTTAAATACTATTGTCACTACAAGATCCAGTTCAGGTAATCCATAAATGTATATGTACTTTTATAATATTAATCATGTTCCTGCTTTAATAAATCACTTTACTGTGAAAGGTGTGACTTCAAACTTGAGCCAGGCATCCTCCTTGGAAAACCACATGAACAAAAATTAAACTTAATCTCTATTATTATTATATATATATTATGCATAAACATTGTGTTTATATTGCTTTATTGATATTGTTGTATTGTTGAATTCTTTAGTTTTATTTCATTTATTATTGCAGGCTGAGACAGACACATCTACTAATTATGACGAAGACACTGTTTTCCACTCTGCAGAAATTCAAGAAAAAAAGGACACCGCCCAGAAAATGGTCCTCAAGAGGTAAATGATATATGTGGAATTTTTTGATAGAGAGAGAGGGAAAGAGGCTATATTCGGTACAGATGATTTTTAGCTGTGTTAGTGTTTAGCATCATGCAAAATTTTAGCTCTTCATGTCGAGAATTATTATAAATCTCCGGAGATAATTTGGAAATAAAACAAACAAACCCGTCCTTGTCCATATCATAATCCAAAAAAAAAAAAAAAAAACAAAGTAAAAACTTTGCAAACTGGCAAAATGATTTTAT
Source organism: Tegillarca granosa (assembly GCA_029721355.1). Lineage (NCBI taxonomy): Eukaryota > Metazoa > Mollusca > Bivalvia > Arcoida > Arcidae > Tegillarca > Tegillarca granosa. Next base: position 208,910 of record JARBDR010000908.1, on the reverse strand, counting down.
TAGTCAACAAGTATATGCCTATTTATTATCTACATATACAAGCCAGGCAACTGATACATGCATTTATAGTGCTAGCTCACTTTGCCACATCTAGACATGAAGATCAATCTGTCACATTATATCTAATATAACACACTGATCATTGCTGTAATCTTGATATGCTGATCACTCAATTTTCCCTGGTAAAGTCAAGGTTTCCCTATTTTGAATATAAAATTTGCAGCTGAATGTCGTAATTTTCATGTTTTGTGGTTGTTCATAGCAATTTCAAATTTTCCTATAAATACTGTGTAAATCTTTGCACGGACAGGTTAGCTATCAATTTAATGCAAAGTAAATGATTTAAATTTGTTGTACAGATTTTTATCCGATTCTAATTTCATCAATTTGTATTATGTTATGGTGTGTTTTTTAGTTCACCTGAACACAAAGTGCTCATGTGAGCTTTTGGTATCAAAAGAGCCAGACCCTCCGTCGTGCGTTGTCCGTCTGTCCGTCCGTCCGTCAACAATTACTTCAAACAACTTCTTCTCAGAAACTTCTTGTCACATTTTGTTTAAACTTGGTCAAAAGCATCAATAGAACATTGCATTTCAGATTTGTTTTGGTTGCCATAGCTACCAAATGTGGGTCCAAATGTGGACCTAAATAGTTAAAAACCTAAAAAAAAATATCTTTTCCAAAACCACTTCACCGAGATAAAATCTGATGTGATATTTGGCATCTTGTATACCAAGTTTGTGAATTTCAATAATTTTTGTCAAAAATTAGCTTACACGTTTTTGCGTTTATTTTTTTTTGTATATTGTAAAATTTTACAAAAATTACAATAATGAATAAATTTAGGTGAACTCTTTTTCCAAACATAATTTTCTTATTTGAAAATTTTCATGAAATTCTGTAAAATACAAGTTGCTTTTTTCGACCTTTTTCATTTTTAATTCTAGCAACCCAAGGGTCGAGGGTTCAAATCCCAGTTGGGCCACTTTTTTTTTTAATTTTATTTTATTATTTTTTTTTTTCCTTTCTGAATTTTATGACTTACAATGGTGCATGGAAGAGATGTTATGAATTTTTACTTTTTAGTGGATTATTATTTTTGAAATATATGTGATACTGATATGCAGATTTAGCTAAAACCTTGATTTTTTTGTTTTTTGTTTTGTTTTGTTTTACAAAATAATTGTCATGTGACATTATTTAAATTCATTGAACAATTTTTTAAAAAATAATTTGCAGTTGACTTTTACAATTTTTTTCAAATATTTTAATTCATGTGTGAAATCTGTTAAGTCTTACATCCGGATCTGAAAATTGCTCATGTGAGCTTTTGTTATGGATAGGAACTCTGCTATCCATCAATACATCCATCAAAACACTTCTTCTCAGAAACTACTGGTCACATTTCATTCATATTAGTCAGTAGCACCTTTAGACCATTGCCATTCTCTTCTGTTTTTCTGGTTGCTTTGGCTACCAAAAGTAGGTCACAGTGACCTATATAGCTAAAAACCAAAACAATAAAAATAATGTTATCTGAAGCCACTTCTATTGAGGCAACATGTTATGACTTAACCAGGTATTATCAAGACATACCAGTTACATTTTAACTCAGGTGATCAAATTAAGGCCATATTGGGCCTGTTGTTATACTTCTCAGGTTCACCATCAAATATCAGTTCACTGCCATACAGATATAAGTGCCTCCGATATTGGACTATTGCCTTGTTAATTTCAAGGAACCACTTGTAAAATGAAATTCATTGACATTAATTTCAGAGTGAATAATTGAATTTATTCATTAACACTGCCACTGTTTTCATTCCGAAACTGAATAAATAACATCTTTCCTTTCTTTTGTCACTCAATATTAACTGTATATAAACTTAATTGTATATAATTCACAATTAAATGTACACATTCCACTCTATTATACAAGTTAACAGCAGAAATTAACAGGTAATAATTTTCTTGGAATCCTCATCTAAAAAAATTCTGGAGTTAGCCACTGATGGTGAAATTTTACCAATTTGGTCTTCAGATCTTCCCAAAATTCAATATCAAAATATACTCTAATTACTATGGAACTAATATCGGACCATATCACTAAATCACACCACTTTAGACCCATCTCATCGAGTTGAGTCTGAATCTGAAAAAAGTAACTATGGTTTCTTTTTAAAGTTGTTTTGCCATCACATTCCTGCAGACAGAAGTTGTAAAGTTGCTTTTTTGTTGGTATTTTACTAAACTCCACCACATCTTCGAGTTCTAGAACCATGGGATATTTTATCTCCAACAATCCATATTTGTCCTCCTCCTCTTGATCAATAACTAATCCATCTGGACTACAGGCAATTTCGGGACAATTAGAGTTGCATCAAAGTCCAGTTTACATAACATTATATCCCACACTTTTGTGTTTAGTTTATAGGCCTCAAATGCCTTCGATTCATTGATGCATCCATAATGCTGGGCTTTTGTTGGTCTAGCTTTTTCTTAATTTTTCCTCAGTTTTTTATCCAAAATCGAACAAATTGTCTTTCGACTCTCTGGAGATGCTACTGCCTTACTGATTGAGGCAGTCATTCGAACACGGCGATTTAGAAAGCAATCATGACTCCCTTGTTCTGCAACAATTTCACATGGGAACTGACTAGGTGCCAGGGGTTACCATTTATTAAACACTGCGAATTGATTGAAATTTTGCCACATATTGCATACATCAGATCCGTCTTGTTCTATACTACTTAGCAAATCAGTCACAGTCTCATTGCATGTCATGTCTTTAAAACATGGTGTTGGGCCGTATGCCTCAATGCTGTCAACTCTCCTTTTTTAACACTTTGATAATTTGTCTCTGCCACACGTTTTGGGTTTTTGGCTTTGGTGCAACCTTTGTTCCATTCACATTTTTTGGGGACATGTCATAATGTCTGTTCCATACTGGATGATATAGTCACCGAGAGCAAACAAAAACGTACTTACATGGCTAAATCTTCCCATGGCAGAAGCAACACAAGTGAATGATGAATCTTTAACAAATCCACTGCTTTCAGAAATTTGAACACTAGTGTCATAAAACACTCCAACATTATATGATGCCATTACTTTTGCCTTCAAAAAGTATATTCCTTTTTTGCACAATCTTTCATGTCCTGTGCATGTCACTTTTAAAATAGTTTTTCCCTTTTTTCATTGGTTTTGCTGTATGAAGATCACCAATATCATCATCATCATCTTCATCAATACTGGTGCCCTTATTATCTATAAACTGAACTTATTCAAAAATATGGTGGTGTATATATCCATGATTAAAATGTTTGGCAAGTTAACCGAGGGAAACAAATTCCATCCTGTTATTGACATGAAATCTGGCTAAGGGATACTGGAAGTATTCAGGTTTTTCTGTTAATTCTTTTAATTTTATGTCATACCATTTTCCTCCATCCACAAATAAAAGATATTTGTTTTTCACCCCCTGACCGAATACAGGCTTTAACCCTAAAATTTAAAAAAAAAGATTTTTTTACATGGAAAAAATTAAAATAAAATGTAAATTTGTTTGGTAGAAATATCGAATCGGGTATAAAATTATGTTGTGCATGCACAAGTTACATAATAAAATAATAATAATAACTTTACAGAAAAACCGAAATATTTCATTCATTACATCAACATGACATTCAATGAAATATATAAACAGTAACAATACATATTATAATTATTATTGTGACAATTACTCTAAACTTAGCCTTATTAAAATATTTCACCAGATTAAGTACCGGTAAGCAAGTACCTGAAGTCAGTCCATCAGTGCAATACTGGTATGAAATTGTTGGGATTAGGTAGTGAAAAATTATCCTATATGTGTTAAATACATGTAATGTTTTCATACATATTCATACACTCTATACACATATGTATATACATACATATCCATATTTCTATATAAAGTAAAATTAAAAATATATTAGGCCCAAAAAATTAGTGTGTTTCTGGTAACTTGACCTTTATTTTACATGCGTACCCAACAGCTTTTATGACAATATTTTGACAAGCACTGTTAAAGTTGGCATCCGTGTCCAATATGATCAATGTAAAAAAATAATTCTAAAAACAATTTGCCTACCTACGGACCCTAATTTATCTAAGATTGTTACCGGAAACATATTTTTTTCTATGGCCTTATGATATATTTATCATAATCTAAGTACCTATATCATATTGCAACTGATGAACCGAGTCCATGTAAGTAATTTACCATTATATGACAAATTTATCCTACTAATTGTATATATTTCACCTCTTTACCTCTCGAAGGTCTAATGCTAGCTTTAAGTATTTTGTAAATCTATGCATTCTTTCAAATTTGTTGAATTTCAAACCCTTTTAATGAACTATAATGGAAATTTGTTTTACAAAAGTGTTATCTAAAATATCATATGAGGTAAATAAGTTTACTACTAGATTGAATTGGATTTATAGTGTTGTATGCCCATCAAGATTATTTTACTTATGTCAAGGCAGTCAGTTCAGGGATGGTGGAGAAAACTGGAGTGCCCGGAGAAAACCACCGACCTTCAGCGAGTGAACTGACAAACTTTCTCACACAAGGATTTGCCCGAGCGGGATTCGAACCTAGGCGGTGTGAGGAAGTTTTCTCAAAGTTTGTTATTTATTCATTTAATAATAAAGTGAATTTCGTCTTCAATTTCTTGACAATTTCTGCAGATTCTTTTATAAGGTGGTGTTTCTGGTTTTGTATATATTCTTCTTTCTATGGCAAGTGAATGTAAACTTATTCCAAAGGCTGCAATGTTTAATCTGATGTTTTTCACGATTGGAAGCGACAAATAATATTGAATATTTTAAAATGCAAGATACATTCATTATTCCCACTTTTAATTTTATTTAAAAATGTTTATTTAATTGGATGTTATATAGTTTACTCAAGTTGTTGGAAATCCTCAGTTGTTATCTGGCCTTTACTTGCCTTTACTTGCCTTTTGAAAATCTAATTTAATATTTGTTTAAATATATTGTAAAGTGATGACTACTGTGAAAACCAACTTTTAGATTTTTTAAATAGATTTTGATCAGTAATAAAGGCACTATAAAAAGGCTTTTATTATCAAACTGGGTTAATCTAATAAAATATTTATACGTCAATGTTAAAGCAGAAATAATGACTGGCTGAGAACCACTAAAGTCTACATGCTACGGTTATGTGATGGTCTTTTAACTTCAAGAATACATTTACATTAGATTAAACTCGACGCGATCAATCAGCAAATAAACACAATATTGTTCTGATAATGTTCAGAAAATTCAAGATCTATATTTTCTTCATTTTTTAATGATAACTTTTTTTTTCGATCACGAGATTAATATCGCAAAAAATGATAGTTTTAAAAATAAACAGCGTAAATATTTATGTAACTGTTACATAAATACATTGACATATATTTACCGTACCTTTTGACAAGTTCGTCTTTGTTGTCGGTCAATTTGAGGTCTCTACATTGTAGCCAACGCTGCACCATGGAGTGATATTCTACTATAGAGTGAGGTAATCTTGCCCCAGGGATGTCATTTTCTGTCAACTGGGCATGAATGAATTTACTTGTAATAGACGCCATCTTTGCGACTGTTTGTCCGAAACACAAGGGAATCCTGGAATTGTTACTATTTTTAGGTATGATATCATGTGTGACGTAGTCGAACCTTGGGTACAAACGTATGCTATTAAACTTAACGGGTAATACACAAACAGTTGAAATTAAAAATAGTAACAGTGTAACAAATGTCAGTAAATATTTAGCTGTCACTTTTCTTGGGGAATATAATCAAATATTTAAATGAAATGAAATTTTGGGAAAAGTTTTAATTGGGGAAAAAATCCAGTTTAAACATTTTTAAATAGTGAGAATTTTGAAATAAAATTGTCACAATTCATATTTTATCCCCGTTCGAAATATGTATTCAACTGTAGATATTCAATTTGCTCTTTATAGAATTAAACAAAAATATGAACTGAATTTTCAATTAAAGGACCAACAAATGCAGGTTAGTATAAAATATACTTGATAATCAAAATGTATTTGCAATTTTACCTACTGGATTTGGAAAGAGTTTATGTTTTGCATTGCCAGTTTTATTATTGGATGAGGTGAGAAATATTTTGTCAATTCTCTCTCTCTCTCTCTCTCTCTCTCTCTCTCTCTCTCTCTCACACACACAGTCTTTAGAAAATTCCATAGAAAACAATTTAACAGATATGATGAAGATTTTTTTGGACTATGGTCATTTCCCAGTTTGATATTTGAAAAAAAGAAGTTGCATATATATATATATATATATATAAGAATATTACACTACTGACTTAATTTTGTGTGCATTAAATTTAGGGACAGTATTTATTATAAAAATTAGTAGGATACATATCTTATTTATTTTATTCTTTTCAATTGAAGTTACACCAAACTAATGTGCCACACATATTATATTATTATATTTTTTATGAATATTAGACTACTGGCTAAATTATTTTGTGTGTTAAATTTAGGAACAATATAAATAAAAAATAGTAGGATACATATCTTTCTATTTTTTTTTTTCAATTTTAGTTACACCCGACTAATGTGCCACACATATTATATTATTATATTTTTTATGAATATTATACTTCTGGCTAAATTATTTTGTGTGTTGAATTTAGAAATAATATAAATAAAAAATATTAGGATACATATCTTTCTATTTTATTTTTTTTTTCAATTTTAGTTACACCCGACTAATGTGCCACACATATCTGTTGTTGTTACTCCTTTGAGAAATTAAATGATTGATCAGGTAGGTATCTTCTTGGACAGAAAGAGCACTAAAATGTGTAGCCTTAGGAAGGAAGGAAGATTCAGGTATAGACAATTTTTCAGGCGGGTATATGTTTAAATTGTTTAATATTATATTTTTTTATCTTGTAAATGAACGGACACCAACTTTTAATAACTAAATTCTTTTTTTTTTCGGATGTCCATAACATACCATTTTAGTTAATTTTTTTATATGGTAAAACTTATTTTATTTCCAGAAATTTGTAATGGGGACTTTCAATTTAGTTTTTGCTTCACCAGAGGGATTGCTTACAGAGAAAGGTAAAGAACTGCTAAGAACTAAACCATACAAGGAAAGACTAAGCATGCTTGTTTTTGATGAAGCTTACTGCATTGTGGAATAGTAATCAATATGTCTTTCTAGTAAATGGATTTTAAAAAAAAGTTTAAAAAAACATTAAAATAAATAAAACAATACCTTATGAATATATAATGTGAGGTTTTATAGAGACCAGTTCCCTTACATAATGTGATGTTTGGTTTTGTTTTGTTTATATATATATATATATATATATATATATATATATATATATATATATAGGGGAGACGGTTTTAGGCCTGTGTATAAAGAAGTATCAGTGCGGAGAAGATTTTGCTTTAATAGCAACATGTACACAAGGCATTATGGACAGTATACTCAGTACTCTTTACTATTCTATGTTTTATGGTAATATGTTTCTTAAGTCTGTCCAATTTTCTGGAATATATTTTCAACCTGTTTCTTAGTTGGTTTGGATTTTTAATCCTTTGAGCAAAATGAAGCTCTGGGTAAGCAGAATGTTCTCTGCCAGGTATAATTTCAAAAAGTCTGTCATCAATGTACTCTTCAACAAATTTATATATATCTTGGTGGTAGTTCTTTTTTGAACCAGCTTGTATTTTGGCATACGTTCCGGCTACTTGGCTTTGGTAAACTTTGTCAAGTTCTTTCCCGAGGGTGCCAACTAGCTGACTTGCTCTTTCAACATTTTTCATGTTATAATGACCCTTACCACTTTTTAAATTTTCTGAAAAAAAAAATACAGAAGGAAAAAGATAGGTTTAGATTCTTCATTTTTTAATGTAATCATAGATAACCCTAAAACACTAAAAATTCAGTAAGGATGAAAGATTAATGAAAGCTCATATATTTTACAATCAAACACTTGAAGAAATATGAAACTGTAAATATTTTACAATCAAACATTTGAAGAAATATGAAACTGTATGTACTTAAAAGTTGGAAGATAAATAATATCCATACCTTTAAAATCTTTATTTAAAAACTCATTGACTAAATCCAATGCAATATTGTGACATTTCTTCCCTTGTAAGTTTGATGCTTTGTTCCAGATTAGCTCATTACTAAGTCTTTGTGGAAGCCAACCTTGAACATCTGAAAACAAAAGGTCCGAAAAATAATGAAATATGGTTACATGTAAAAAGAAATTAAGCATCAATGTTGTTTTCATTCAAGATGAATTGATTTGAAATTTGGATCTACGTTAAGGCTGAATTTATATATTTGGATATAAAAAGTCTACAATATGAAATAAAAATTTAAAATTGTTTGAAAATATACACTGAAAATATACCTAGCTGTGTCTAAATAACTAATTTTGATTTGCATTACTTGCACATTTCAAAAATTGAATCATAATTAGTGACACAAGGGGCCAAAATGATAAAAAAATAAGATTGCCTGCAAGAAGTTTGTATTCTAGAATCAAATATTTGTTATGGTTTTTGTCCCAAAATTGAGCCATATCTATTCGCCAATGATCGACCATGGCAGGGCCATCATTTTCTCTAATAGCATCTCTAGGCTAGATCTTGAAGACCTCTCCACAACAATGCACAGGAACATTGATCTACAAAATCTTCCTTAACTTGTTTGAGTTTGTGATTGGTACATACTTCACAAAACCATTTTGGCCCTGAAATAACCAGATTCTACAAATCTCATTATAGAAAAACTGAAAAAAGAACAACTTAAATGTTTTTCATTTTTGTTATGTATGTTATGAATTTATTTAAAGACGTAATTTCTCAGACTACCAAGGTAGACTAAATGATACTACATATTCATATTCTATTAGATCATATTGCAAGTTTTATGCTCACAAGTTTGATTATGCAATGGTGTTTATAACATTAAATTGTTTTGTAATTAAAAATGTTTCTACTTTTTAGGTGTTTAATTAAAGCACATTATATCAACGTTTAACATAAAATGTCCTTAATTCTATTATAACATCCACGTTAAATTTATAAGCAAAATATCTGTAAAGCTCTACACAATTTAATCTTAATCCTTCATACATACCAGAAATAACTTTCAACTGAAGCCATTTCAAATGGTACACCTTGCCTCCTAAACGGTTTGAACCCTTGCAGCGCCTGATAGATTCTTCCGACGGCTGGTATTTGAAACATGTGCAGTAGAGACATCTAAGTGTAGACTTGCAAGTCTCACTACACCACCAATCCAGATTTGGAATTTCTGTCAGTTCTACACAACCTAAGTGAAACCATCTCCCATTTGGACACAACTGGTTTGAGCATTTTATCACGCAACCTCCATATCTGAAAATTTAAATAACTTCTTTTAAATCACAAATTAATTATAACTCATACTGCACAGCATAGAGAGCAAAGTTGAATTTTAACATATTGAAATTAGATAATTCCTTTTTATTCTACAACTCTGTATATTTTTAATTCATATCCATGATTTTGTACATGTTTAAAAAGAAAGGTTTCATTTTCCACTAACCATCTTAACAGGAACAGAATTCAAAATATTCTGATTCATCATCATCGAGATCTTCTTCAGGGTCATCAGAATCTAAAACTTGATATATGTCATCCAGTGGAACCTGGTGCCAAACAGTGCTAACTACCTCCTTTGCAACTTCAGACAAGTAGTCATCTAGCTTTTTATCTGGTGGGATAACACCAGATGATGATTTTTGGTTATCCCACAAATCTGCATAGCTAGTAAAATGACTAGTACTCAGTAGAAAACTCTAGAAGATCAACAGCATAATTGAAGCAGTTTCATACTGACTTTGTCACATTCCGGTGGTTAAAATTAATTTGATGTGAAAGAGTTCCCCGATCAGCCCCACTGCTAGCATTGTACATGTCATCAAATAGATCCTATAGTTAAAAATAATAATAATAATATTAATAACCTGTATTAAAAATGTCTTGCTGCATTAGATCAAACTGAATTTATATTCATACATTTTCTAATATGAACAAATGAAATACTGTTTAAAATGTAATTACTTTGAAAAATGGAACAAATATAAAATATAATAATGATGAAAGTAATGAACTCAAATCCTCTGCATGTTTTCTGGGTTGCCTAGCGGTAATATATTTACATGTATATGATTAAACATATTTACTGTGAATGCATGTTTTATATCATGTTAATTTTATTACAGTACCTGTAAAATAATGCATCTTTTGTGAAATTCTTGTGGAACAGGTTCAAGAGATTCCAGCCTTCCTTCTTTTGTGGCAGATGCAGCTCTTACAGCCTTAGCATCTCTCATTCTTTCAACAGAGAGACCATCTCCATGAAACTATACTGTAAAGCAGCTCTTGCAGCCTTAGCATCTCTCATTCTTTCAACTGAAACTCTACTGGAAAGTTTATCTAGAAAATATAAATTTAAAATTAAAAAAATAAAATATGTGCAGTGTACATTCATTTAACCTATTAATAAACAATTAAGAGCAAAGATTGATGTTTATCTATTTGTGGTCTGCTGATGATTTTTAATGTGAAAGGTACTGAAACAAAAACAAACAAAAATGTTCTAATATATAGTATTATTATTTTACTTACTATTCTTGAGCGTTTTGAAGATTCTTCTGAGTAATCATGGGGTATGTGTTGGTTCATTTCACAATCGGCAAATATTTTGAGGTACTTTTTCAATATCTTCATAACAATTACTATCATACGAGCCCTTAGTTTTTCATAATCATCCTGCCCTGGAAAAAATAGGTGGAGAGGCAGCTTGTCAGGTATCTTGTTCTGACAAGTGTCTGATCCCAATCCGATTGCGACATGCAAATGCAAGTGCCCAAAGATGGAGTTTATTCTGTTTCTCTGATGTCTGGTGTCTTACATGAGACAAGACCTGTACATTATCCCAGACAAAACAATAGCCTGGATCTGAAAACATAACAAGCGTATGAATTGAAATAATATAAATAATATGACAAGAGTGTAATATCTCAATACCTAGCAAAATGCTTACTAAAATTTTGAAAATTAAAAAAATAATAATAAAAAAAACACTCAAATGTTTAGTTTGATTAGAAATATAATGTATATTGCAGTGTTATATAAAAAAATAAAACAAACATACCAGTCCTTGTCCATATCACAATCCCAAAAAAACAAAGTAAAAACTTTGCAAACTGGCAAAATAGGTGATACACGTGAACTTCCATCAAGGAAGTGAGGCCGGGTGCTCCGGAAGGGTAAGCACCTCCTGTTTAGCTCTCTAGTAACATTCAGTTTGTTCTGCATGAAAAAATGCGACTGAGCTAATGGTATCCTCGGGGAAAAAAACTTTCCACCAGCAGAGATACCGACTCAGTAATATAAATAAAACAAACATACCAGTCCTTGTCCATATCACAATCCCAAAAAAACAAAGTAAAAACTTTGCAAACTGGCAAAATAGGTGATACACGTGAACTTCCATCAAGGAAGTGAGGCCGGGTGCTCCGGAAGGGTAAGCACCTCCTGTTTAGCTAGCTACACCCGTCATGTGTAAGTCAATTTTGAGAATGAAAGGAACAAAGACCTATGGTAAGTCAAATATATCCAGTATAAGTTGGGATACAGTGACTACATACTTATCAACAATATTGTGATGACGGCCATAAAACATTTTAAGGGCCCTGATTAGTCTAGGCTTGCAATATCTTTGTGTCAACAATTTAATTGTAAGTAATTTGCTTCGTTGCAGAAAGTTCCCATAGTGGGAACAAGCTCTACCGTACCGTATTAACTGTGAAACATATACACCATACGCAGGAGAAGCAGGGATATTACTGCAAAGAAACGGAAAGTTGACAAAAGAAAAATTGAAGTCATCACGTTTGTCGTATAGCTTCAGATGTAACCTTTCTTGGGTGTCATAATTGAGGTATAAGTCCAAATATGAAGCAGAACATGGAGAATCTGTCGTGTCTTTTATTTCAAGCTCACTTGGATAGATGACATTCACATATTCTCCAAATTTGTGATTATTTAGAGAAAGAACGTCATCTATATATCTGTATGTGTAGTTGAATAATTTAGCGACAGTCTTTTTTCCAGATTTGACAAGGTTCTGTAAAAATTCTGATTCATATGAATAAAGAAACAAATCAGCAAGTAAAGGTGCACAGTTTGTGCCCATTGGTATACCGATTGTTTGTTGAAAGATAATATTGCCAAACACAACAAATATGTTGTCTATCAAAAACTCTAACATTTTGTTGATTGTATCTTCAGTATATTTTTGTTTGCAGTCTGTATGGTGTTTTACAAAATAACCAGAATCCCTGTTGAGCACTAGATATTTATATCTTGGTTTACCGTTTTTGTAAAAAAATGAAAAGTGAAAGATTTGTTTTAGACGTTCTTTCAATTTAGCATGAGGAATAGTGGTGTAAAGGGTAGAAAAATCAAAAGTTTTTTATACTTTTTACCGAAGATAGAGTTTTAGAGACAAAATGGTCAAGTAGTTCTTTAGAATTTTTGAGAATCCACATTTGGTTGATGCCAGATGTAGAATAGACTCTATCTGAATAAGTCTGAAGGCCATCTTTGACGACTGTCAAAATTTGTGTTAGAATTACTGATAATGATTTAGTAGTACATTTAGAGGAACCTGCAATATATCTTTCCTTGTATGGATTTTTGTGAAGTTTTGGAATCCAATACAAGTAAGGCAGGTCAAGTTCTTCCTGTTTTAAATTGATACCAAAAGACTGAAGGACTCCCCTATGATTGGAAAGAACTTCATCTTTTGTAAAATTAGTTTTGGTATAAGTAGGATTCTCTGATATACTATCTAAACCAAGCTCCTTAATAGGACATTCAACATAGAATTTCTTACAAACAAAAATAATGTTATTAGAAGCTTTATCAGCAGGGACAACAACATACCTGTTATGTATTTTAAAACTTTTCTATTTGATTCATGTTTAAAATGAAAAAGGAAATATAGAACAATTATAAAGAAAAAAAATATTGCTCTTGTATTTAATTTTTTTAAAAATCAAATGCACTTTTTTCAAAAAATACTTACGCTTTTCAACTTACTGCTGTGTGTCTTCTGCAGGGCTGTCACTGTCACCAGCTGGTATGGTGACATCAAGATCTTCAGTTCCATTATCCTTTGAAAAAGAACTGTCCCATAATTCTTCGGGCATATTCAAATCATCTTCCTCGTCAGAAAACAACTGAACTCTCACCTGTCCTCTATTCTGAAATGGCACCACTTCATTCTTAAAAAAACATGGATACAACCCAAAGTACATTACTAAGTAATTAATTGCCTTTACTTTAAGCTATTAGCAGAATTTAGTAAAAGTTTATTGAAAAACATGTTTGAAATAAAATTTTGAAAAACACTTACTTGTATTTCCTTTTGCCATAACTTGATTTCAGAGTCAAACTCTGCTATTAAACTGTCAACAGATGCAACTGCTCCTTTTACTCTTTTACTTATTCCAAGATGATTAAAAAACTGGAATAACTGGAATAAAAAAATCCATAAAGTCGAGATATATAGTTATATATATATATATATATAAAACTCAAAAATGATTATACTTTATAAATTTTCTGATTTAAATGTACATATGAAAATAGGAAAGGAGAACATTTTTTAACAAAAAAAATCAATTTGGCACACAAGGTCCAAATTTGTTATCTTCAGTCCTGTGGTGTTTTAAAGAGAATAAAGATTTATAAAGATTCATAAATTCAACATAAAAAACTTTAAATAGAAAGAAATCTGATAACAAAAACATAAGTTGCCTTTTGTAATATTCTTGTATGCAAATAGTGTTATAATCACTCAATTTTCTGCTTTGTATTGTTCTAATTGATATTGAAATTCAACTAATTTCAACTAGAATCTTTTAACCAGTGATATATCAGGTTTCCTATGATCCTTTATCTTTAACAGCTTTATATAGCATTAATTACTAAAGAAAATACTAAGAGTTTAAAATTGTACCTAAAGTACTTACAATTTCAAAAGTATTTCCTCATTCAATTTCGTTGTTACAGCTCCAGCAATTGCATGATACAAAAGAGGAAGATGTGTCTGTACTTCTCTCATTATGTAAAGCCATGAAAAATCTTGAATGGTCTCTTGTGAAAGGCGAGATGACATCTGCCCTACCCCAGAACTGTAACTTCTTACTTCTGCCCTTGACTCCATTTTGACAATTTTATTGAATGCTTTTCTTGCAACAAGAATTTTTAATAAACTATGAAATGCAGCTAAATATTTGCTATTTTGATGGCTGTCAGAGCTTGATTTTTCCATCCTGTTACTTTTTCCCTTTCTTCTTAAATTCCCTTGGAAAGAAAGGGCTGGTTCCAATATCTCTCACTCTCTTTGTTTTTCTTGGTGTCTAAAACTAACATTAAATAAATATCGGTAAATAATTTCTTAACCCCTTTCCTGAATTTAAACAGAATAACAATAAAGTGTACATATATTTATTGTGAAGAAAGTATTGGTAATAAATCTTTTAGTTTAATCTCGTTTTGATTTCAATCTAGAGTCATGTGGCAAAAATATTTCTAGATAAAAAAGACAATTTAAATTTATAAAGAATAAATTAATATTGATCGACCATGAATATTTGCATTTAATGGGAATCTTCTTAATCCTTTGAGTTTTTTCAAAAATGTGTTTGCAATGAATGCACAGTGACCTCTTTCAGTTTCAGTGTTAAAGTGTACAAAATATTGTCTGCTGTACATTATGAAAAAGTGACCTCTTAATTTGCATATGCAAAACGTCATACAAAATTCCAACCAATCAACGAACAGAAAAATCATAACACCGATTTTAAAAGATGGCCGTGCACGTATGTATTAGTTAGTCTATAAAATTTTAACATGAATTTTAGAGAGCAAGCATTTTTACATAAGAAAGATTTTGTTCTTTAAGTTCATGTTAATCTTTTTCGATTGTAATTATAGGCCAAGGACATCATTTGCCTTAGATATTCCTGAAACTTTCAGTGACATTTTATATAGTTGTACATCATTTAAATCTAGTCATATGCTGCTTAAAAATATAAAAAAGTAAATATAAATATGTTTATTACAAGGCCTATCCACATACAAAAATCTGCTTAAAAAACAACACCAAAACACCAAAAATACTGCACAGTGCAAACAAGAAACGATAGTGATTTTAACAGGGAATAAATAATCCTTATTCCATTGAAGGGAATGTGAGTCGTAAAGTTCAAGTTGAGTTCATTTATTCACTAAAAACCACAAGAACACATTCTCACCGAATGACCGTGGAGTGTTAGAAACGGCTGTTTCATCCATTGATGGTGTGCGGGTTACACAGTGACATTCCTGGTGTGGTGTATGGATGAAAACATTACAAGACACAACAATTGATGAAGTGGACGGTTGAAGCAGGCTTTTAAACCACACAAAATCGAATAAAAGTCACAAAACGAGTCACTAACATGTTCACTAAACAATATCATTATCACTGAGCATCACTTTTGAATTTACGTTTTAAGTGATCTAATCGGATCAATGCTTGAGAATTATTATTTGGGATTACAGGTCATTCCTTAAATGGCAGTGGTATTTCTAGGTGTTTATCAGATCGTTGAGAAATATTCTTGTCAAAAAAATGAAGGAAATGAATATCTTCTTGTGAAACTCTTTTATCATCAACCTTATCATGAGCAAAATCTGATTCCAAAACTTTATTGACATCCTTACCAAGCAATGAGGTAGTTCCTTCAGAGAAATACGATGACTCACACTTACTGCGCTATAGTTTACAGCTTCATAATATCCCACAACACTCCATCCAAGAACAGTCTAAACAGTATATGGTTCATTGTCCTTTCCTGTTAGTATTCGTCTTGGAGCAAGTGGTTGAGGACAGTTAAATCATATCAATAAACCGACCTCACATGACTGCAGAAGAGTCAATTCATCAGTCAGCAGATAAGTTATGTTTTTGACAGATTCATTCACAGGTATATGTGAGCGATCTGCAAGAAATAAAATTCCTTGTGTAGGAACAATTGATTGTCACTGTATCAAGCGATTTGAATCCTCTTACTCTAAGGTCACATATCTTTTAACTATCAATAACTGTATTTTGAGAAGTCATTGTTGACAAGCTTAAATGAGTCGCTTTCCCAGGAACTTGAAGTGCCTTAGCAGTTTCATCCAGTATGAAGGTGGTGTCACTTTGGGTATCTAAAAGAGCGTATGTTAATACCTCACGTAATGGGTAACTCTGAATTGAAACCCATCACGGAAGTGTGTTGACCAATATTTTGATTAACACGGAGAGCTTGTGCTGGTTTGGTCTCGGGCTGATAATCGGAGGTGGTAGGAGAGCGCTGTTCATGTAAACAAGTTGGATATTTGCCTTTACAAGTACCGCAGGTGTGTTTTTTGCATTCGTTGTTATGGTGACCCTTGCGCAAGCAACTAAAACACAAGTTCCTTTCCCGTATTACAGATTGCTTACGGTCAATAGTCAGTTTAATAAATTCGTTACATTTGAATATGAAATGGTCTTTCTTGTTACAATAGCTACAGGCATTAAACTTATCCTTCGGGAAGACTCTGTTGTGGCTGTCATTTTAATTTGTTCCTAAAACGTTGACTTTGGTGCCTTTGCCCCTAAACGCATTTGTTGTTTTCTGATCAGTAAGTGCATATAGTGACGAGACAGGGTTACATCCTATCCTTGCTTCTTTGGTAACAGAGTCCAGAAATTTCTTAAAAGATGGGTATGTACCACTAGCATCAAGACTCTGTGTCACTTCACGATTCCATCTCACTGAGAGCCAATCAGGAAGTTTACTGAGGAGCTTTTGATTCGCACTGAAGTCGTCAAGAATGTCGAGACTGGGTACATGTTGTAAGACATCTCGACAACCTTGGAGGAAATCAGCGATGTCTCCTATAGCTAACGGGTCTTTTAGAGCAATTTTTGGCCAATTCTCAATTTTGTTTTTAATGGCCCTTTGCAAAACAAAAGGATGTCAAAAGCCTTGCGAGCTTGATTGCCAGCATACCTTTTCAAGTAGAATACCTTCTCATTGGACGGTACACCTTAACGTTCTATTAACATTTTAAAGAAAGTTTTCCAGTCCATAAACTGCAGTGGATCGCCAGTGAATTGGCAGTCTGTTCAAGTTAATCGATTCAGCAAGAGCTGTAGTAAGCGAATTATTGTCAGAAGTGGTCTCAAGGTGAGGTGAATTTGCTACCATAGTATTGCCTGATGGTTTAAAACAAGTGCATTGACAAGTCCTTTCAAATTAGAGGACCTTACCGGTGGTAAATCAGAAGATGCAAATCTATTTCCACTAAATGCTGAAGGGCAATTTATAAAGGGAGACAGTACCTCACGTTTCACATTGATGTAGTTGTATTCTGTTCCGTCTTCCACCAAACCAGAATATGCATCGAATCTTGCCTGAGCCACCTCGACCTCCTGCCTAGCATGCAACCGCTTTTGTTCTCTATGCTGCATATCCAGAAGCTGCTTTTGCTCTGCCTGAAGCTTTTCCAACTTCATCTAATGTTCTTCCTGAAGCCCAACTGCTTTGAGTTCAGCTCTGCTGCAGCACTGGCAAAATTCTCTGCTACCTTTAGAGTTTGTTGAAATACATGACCTTTGGGAATTATTGTCAGATTAGCTTTTAACTGAACCAGCACATTCATTATCTTGAATTTGATTAATTTTTTTGTTTTATCTGCTCCCCTTACAGAATCAAACTCATCAAAAATAGAACAAGTGTAATCATTTTTATTTAAAATGTTGATTTGCTGAATATCAAAGTCTACAATGCCAGCAATCTTTTCTTCAATAATTCTTACAACATCACCAGTAACTGGTACACAAGCATTAACGCACTAATCTGTACATGGAGTGCAAACATAACGTAAATGTTCAAATGAACTTAATATGCCCTTTTCTAGTTTAACTATCATGTCTTTCATATTTCCCATGTCTGGAACATTACTCATTTCTTTAAGGTTTGTTTTACATTTACGAATTTCTACTTTCTAATCTTCATAAATTAATAAAAGTTTCCGTTCACGTTTGACTGTCTCTTCTTTCATGTAATCTAACATTTTCTCAGTTGGGAATCTGTCACGTTGTGATCTTCACTGTATTACAGTCAAATCATACTGTTGTACACTGTCTGGTTTCTGACCAAGATCCTTATTATCACTTTCAGAACCAAGTTTTCGTTTTTCAGTGTCATTAGATTTCGTTAGATCACTTGCACTATCACCTTCATGCATACTGAAGCAAGTTCTCACTGAAGCAGGCTTGGGCTTGAAATAAACTGATGATTTTCTTCAGTAGTTTATTTATTAACATATAAAACATCAACGTAAGAACTGAAAAATACAAATAAACAAGAGGCCCAAAAGGGCCTGTGGAGCTCAACTGCCAAAATGGTTCTTGTGCCTCCATTTATATAAACTCGGTACAGGGACTTGAGCTGATGTAAAATGCTAAATATAAAAGCTGTAGGCCTTACAGTTTCAGAAAAGAATATTTTTAAATTTGACTTCCCATATAAGTATATATAGATATATGCGCCCCTGGGTGGGACCAAAAATGGCCCAGAGGCCTTTATTTGTACAAACCTGGTAAAGGGACTTGAGCTTATTGTGAAAGCTTTAAGCCTTACAGTTTCAGAGAAGAAGATTTTAAATTTGATTTCCCATATATGCATATGTAGATATATTGGCCCTTGGGGTGGGACCAAAAATGGCCCAGGGGCCACCATTTGTACAAACCTGGTAAAGGGACTTGAGCTGATATTAAATGCCAAATATAAAAGCATTATGCCTTACAGTTTCAGAGAGGAAAATTTTTAAACTTGATTTCCAATATATGCATATGCAGATATATGAACCCCTGGGTTGGGGCCCAAAATGGACCAGGGGCCACCATTTGTACAAACTTGGTTAAGGGGCTTAAGCTGATATTAACTGCCAAATATGAAAGCTTAAAGCTTCATGGTTTCAGAGAAGAATATTTTCAAAGTTGATATCTCATTATAAGCCATATATGCATATGCAGATATATGGACCCCTGGGGTGGGGCCGAAAATGGACCGAGGGCCACCATTTGTACAAACTTGGTAAAGGGGCTCAAGCTGATATTAACTGCCAAATATGAAAGCTTAAAGCTTTATGGTTTCAGAGAAGAAGATTTTCAAAGTTGATATCTCATTATAAGCCATATATGCATATGCAGCTATATGGACCCCTGGGGTGGGGCCGAAAATGGACCGAGAGCCATCATTTGTACAAACTTGATAAAGTGTCTCAAGCTGATATTAACTGCCAAATATGAAAGCTTGAGGCTTCATGGTTTCAGAGAAGAAGATTTTCAAAGTTGATTTTCCATTATAAGCCATATATGCATATGCAGATATATGGACCCCTGGGGTGGGGCCAAAAATAGACCGGGGGCCACCATTTGTTCAAACTTGGTCAAGGGGCTCAAGCTGATATTAACTGCCAAATATGAAAGCTGAAGGCTTCATGGTTTCAGAGGAGAAGATTTTCAAAGTTGATATCTCATTATAAGCCTTATTTTCACTTTTTACGAAGTATGACAGAAAAACGCGAAACCTAGTTTTTGACAGAATTTCAGTAAATGCACAACCTATATGTTTAAGGGTGTCTAGAAGCTAAATATCACATCAGATTTTGCATATAACCTATGGTTTCAGAGAAGAAGCTTATTTTAGGTTTTTTGCATTCTAGATCGCTGTGACCTACTTTTGGTGGCCATGGAAACTAATTGTACAAATTTTCATCTACTTCTAGGGATCATTCCTGCAAAGTTTTGTTAAAATTTGCCCAATAGTTTCCTAGTTTTTGCTGTTAACGGACGGACGGACGCACGCACGCACGCACACGCGCATCATGCCATAAGCTCATCTGGCTTTAGCCATTTGAGCTAATGAGCATCGATCAAATTATTAAACATTCAAAATACATCGATATATTAAATGAAAAATGTTGTACGTTTTAAATGACATCTATCAATGTATGTATGTATACGCTATATTTACTACAAAAGAGTGAATCTTAGTTGAATTAGCGTAACAAAATGTAACGTTACCCATAAGTTATAATGAATGGCAAGTAAAGAGCAGGTACAATACTAATGACAACCGGGTATGCCAAGTGTAAACAAAATAAACACTAAACACGTTTATTTTACGTGTATAACTAACGCAAAGTGAATATTATAAATATATAACACAAATACCAATTGAATTTTGATGTGCCAGATGTGCACATTTCGGAAATTCATTCCTCATTAGTGACACTAAGACCGAAAAGTAAAAAAAATAAAAATAAAAAATAATAAAAAAATATAAGCCAAACAGTTGGAAATTCATGAATGTAAAGTTCCAAAATTATATTAATCAAAATCCAGCTAAGGAATGCTTTGCGTGAGGGAACAAACCTTAGTTTTAAACAAATTTTACAATTTAAGGCTGCTGAAAATTTGGTTAAATGGTACATTTTCTGACAGCACAAAGTACTGCCTACTGAGTTATGGATACCCTCGGGGAGTTTTACTCCACCAACAGCGGCACCCGCTCAGGAGTAGTAAATATATAACACAAATACCAATTGAATATTTAAATCAAAAAAGGTCTCTGTGTACATTGACCGGACCGTTAGTGCTATTTTGAATATCCTAATAAACTTTATCAGACGACAATTGTACAAAATGACAGGGAATAAAGTAGTTATAATGGTGTTTAAGAATCGTTTAGTACCTTGTTCTTCTGACCAAGTTGCTATAAATAGTTTGCATTTGTTGTATCGTTGTCGTTAAACCATGCCGTTTTGGCTTGGCGGTAGTGCTTTAAAAGATCATGCGCATACAAGGGAAATCACTCTATTTGAGTGATAACAAAAATTTATAACAAAAAAAAAAAAAAATCAAAGTACGGAAGGAATTGACAAACTACAATAAAATTATTAAGTGTAATTAAAAACACTGACATTTACAATGCTTTTTAACATTATGTAGTAGTTCGCACATTTCCTTTTGTTGATCAAAGGAAGCAACTGCTTAATTACATTCTTTTGTCCAGAAAGCTACATTATTGTATTAGGAGCGACCCCGTAATAAAGTAGTTTTGTGCACTATGTTTTTATGAGTGATTGATTTGTTTTTTTTTTTTTTACCGACAAGACCAGCATCATTTGCCATCGGATTCATTCTCATAGAAAGTATATTTCTGCCAACCGGTTGATTTTTGAACCATAGTTTTCAGGATTCATTTTGATTTACAGCAATGTAAAAAGGTGATTCTGGTGTTTTCATTTCAGAGTAATAAAATATAATTTGTATGCTTCAATTGGACATCTGGATTTGCAAACTGTTTTGGATTGAAGGATCAAATGTGAGTAGTATTGCCGACCCTTGTCTTGTTTTTTTTCCGTTAAATTCTAAAAATTCAGTTCCGTTTTCACCCATTCTAAGTTCAGTATCCCCCAATTGAGCTGCCTATTTTCATCATAGCCCCTGAACCCCAATAACTATGTATTGTTGTACCACACAGTATTTAGCATTGGAATTGGATTTTCATGTTCAAGTTGACCCCGTTCCCACAACATTTCTTTTTCATTTTCAGACATAGGTTTTTGCTTTATTTGAACGGTTGCCAAGACCTTTCCGTTTAAGTTTTTAGCGGCTAGATTGCACAACTTGTCTACTGGTTGAAAAAAACAAGTCAGATGTAATTCTGCTATGCCGGTATCCATTTTCTCTCAAATAGGGATAAAAGCCCCTATGAATGCTAGTTAGTGTGTCGGGTTCAAAATCTGTCCCGTCAATTGTACGCAATGATAAGATGAACCCACCGATGTGTCGTGTTCAAATGGAAAAAAATTAGGAAATTTTACTTTGGGGGTTCTTGAATCCAGTCCTGAAACCTTTTGATGGAGCTTTCAGTTTTTCGGACAGTATTGGGATTTCTTTTACTCATATTATATTGTTTAAGATCTGATATTCCTGACGTGTATGTATGGGGTGATGTGAAATTTGTCTTATCTGAACGTGGAGAAACCTGAGTTCAGTTGTAGGCAGAGGAGGACAACTGTTCATAAACTCATGTATTGAGGATTGATTAGACATAAGACTTCTATTAAATTCTAAACGTGATTTCTTGAGCTGATTGAATATCTTAAAAAATATAAAATAAGTCGTGTTTGATTTCAAATTTCCAGCGCTGATAAAGTCGCCCATTCTTGAAGTCTGGTAGCAGAGCAGAAGAAACAAAACAGTAATACGGGGTAACTGTATTTACTAACTTTATTATTTTACAGAAATAAAGTTATAAAATAACATTACTTATGCTGAAATACATGTTTTTATAAATGACATAAAATAAAAATAATCTTAGAATTGTCATGATGTTTATAACCGGTTTTAATTATAACCAGTGAATGACGTAATATTAATGAGTAGTTCCCAGCTACTATGGCGATACGGAATGTTGTATCGCACATGTGCGATACGGACCATGGTATCACTTAGCCAGAAAATGTAATGTATCGCTATAGTAAGATTCAATGGGTATGTGATAAAATGGATTATTAACATTTACATGCATGTCAAGTTTAAAAGCACACATATAGTCTATTTATTTACAATTAACAATAATTCATGTAATAATAATACTAATAATAATAATAATACCAGAAACAAATACAGGTGGTTTGATGTTTTGTAACTAAGGAAAAGTACATGTATCCTCGAGGCATGGTTTTTGAGGTATTAGCGTTACTTATCGATTTAATAGACACACAGAAAATCAAATTAAAATCACTTTACATTTTTGAATTGGCTGTAACACAGGGTAAAATTAAATAAAACTTATATGCTGGATCATCGAATGAACTATTCACACATTACCAAAGTCTTACCTCGATAAAACCAGGCTAGTTTCCGGAGTGGCATATGATTTCGAGGTATTTTGATTTTTAATATAAATCTGGTTTTACCGCGAAAATAATCTTACTACGTCATGTTATTCCAATTGTCAGTAATTAATGTCTGTACGCACATTGAATTCTTCATATACTATTTAAACGAAACATTGGTAACATGACAGGTTAATAACTGACTCAGTTGCGTTCCCTCATTTTGGAAGCGTACTTGATTTATCCCTCCGTTTTTAGAACACCAAATTTAAGGTGGTTGACTCCTGGCGTTATATCTGATAAGTAATATTTTAAGGTACCGTGCTACTACCTTTGAAATTTTGTTACAGTGAAAAAATATTAGAAAATTGTTGACAAAACGTTAAAAGTTATCAGATGCTATTTAATGCAGGCTGAAATTAAAATAAATAAAAAACAAACATCACTCATGAAAAAGTGTGTTTTAATGTGGACCAGAATTATGATTTATTTGGACACTGTATATAAATATCCAGTATTTATTTATCATTATGCCAATGTAGATACATACAAAAAATAAAGCATCATAACAATGTTTAAAATAGTTTAACATTACTCATTTTCATATTTCCATAATATTTACATTTTGATGCTGAAGACATGGAAAACCATAGCACGGGCAATAGAATACACTATGTCTTCTAAGAACATTCACTTCACAGCAAAATTGCAAGTGTGTCCAATGCTTGCATTCCTCATACATACACTTTTTCCAATTTAATATCAAAAGCGAGGTACTTTTTTCAAGGCATCAGGGTTACTTTTCCAACACACACAACACTTCTCTTCATCCTTATCACTTGCATCAGAACTCAACTCATCATCAGATATAACAATCTTCTGTAAGCCAGAAGGACCAGGCTGATTACAATTAACCACATTCTGCTGTTTCACAGACTTTCAGAACACTCATTCTCTTTATTAGCCTTGAAAGATTTTCTCTTTACACCTGACTTTCCCTTGCTTACTTTACCTTTCTTACCACTAGCACGCTGGTGTTCACAATGCTCTGTAATATCTCTCACAACAACATCCTCAGTAATGGCTTTACCTGCTACTACTTCCGATAAGGAATTCCTTTTCTTGACAAAACATTTAACATTGTCCTTTCCAATTTTGTTTTCATGTTTATCAACAAAATCTTACATGGCACATACTTCTTTGTCATTTTCCAAAGTTACATTATTATCATCTGAGTCAACCATAGGATGATTTTCATTTCTTTTATCAATGTCCACATCAGGGTGTTCTTCAGTGGAAATTGTAGGACATTCTTCCTTGGCAGTCTTCTCCTTGTTGCAGTTAATAGTTGATGGCATCAGAACTTGAGGATCAATGACTTTTGCATCTAGTGGATATATGCCAGTTTTCCTTAAAGCAGACTTCAGATTTTCTGTAGATAGTGCTTGTACATATGCTTTTGATGCTAAACTGCCCATTGAGTACCTGTTAACGTTGGTGTTTATTTAGTCTCATATAGGAGTGAATTGAATTGTTTAAGATTCTGTTTAGTGGCCCAAAGCACCCGACATCCAGAGGCTGTAACAAATGGCTTGTATGTGCAGGTAAAACAAATAGCACAATATTATGTTCCTTTGCCCATGTCAATTAGCTCCAAAGACGCATTTGACTTGTGGCCATCATAAATAATCAAAATCTTCTGATCAGAGGATAGGCCTTGCACATATTTCATAAAGTGATGTTTTATGTAAAGCTTGAAAATCTCTGTGTTTGACCAACCAGAATCACTCACACAACCATCACATCCAGCTGTACAGTTATCAAGGAGTTCTGAACGTATCCTTGTTCCTGGAAAAACTAGAAAAGGGGGTATCTGAGTACCAACAGCATTTCCAGCACCTATGATTGTGACAATGAAGGACCTCTCAGATGTAACAGCAGGTGGTTTTGTTCCAGTCCCAGCAATAAGTTTATAAGGTGTCTTATCAGAACATGCACCCTTTTCATCCACACTATAAATGCAATGTGGCTTGTCAACAAGATCATACATTATTGTTTTCAGTTCTGAAAAGTATTTATCAACTGTCTCCTGAGATGCTGACTTTGTCCGAAGTATGGACAAATCGCGTAGTTTCGAAAGCTTCAGTACTGGCCATCTGGTTAAAAATGAGGAATACTTTTGGCGACTAAGATGCTTATCCTTAGAACACTTGCCACATTCATAATAATGTATAATCTTAGGGAATGTCTAGTACTTCGCTTCGAGTGTAACCTTATCCAAGAGTTGCCATGTATTTAAAGTGTTGCACCAATTTTGCCTCTTTCTCTAAGGTGAGAAGTTTGGAAGGCCCATATCCGACAGTCTCAATGTCAACTTTTTCAGCTACTCGGTCACGTAGTGTTGTCTCTGGTATATTATAGATTTTGGAGGCTTTATAAATAGACACTTCCTTTGCCCTAATCGTTTCCATGGCATTAGTAACAGCAGAAGGTGAGTACTGTCTGTACTTGGTTGGCCTTCTTGATTCTGCCTGGAAGTTCAAAGAATAAAAAAATAAAAAAAAACATTGTAACAGTTCAACATGGCATTACTTAACATAAAAGAATTGTATATATATATATATATATATATATTATTTCATTGAAAAAAATTTAAGGAGTGAGCCTCCTTAAATGTAGGCCTGCATATTGTATGGATACATCAACTACATGATAGTCACGTGGCATGAAACACCGAAACTGTCTGTAGCAGACGACAACTTGAGATATGTTTTTTTTTATTTTGACTGATTTACTGATTGATAAAAGTTGATCAAATTCGGACATAGTGAAACATGGCGAAAAATCGTAAATGTATGCAAAATGGTATACTTACATCTTTTGACTTGATACGGAACATTTTTCGCTCTGACCTAGTTTTGCACTTTCATTTTCGTCGAGATGTAA
The DNA here is from genome assembly GCA_029721355.1 of Tegillarca granosa. Classification (NCBI taxonomy): domain Eukaryota; kingdom Metazoa; phylum Mollusca; class Bivalvia; order Arcoida; family Arcidae; genus Tegillarca; species Tegillarca granosa. The sequence goes on along the minus strand of JARBDR010000908.1, from coordinate 182,847 downwards.
ACACTGGTGACGTCATATGACATGATCGGCGCGCGCATCATAGAAATTAAAATCACCATCGGAAACGTATGTACATCGAAAATATATTTCTTGACGATATAACATGTATCAGAAGATCATTAATTGCTATGCAAGCAAATTTATTATCTCAACAACTTCCTGCCAGTAATTAATCTCTTATCAATACAGGTAAACACTGCTAAGGTAGAACTTATATACAATATATAAACTTATCCAGGTTATGTAGTTGGTTAAAGGTCAAGGTGAAGACCATTATCAAATTAACATAGCATCAATTGAAACTCCACAAGAGGGTTCGAATCCCGACCGGGTCTGACTCAAGACTTAAAGTGAGTAGTGACTGTTCTTTCGCCAAGCACTCGGCATTACGAAATGAAAAATCACGGTTCTTTCGAATGGGAACTTGAAATAAACGAGGTCCCGTGTTACGGAAGGTGTTGCACGATAAAGAACCCTGCTGTATAATGCCATCAGCGCAAAGCACAGACAAAATTTCTGCACTTTCGCCTATAGCTGACGACGTCCTCGATATAAGTGAAATATTTTTGACTGGGACCTTAACACCATTACTTGACTCAACTCAAAACTCCACAATAATTTTATTTTCACTAAAAATGTATAAAAATAACGGACCAAAGCCGACCTGAAGCCAATCACAAAAGAAAAATCATTATTTTTTTTAAAATATGGTTATAAGTGTTAAGTTTTATTTGCTTAATATTTATATGAATAATTTCCAAAACAGAATGCTCTAAAGTTTAAACCAGGTAAACAAATTGAATAGCAATATCTTTTACCTGTACACATGGCTATTAAACTGTTTTGAACGCTATTTATGAAATCAGTTAAAAAACATAAGTTTTTAATGGTTTTTACAAGTTAATTTTTTTAAAGGAATTTGGTTAAACTAGTGAAGTTTTGAATCTGGTGCCATTTTCACAAGAAATATTTAACTTAGCTGAATCGGGGGAATTTTGACGGAATTTGGTTAAACTAGTGAAGTTTTAACTAACCTGGCCCCATTTTCACAAGAATTACTTTACTAAGCTGAATCGGGGGAATTTTGACGGAAATTGGTAAAATTAGTGGAGTTTTGAACAACCTGGCCCCATTTTCACAATGATTTCTTTACTAAGCTGAATCGGGGGACTTTTGACGGAATTTGGTAAAATTAGTGGAGTTTTGAACAACCTGGTGCCATTTTCACAGTGATTACTTTACTAAGCTGAATCGGGGGACTTTTGACGGAATTTGGTCAAACTAGAGGAGTTTTGAACAACCCTGGCCCCATTTTCACAATGATTACTTTACTAAGCTGAAACGGGGACTTTTGACGGAATTTGGTTAAAGTTGTGGAGTTTTGAACAACCTCGCCACAGTTTCACAATAATTACTTTACTAAGCTGAAACGGAGACTTTTGACGGAATTTGGTTAAATAAATGGAGTTTTGAAAAACCTGGCCACAGTTTCACAATAATTACTTTACTAAGCTGAATCGGGGAAATTTTAACGAACTGTCTTGCGACTGCAAATAATTCTTTTTGCAAAAATTGAAATGATCTTCAAAAAATTTTCACCTTAAATTCCTCAATATCTTTAAAAAATTACAAAATTAAAATGAATACAGATTTGCTGGATTTTAGTTGAAGATAATGTTATTTAAGGAATGATTGTGAAACTTCAGTCTGTGTGAAGAGTTAATGGAGACCAGTTTCTCTCCAACTTAAGAAATGCTACCATTTTGTAATGTTTTTATAATTAAATTCAAAAATGGTATATGACATATATAGTAATCAATGCAATTCTTCCATTATATATATATATATATATATATATATATATATATATATATATATATATTAAAAAGTAAATATTATCGCCTCTTCTGTAATGATGTATTATCAACATTATTAACAGCTATGTCACCATAATCTTGTCTGGGAGACATTGCTTGTGCACCAATAGCGCGGATTTGCGTTATTATATATTCCTGACCTCATATATAGTTTGGTTGTTGTAACTTACACCTTTGTGTCTATATTGTGAAAAATGTTGTTCAAATGAATTTTGTTTGAAACAACTAGTCAACACAAATGGAGTTCCTTCAATTTGAATAAATTTAACACATTCTGTGATGAATTCACACAGATTTTTAATCCAGTGAGAGTCTGATGACTTGGCTGCATATTTGCTCTCTGAAGATTGGAAAATTCACCCTGACGGCTTTCAACACTAACTTCCCAGTCGTCAAGTTATTTTAAAAATACATTTTCCAGGCAGTCAAATCTATTGTCATTTGGGTCATTGAAAGCATTTGATTCTGGCTTCCTTTTATTTCTATCTTCATACAAATGTCTCACATTTAAAATACCAAAGAACTTGTCCATTAACCTAGTGAATTAACTGTTTCTTATACACTATCTCCGTAAATCGTTTCCAGGGCATCAGCAATAGTGTTACTTAAAACCTGTGCTGCCACATTCACTTTCATGCATGTGTATGCTGTTAAATCTACACAAGTTCTTGAAAGCTTTGGACATGGATGGTACAGTGCCACTTCACAATGATCCTCAAACAAATGAACAATATGCAGCCATGATATATCCCTTCCATCTTTCCCCAATTTGGTAGAGCTTGTTCCCACTACACGGACTTCCTACGAGGAAGCAAGCTTCTTTCAATTAATTTGGATTTGGATTCATATAATTTTGGAACTATCGATTTATAAATTTTCAACTTAAGGATATTACAAGCCTATAATCAAGGTTTTCAAAAATTTTATTGGGCTGAATCACAATATTGTTGATAAGTATGTAGTCACTGTATCCAAACAGTTACTGGATATATTTGACGTCCCACAGATCCATGTTCTTTTCATTCTCAAACTTGATTCTGTACGTGACAGGTGTGGCTAGTTAGGCATGAGATTCTTACCATTTCGGAGCACCCGGTCTCACTTTTTCGATGGAAGTTCACGCGTGTAACGGAATTGGTCAGTTTTTAAAGTTTTTACTTTTTGGGGCGGGGATGTGATGAGGGCATGGACTAGTATCTTTGTGTTTAATTTTTATCGCGTTACGGATTGACTTATTTTTGACTTTACCTTGTTCTTTGTTAAACTATTTTATCAAAGAGGTATATTTGTACTGTTTATGGTTTAGTTATACGTGACTTGAAACTGATTGACTTATATGTCTTGTTCTTGATTTCGTTATTGTTCGAGTTATAATTTGTGTCATGTACTTTGTTGATAAATTTTGTGTTGCGTTCCTCTATGGGTTATAATTTGTGTTGTTTTACTAAATAAGTTATTATGTCGTTTTTCAGTTAAAATATGCGTTTTGTGTTCCTAGTTTACCGCCTCGTTGGCTCAGTGGTAGAGCGTCAGACTCGAGAGCGAAAGGTCTTGGGTTCAAACCCCGTTGCGTCATACATAAGACTTTAAGATAATACTCTCTCGTCTAGCTCTCATCATTGGGAGGAGAGACTATTGACTGGTTTTACAGGTAGCCAGAATAATGGACTGGAGGAATTGTATGCTTGTCGCGGCATAGTAAGAAGTTATAATATTTTATTTAATTAACGATGAATACAAACAGCCATACTGGCTAAAACATTTTTTCCTAGTTAAAAAATTGAGCTAACACTTCATCAAAAAGTGGCAACTGCGGTTAGCTCAGTTGATAGAGTGCTCGCTCCGTAAGTGGAAGGTCGTGGGTTCGAACCCTCGCCGGGTCTGACCTAAGACTTGAAATGGGTAGTGACTGTTCTTTCGCCAAGCACTCGGCATTACGAAATGAAAGTCACGGTTCTTTCGGATTGGAACTTAAAATAAACGAGGTCCTGTGTCATGGAAGGCATGGCACGATAAAGAACCCTGCTGTATAATTGCCATTAGCGCAGCACACAGGCAAAATTTCTGCACTTTCGCCTATAGCTGGCAACGTCTCGATATAAGTGAAATATTCTTGACTGGAACGTTAAACACCATTACTAAACTCAACTCATCAAAACATGAGCGCCCGTTAGTACACGGTAGGTCATAATATACACATTTGCACATTAAACGCATGCATGAACTTGTCATTAGATACCCCATAAAGATAAAAACATTGCTCTCGTCGCAAACAGCTGAAAAATTACTGAAGCGACGTTAAAACACATTACAACTGCATCCTAGTAAAGTTATTGTTTGTGTCGTGTTCCAGTTTGAGTTACTATTTATTGAGTTGATATTGTTTGTATCGTGTTGTGCTTTGTTGTTCCATGTTGGCTGTTTCGAGGTTCGTGATACTGTGTTCCTGGTTGTGTTTTGTTGTTCCCTGTTGACTGTTTCGAGTTTCGTGTTACTGTGTTCCTGGTTGTGTTTTATTGTTCCATGTTGGCTGTTTCGAGTTTCGTGTTACTGTGTTCCTGGTTGTGTTTGTTGTCCATGTTGGCTGTTTCGAGTTTCGTGTTACTGTGTTCCTGGTTGTGTTTTTTCTTCCCTGTTGACTGTTTCGAGTTTCGTGGTACTGTGTTCCTGGTTGTGCTTTGTTGTTCCATGTTGGCTGTTTCGAGTTTCGTGTTACTGCACTTTCATTTTCGTCGAGATGTAAACACTGGTGACGTCATATGACATGATCGGCGCGCGCATCATAGAAATTAAAAATCACCATCGGAAACGTATGTACATCGAAAATATATTTCTTGACGATATAACATGTATCAGAAGATCATTAATTGCTATGCAAGCAAATTTATTATCTCAACAACTTCCTGCCAGTAATTAATCTCTATCAATACAGGTAAACACTGCTAAGGTAGAACTTATATACAATATATAAACTTATCCAGGTTATGTAGTTGGTTAAAGGTCAAGGTGAAGACCATTATCAAATTAACATAGCATCAATTGAAACTCCACAAAGAGGGTTCGAATCCCGACCGGGTCTGACTCAAGACTTAAAGTGAGTAGTGACTGTTCTTTCGCCAAGCACTCGGCATTACGAAATGAAAAATCACGGTTCTTTCGAATGGGAACTTGAAAATAAACGAGGTCGCGTTACGGAAGGGTGTTGCACGATAAAGAACCTGCTGTATAATGCCATCAGCGCAAAGCACAGACAAAATTTCTGCACTTTCGCCTATAGCTGACGACGTCTCGATATAAGTGAAATTTTTGACTGGGACCTTAACACCATTACTTGACTCAACTCAAAACTCCACAATAATTTATTTTCACTAAAAATGTATAAAATAACGGACCAAAGCCGACCTGAAGCCAATCACAAAAGAAAAAATTATTTTTTTAAAATATGGTTATAAGTGTTAAGTTTTATTTGCTTAATATTTATATGAATAATTTCCAAAACAGAATGCTCTAAAGTTTAAACCAGGTAAACAAATTGAATAGCAATATCTTTTACCTGGTACACATGGCTATTAAACTGTTTTGAACGCTATTTATGAAATCAGTTAAAAACATAAGTTTTTAATGGTTTTTACAAGTTAATTTTTTAAAGGAATTTGGTTAAACTAGTGAAGTTTTGAATCTGGTGCCATTTTCACAAGAAATATTTAACTTAGCTGAATCGGGGGAATTTTGACGGAATTTGGTTAAACTAGTGAAGTTTTAACTAACCTGGCCCCATTTCACAAGAATTACTTTACTAAGCTGAATCGGGGGAATTTTGACGGAAATTGGTAAAATTAGTGGAGTTTTGAACAACCTGGCCCCATTTTCACAATGATTTCTTTACTAAGCTGAATCGGGGGACTTTTGACGGAATTTGGTAAAATTAGTGGAGTTTTGAACAACCTGGTGCCATTTTCACAGTGATTACTTTACTAAGCTGAATCGGGGGACTTTTGACGGAATTTGGTCAAACTAGAGGAGTTTTGAACAACCTGGCCCCATTTTCACAATGATTACTTTACTAAGCTGAAACGGGGACTTTTGACGGAATTTGGTTAAAGTTGTGGAGTTTTGAACAACCTCGCCACAGTTTCACAATAATTACTTTACTAAGCTGAAACGGAGACTTTTGACGGAATTTGGTTAAATAAATGGAGTTTTGAAAAACCTGGCCACAGTTTCACAATAATTACTTTACTAAGCTGAATCGGGGAAATTTTAACGAACTGTCTTGCGACTGCAAATAATTTTTTTGCAAAAATTGAAATGATCTTCAAAAAAATTTTCACCTTAAATTCCTCAATATCTTTAAAAAATTACAAAATTAAAATGAATACAGATTTGCTGGATTTTAGTTGAAGATAATGTTATTTAAGGAATGATTGTGAAACTTCAGTCTGTGTGAAGAGTTAATGGAGACCAGTTTCTCTCCAACTTAAGAAATGCTACCATTTTGTAATGTTTTTTATAATTAAATTCAAAAATGGTATATGACATATATAGTAATCAATGCAATTCTTCCATATATATATATATATATATATATATATATATATTAAAAAGTAAATATTATCGCCTCTTCTGTAATGATGTATTATCAACATTATTAACAGCTATGTCACCATAATCTTGTCTGGGAGACATTGCTTGTGCACCAATAGCGCGGATTTGCGTTATTATATATTCCTGACCTCATATATAGTTTGGTTGTTGTAACTTACACCTTTGTGTCTATATTGTGAAAAATGTTGTTCAAATGAATTTTGTTTGAAACAACTAGTCAACACAAATGGAGTTCCTTCAATTTGAATAAATTTAACACATTCTGTGATTGAATTCACACAGATTTTTAATCCAGTGAGAGTCTGATGACTTGGCTGCATATTTGCTCTCTGAAGATTGGAAAATTCACCCTGACGGCTTTCAACACTAACTTCCCAGTCGTCAAGTTATTTTAAAAATACATTTTCCAGGCAGTCAAATCTATTGTCATTTGGGTCATTGAAAGCATTTGATTCTGGCTTCCTTTTATTTCTATCTTCATACAAATGTCTCACATTTAAAAAAAAGAACTTGTCCATTAACCTAGTGAATTTAACTGTTTCTTATACACTATCTCCGTAAATCGTTTCCAGGGCATCAGCAATAGTGTTACTTAAAACCTGTGCTGCCACATTCACTTTCATGCATGTGTATGCTGTTAAATCTACACAAGTTCTTGAAAGCTTTGGACATGGATGGTACAGTGCCACTTCACATGATCCTCAAACAAATGAACAATATGCAGCCATGATATATCCCTTCCATCTTTCCCCAATTTGGTAGAGCTTGTTCCCACTACACGGACTTCCTACGAGGAAGCAAGCTTCTTTCAATTAATTTGGATTTGGATTCATTAATTTTGGAACTATCGATTTATAAATTTTCAACTTAAGGATATTGCAAGCCTATAATCAAGGTTTTCAAAAATTTTAATGGGCTGAATCACAATATTGTTGATAAGTATGTAGTCACTGTATCCAAACAGTTACTGGATATATTTGACGTCCCACAGATCCATGTTCTTTTCATTCTCAAACTTGATTCTGTACGTGACAGGTGTGGCTAGTTAGGCATGAGATTCTTACCATTTCGGAGCACCCGGTCTCACTTTTTCGATGGAAGTTCACGCGTGTAACGGAATTGGTCAGTTTTTAAAGTTTTTACTTTTTGGGGCGGGGATGTGATGAGGGCATGGACTAGTATCTTTGTGTTTAATTTTTATCGCGTTACGGATTGACTTATTTTGACTTTACTTGTTCTTTGTTAAACTATTTTTATCAAAGAGGTATATTTGTACTGTTTATGGTTTAGTTATACGTGACTTGAAACTGATTGACTTATATGTCTTGTTCTTGATTTCGTTATTGTTCGAGTTATAATTTGTGTCATGTACTTTGTTGATAAATTTTGTGTTGCGTTCCTCTATGGGTTATAATTTGTGTTGTTTTACTAAATAAGTTATTATGTCGTTTTTCAGTTAAAATATGCGTTTTGTGTTCCTAGTTTACCGCCTCGTTGGCTCAGTGGTAGAGCGTCAGACTCGAGAGCGAAAGGTCTTGGGTTCAAACCCCCGTTGCGTCATACATAAGACTTTAAGATAATACTCTCTCGTCTAGCTCTCATCATTGGGAGGAGAGACTATTGACTGGTTTTACAGGTAGCCAGAATAATGGACTGGAGGAATTGTATGCTTGTCGCGGCATAGTAAGAAGTTATAATATTTTATTTAATTAACGATGAATACAAACAGCCATACTGGCTAAAACATTTTTCCTAGTTAAAAAATGAGCTAACACTTCATCAAAAATGGCCACTGCGGTAGCTCAGTTGATAGAGTGCTCGCTCCGTAAGTGGAAGGTCGTGGGTTCGAACCCTGGCCGGGTCTGACCTAAGACTTGAAATGGGTAGTGACTGTTCTTTCGCCAAGCACTCGGCATTACGAAATGAAAGTCACGGTTCTTTCGGATTGGAACTTAAAATAAACGAGGTCCTGTGTCATGGAAGGCATGGCACGATAAAGAACCCTGCTGTATAATGCCATTAGCGCAGCGCACAGGCAAAATTTCTGCACTTTCGCCTATAGCTGGCAACGTCTCGATATAAGTGAAATATTCTTGACTGGAACGTTAAACACCATTACTAAACTCAACTCATCAAAACTTGAGCGCCCGTTAGTACACGGTAGGTCATAATATACACATTTGCACATTAAACGCATGCATGAACTTGTCATTAGATACCCCATAAAGATAAAAAACATTGCTCTCGTCGCAAACAGCTGAAAAATTACTGAAGCGACGTTAAACAACATTACAACTGCATCCTAGTAAAGTTATTTTTGTGTCGTGTTCCAGTTTGAGTTACTATTTATTGAGTTGATATTGTTTGTATCGTGTTGTGCTTTGTTGTTCCATGTTGGCTGTTTCGAGTTTCGTGTTACTGTGTTCCTGGTTGTGTTTTGTTGTTCCCTGTTGACTGTTTCGAGTTTCGTGTTACTGTGTTCCTGGTTGTGTTTTATTGTTCCATGTTGGCTGTTTCGAGTTTCGTGTTACTGTGTTCCTGGTTGTGTTTTGTTGTTCCATGTTGGCTGTTTCGAGTTTCGTGTTACTGTGTTCCTGGTTGTGTTTTTTCTTCCCTGTTGACTGTTTCGAGTTTCGTGTTACTGTGTTCCTGGTTGTGCTTTGTTGTTCCATGTTGGCTGTTTCGAGTTTCGTGTTACTGCACTTTCATTTTCGTCGAGATGTAAACACTGGTGACGTCATATGACATGATCGGCGCGCGCATCATAGAAATTAAAATCACCATCGGAAACGTATGTACATCGAAAATATATTTCTTGACGATATAACATGTATCAGAAGATCATTAATTGCTATGCAAGCAAATTTATTATCTCAACAACTTCCTGCCAGTAATTAATCTCTTATCAATACAGGTAAACACTGCTAAGGTAGAACTTATATACAATATATAAACTTATCCAGGTTATGTAGTTGGTTAAAGGTCAAGGTGAAGACCATTATCAAATTAACATAGCATCAATTGAAACTCCACAAGAGGGTTCGAATCCCGACCGGGTCTGACTCAAGACTTAAAGTGAGTAGTGACTGTTCTTTCGCCAAGCACTCGGCATTACGAAATGAAAAATCACGGTTCTTTCGAATGGGAACTTGAAATAAACGAGGTCCCGTGTTACGGAAGGTGTTGCACGATAAAGAACCCTGCTGTATAATGCCATCAGCGCAAAGCACAGACAAAATTTCTGCACTTTCGCCTATAGCTGACGACGTCTCGATATAAGTGAAATATTTTTGACTGGGACCTTAACACCATTACTTGACTCAACTCAAAACTCCACAATAATTTTATTTTCACTAAAAATGTATAAAAATAACGGACCAAAGCCGACCTGAAGCCAATCACAAAAGAAAAATCATTATTTTTTAAAATATGGTTATAAGTGTTAAGTTTTATTTGCTTAATATTTATATGAATAATTTCCAAAACAGAATGCTCTAAAGTTTAAACCAGGTAAACAAATTGAATAGCAATATCTTTTACCTGGTACACATGGCTATTAAACTGTTTTGAACGCTATTTATGAAATCAGTTAAAAATAAGTTTTTAATGGTTTTTACAAGTTAATTTTTTTAAAGGAATTTGGTTAAACTAGTGAAGTTTTGAACCTGGTGCCATTTTCACAAGAAATATTTAACTTAGCTGAATCGGGGGAATTTTGACGGAATTTGGTTAAACTAGTGAAGTTTTAACTAACCTGGCCCCATTTTCACAAGAATTACTTTACTAAGCTGAATCGGGGGAATTTTGACGGAAATTGGTAAAATTAGTGGAGTTTTGAACAACCTGGCCCCATTTTCACAATGATTTCTTTACTAAGCTGAATCGGGGGACTTTTGACGGAATTTGGTAAAATTAGTGGAGTTTTGAACAACCTGGTGCCATTTTCACAGTGATTACTTTACTAAGCTGAATCGGGGGACTTTTGACGGAATTTGGTCAAACTAGAGGAGTTTTGAACAACCTGGCCCCATTTTCACAATGATTACTTTACTAAGCTGAAACGGGGACTTTTGACGGAATTTGGTTAAAGTTGTGGAGTTTTGAACAACCTCGCCACAGTTTCACAATAATTACTTTACTAAGCTGAAACGGAGACTTTTGACGGAATTTGGTTAAATAAATGGAGTTTTGAAAAACCTGGCCACAGTTTCACAATAATTACTTTACTAAGCTGAATCGGGGAAATTTTAACGAACTGTCTTGCGACTGCAAATAATTCTTTTTGCAAAAATTGAAATGATCTTCAAAAAAATTTTCACCTTAAATTCCTCAATATCTTTAAAAAATTACAAAATTAAAATGAATACAGATTTGCTGGATTTTAGTTGAAGATAATGTTATTTAAGGAATGATTGTGAAACTTCAGTCTGTGTGAAGAGTTAATGGAGACCAGTTTCTCTCCAACTTAAGAAATGCTACCATTTTGTAATGTTTTTTATAATTAAATTCAAAAATGGTATATGACATATATAGTAATCAATGCAATTCTTCCATTATATATATATATTATATATATATATATTAAAAAGTAAATATTATCGCCTCTTCTGTAATGATGTATTATCAACATTATTAACAGCTATGTCACCATAATCTTGTCTGGGAGACATTGCTTGTGCACCAATAGCGCGGATTTGCGTTATTATATATTCCTGACCTCATATATAGTTTGGTTGTTGTAACTTACACCTTTGTGTCTATATTGTGAAAAATGTTGTTCAAATGAATTTTGTTTGAAACAACTAGTCAACACAAATGGAGTTCCTTCAATTTGAATAAATTTAACACATTCTGTGATTGAATTCACACAGATTTTTAATCCAGTGAGAGTCTGATGACTTGGCTGCATATTTGCTCTCTGAAGATTGGAAAATTCACCCTGACGGCTTTCAACACTAACTTCCCAGTCGTCAAGTTATTTTAAAAATACATTTTCCAGGCAGTCAAATCTATTGTCATTTGGGTCATTGAAAGCATTTGATTCTGGCTTCCTTTTATTTCTATCTTCATACAAATGTCTCACATTTAAAATACCAAAGAACTTGTCCATTAACCTAGTGAATTTAACTGTTTCTTATACACTATCTCCGTAAATCGTTTCCAGGGCATCAGCAATAGTGTTACTTAAAACCTGTGCTGCCACATTCACTTTCATGCATGTGTATGCTGTTAAATCTACACAAGTTCTTGAAAGCTTTGGACATGGATGGTACAGTGCCACTTCACAATGATCCTCAAACAAATGAACAATATGCAGCCATGATATATCCCTTCCATCTTTCCCCAATTTGGTAGAGCTTGTTCCCACTACACGGACTTCCTACGAGGAAGCAAGCTTCTTTCAATTAATTTGGATTTGGATTCATATAATTTTGGAACTATCGATTTATAAATTTTCAACTTAAGGATATTGCAAGCCTATAATCAAGGTTTTCAAAAATTTTAATGGGCTGAATCACAATATTGTTGATAAGTATGTAGTCACTGTATCCAAACAGTTACTGGATATATTTGACGTCCCACAGATCCATGTTCTTTTCATTCTCAAACTTGATTCTGTACGTGACAGGTGTGGCTAGTTAGGCATGAGATTCTTACCATTTCGGAGCACCCGGTCTCACTTTTTCGATGGAAGTTCACGCGTGTAACGGAATTGGTCAGTTTTTAAAGTTTTTACTTTTTGGGGCGGGGATGTGATGAGGGCATGGACTAGTATCTTTGTGTTTAATTTTTATCGCGTTACGGATTGACTTATTTTTGACTTTACTTGTTCTTTGTTAAACTATTTTTATCAAAGAGGTATATTTGTACTGTTTATGGTTTAGTTATACGTGACTTGAAACTGATTGACTTATATGTCTTGTTCTTGATTTCGTTATTGTTCGAGTTATAATTTGTGTCATGTACTTTGTTGATAAATTTTGTGTTGCGTTCCTCTATGGGTTATAATTTGTGTGTTGTTTTACTAAATAAGTTATTATGTCGTTTTTCAGTTAAAATATGCGTTTTGTGTTCCTAGTTTACCGCCTCGTTGGCTCAGTGGTAGAGCGTCAGACTCGAGAGCGAAAGGTCTTGGGTTCAAACCCCCGTTGCGTCATACATAAGACTTTAAGATAATACTCTCTCGTCTAGCTCTCATCATTGGGAGGAGAGACTATTGACTGGTTTTACAGGTAGCCAGAATAATGGACTGGAGGAATTGTATGCTTGTCGCGGCATAGTAAGAAGTTATAATATTTTATTTAATTAACGATGAATACAAACAGCCATACTGGCTAAAACATTTTTCCTAGTTAAAAAATGAGCTAACACTTCATCAAAAAATGGCCACTGCGGTAGCTCAGTTGATAGAGTGCTCGCTCCGTAAGTGGAAGGTCGTGGGTTCGAACCCTGGCCGGGTCTGACCTAAGACTTGAAATGGGTAGTGACTGTTCTTTCGCCAAGCACTCGGCATTACGAAATGAAAGTCACGGTTCTTTCGGATTGGAACTTAAAATAAACGAGGTCCTGTGTCATGGAAGGCATGGCACGATAAAGAACCCTGCTGTATAATGCCATTAGCGCAGCGCACAGGCAAAATTTCTGCACTTTCGCCTATAGCTGGCAACGTCTCGATATAAGTGAAATATTCTTGACTGGAACGTTAAACACCATTACTAAACTCAACTCATCAAAACTTGAGCGCCCGTTAGTACACGGTAGGTCATAATATACACATTTGCACATTAAACGCATGCATGAACTTGTCATTAGATACCCCATAAAGATAAAAAACATTGCTCTCGTCGCAAACAGCTGAAAATTACTGAAGCGACGTTAAACAACATTACAACTGCATCCTAGTAAAGTTATTTTTGTGTCGTGTTCCAGTTTGAGTTACTATTTATTGAGTTGATATTGTTTGTATCGTGTTGTGCTGTTTGTTGTTCCATGTTGGCTGTTTCGAGTTTCGTGTTACTGTGTTCCTGGTTGTGTTTTGTTGTTCCCTGTTGACTGTTTCGAGTTTCGTGTTACTGTGTTCCTGGTTGTGTTTTATTGTTCCATGTTGGCTGTTTCGAGTTTCGTGTTACTGTGTTCCTGGTTGTGTTTTGTTGTTCCATGTTGGCTGTTTCGAGTTTCGTGTTACTGTGTTCCTGGTTGTGTTTTTTCTTCCCTGTTGACTGTTTCGAGTTTCGTGTTACTGTGTTCCTGGTTGTGCTTTGTTGTTCCATGTTGGCTGTTTCGAGTTTCGTGTTACTGCACTTTCATTTTCGTCGAGATGTAAACACTGGTGACGTCATATGACATGATCGGCGCGCGCATCATAGAAATTAAAATCACCATCGGAAACGTATGTACATCGAAAATATATTTCTTGACGATATAACATGTATCAGAAGATCATTAATTGCTATGCAAGCAAATTTATTATCTCAACAACTTCCTGCCAGTAATTAATCTCTTATCAATACAGGTAAACACTGCTAAGGTAGAACTTATATACAATATATAAACTTATCCAGGTTATGTAGTTGGTTAAAGGTCAAGGTGAAGACCATTATCAAATTAACATAGCATCAATTGAAACTCCACAAGAGGGTTCGAATCCCGACCGGGTCTGACTCAAGACTTAAAGTGAGTAGTGACTGTTCTTTCGCCAAGCACTCGGCATTACGAAATGAAAAATCACGGTTCTTTCGAATGGGAACTTGAAATAAACGAGGTCCCGTGTTACGGAAGGTGTTGCACGATAAAGAACCCTGCTGTATAATGCCATCAGCGCAAAGCACAGACAAAATTTCTGCACTTTCGCCTATAGCTGACGACGTCTCGATATAAGTGAAATATTTTTGACTGGGACCTTAACACCATTACTTGACTCAACTCAAAACTCCACAATAATTTTATTTTCACTAAAAATGTATAAAAATAACGGACCAAAGCCGACCTGAAGCCAATCACAAAAGAAAAATCATTTTTTTTAAAATATGGTTATAAGTGTTAAGTTTTATTTGCTTAATATTTATATGAATAATTTCCAAAACAGAATGCTCTAAAGTTTAAACCAGGTAAACAAATTGAATAGCAATATCTTTTACCTGGTACACATGGCTATTAAACTGTTTTGAACGCTATTTATGAAATCAGTTAAAAACATAAGTTTTTAATGGTTTTTACAAGTTAATTTTTTTAAAGGAATTTGGTTAAACTAGTGAAGTTTTGAACCTGGTGCCATTTTCACAAGAAATATTTAACTTAGCTGAATCGGGGGAATTTTGACGGAATTTGGTTAAACTAGTGAAGTTTTAACTAACCTGGCCCCATTTTCACAAGAATTACTTTACTAAGCTGAATCGGGGGAATTTTGACGGAAATTGGTAAAATTAGTGGAGTTTTGAACAACCTGGCCCCATTTTCACAATGATTTCTTTACTAAGCTGAATCGGGGGACTTTTGACGGAATTTGGTAAAATTAGTGGAGTTTTGAACAACCTGGTGCCATTTTCACAGTGATTACTTTACTAAGCTGAATCGGGGGACTTTTGACGGAATTTGGTCAAACTAGAGGAGTTTTGAACAACCTGGCCCCATTTTCACAATGATTACTTTACTAAGCTGAAACGGGGACTTTTGACGGAATTTGGTTAAAGTTGTGGAGTTTTGAACAACCTCGCCACAGTTTCACAATAATTACTTTACTAAGCTGAAACGGAGACTTTTGACGGAATTTGGTTAAATAAATGGAGTTTTGAAAAACCTGGCCACAGTTTCACAATAATTACTTTACTAAGCTGAATCGGGGAAATTTTAACGAACTGTCTTGCGACTGCAAATAATTCTTTTTGCAAAAATTGAAATGATCTTCAAAAAAATTTTCACCTTAAATTCCTCAATATCTTTAAAAAATTACAAAATTAAAATGAATACAGATTTGCTGGATTTTAGTTGAAGATAATGTTATTTAAGGAATGATTGTGAAACTTCAGTCTGTGTGAAGAGTTAATGGAGACCAGTTTCTCTCCAACTTAAGAAATGCTACCATTTTGTAATGTTTTTATAATTAAATTCAAAAATGGTATATGACATATATAGTAATCAATGCAATTCTTCCATTATATATATATATATATATATATATATATATTAAAAAGTAAATATTATCGCCTCTTCTGTAATGATGTATTATCAACATTATTAACAGCTATGTCACCATAATCTTGTCTGGGAGACATTGCTTGTGCACCAATAGCGCGGATTTGCGTTATTATATTCCTGACCTCATATATAGTTTGGTTGTTGTAACTTACACCTTTGTGTCTATATTGTGAAAAATGTTGTTCAAATGAATTTTGTTTGAAACAACTAGTCAACACAAATGGAGTTCCTTCAATTTGAATAAATTTAACACATTCTGTGATTGAATTCACACAGATTTTTAATCCAGTGAGAGTCTGATGACTTGGCTGCATATTTGCTCTCTGAAGATTGGAAAATTCACCCTGACGGCTTTCAACACTAACTTCCCAGTCGTCAAGTTATTTTAAAAATACATTTTCCAGGCAGTCAAATCTATTGTCATTTGGGTCATTGAAAGCATTTGATTCTGGCTTCCTTTTATTTCTATCTTCATACAAATGTCTCACATTTAAAATACCAAAGAACTTGTCCATTAACCTAGTGAATTTAACTGTTTCTTATACACTATCTCCGTAAATCGTTTCCAGGGCATCAGCAATAGTGTTACTTAAAACCTGTGCTGCCACATTCACTTTCATGCATGTGTATGCTGTTAAATCTACACAAGTTCTTGAAAGCTTTGGACATGGATGGTACAGTGCCACTTCACAATGATCCTCAAACAAATGAACAATATGCAGCCATGATATATCCCTTCCATCTTTCCCCAATTTGGTAGAGCTTGTTCCCACTACACGGACTTCCTACGAGGAAGCAAGCTTCTTTCAATTAATTTGGATTTGGATTCATATAATTTTGGAACTATCGATTTATAAATTTTCAACTTAAGGATATTGCAAGCCTATAATCAAGGTTTTCAAAAATTTTAATGGGCTGAATCACAATATTGTTGATAAGTATGTAGTCACTGTATCCAAACAGTTACTGGATATATTTGACGTCCCACAGATCCATGTTCTTTTCATTCTCAAACTTGATTCTGTACGTGACAGGTGTGGCTAGTTAGGCATGAGATTCTTACCATTTCGGAGCACCCGGTCTCACTTTTTCGATGGAAGTTCACGCGTGTAACGGAATTGGTCAGTTTTTAAAGTTTTTACTTTTTGGGGCGGGGATGTGATGAGGGCATGGACTAGTATCTTTGTGTTTAATTTTTATCGCGTTACGGATTGACTTATTTTTGACTTTACTTGTTCTTTGTTAAACTATTTTATCAAAGAGGTATATTTGTACTGTTTATGGTTTAGTTATACGTGACTTGAAACTGATTGACTTATATGTCTTGTTCTTGATTTGATTCTTGATTTCGTTATTGTTCGAGTTATAATTTGTGTCATGTACTTTGTTGATAAATTTTGTGTTGCGTTCCTCTATGGGTTATAATTTGTGTTGTTTTACTAAATAAGTTATTATGTCGTTTTTCAGTTAAAATATGCGTTTTGTGTTCCTAGTTTACCGCCTCGTTGGCTCAGTGGTAGAGCGTCAGACTCGAGAGCGAAAGGTCTTGGGTTCAAACCCCCGTTGCGTCATACATAAGACTTTAAGATAATACTCTCTCGTCTAGCTCTCATTGGGAGGAGAGACTATTGACTGGTTTTACAGGTAGCCAGAATAATGGACTGGAGGAATTGTATGCTTGTCGCGGCATAGTAAGAAGTTATAATATTTTATTTAATTAACGATGATAAACAACAGCCATACTGGCTAAAACATTTTTCCTAGTTAAAAATGAGCTAACACTTCATCAAAAAATGGCCACTGCGGTAGCTCAGTTGATAGAGTGCTCGCTCCGTAAGTGGAAGGTCGTGGGTTCGAACCCTGGCCGGGTCTGACCTAAGACTTGAAATGGGTAGTGACTGTTCTTTCGCCAAGCACTCGGCATTACGAAATGAAAGTCACGGTTCTTTCGGATTGGAACTTAAAATAAACGAGGTCCTGTGTCATGGAAGGCATGGCACGATAAAGAACCCTGCTGTATAATGCCATTAGCGCAGCGCACAGGCAAAATTCTGCACTTTCGCCTATAGCTGGCAACGTCTCGATATAAGTGAAATATTCTTGACTGGAACGTTAAACACCATTACTAAACTCAACTCATCAAAACTTGAGCGCCCGTTAGTACACGGTAGGTCATAATACACATTTGCACATTAACGCATGCATGAACTTGTCATTAGATACCCCATAAAGATAAAACATTGCTCTCGTCGCAAACAGCTGAAAAATTACTGAAGCGACGTTAAACAACATTACAACTGCATCCTAGTAAAGTTATTTTTGTGTCGTGTTCCAGTTTGAGTTACTATTTATTGAGTGATATTGTG
>JARBDR010000908.1:0-164704 GCA_029721355.1 Tegillarca granosa | reverse complement strand
GCAAGCATTGGACACATTTGCGATTTTGCTGTGAAGTGAATGTCCTTAGAACATAGTGTATTCTATTGTCCGTGCTATGGTTTTCCATGTCTTCAGCATTAAAATGTAAATATTATGGAAAAAATGAAATATAATGTTAACTATTTTAAACATTGTTATGATGCTTTATTTTTTATATGTATCTACATTGGCATAATGATAAATAAATACTGGATATTTATATACAGTGTCCAAATAAATCATAATTCTGGTCCACATTAAAACACACTTTTTCATGAGTGATTTTGTTTTTTTATTATTTATTCAGCCTGCATTAAATAGCATTTGATAACTTTTAACGTTTTTTCAACAATTTTCTAAGATTTTTCACTGTAACAAATTTCAAAGTCAGTATCACGTACCTTAAAATATTACTTATCAGATATAACGCCAGGTCACCCACCTTAAATTTGGTGTTCTAAAACGGAGGGATAAATCGTACGCTTCCAAAATGAGGAACGCAACTGGTCAGTTATTACCTGTCATGTTACCAATGTTTCGTTTTAATAGTATATGAAGAATTCAATGTGCGTACAGACATTAATTACTGACAATTGGAATAACATGACGTAGTAAGATTATTTTCGCGGTAAAACCAGATTTATATTAAAAATCAAAATACCTCGAAATCATATGCCACTCCGGAAACTAGCCTGCTTTTATCGAGGTAAGACTTCGGTAATGTGTGAATAGTTAACGATGATCCAGCATATAAGTTTTATTTAATTATTTTACCCTGTGTTTTACAGCCAATTCAAAATGTAAAGTGATTTTAATTTGATTTTCTGTGTGTCTATTAAATCGATAAGTAACGCTAATACCTCGAAAACCATGCCTCGAGGATACATGTACTTTTCCTTAGTTACAAAACATCAAACCACCTGTATTTGTTTCTGGTATTATTATTATTAGTATATTATTATTACATGAATTATTGTTAATTGTAAATAAATAGACTATATGTGTGGCTGTTAAACTTGACATGCATGTAAATGTTAATAATCCATTTTATCACATACCCATTGAATCTTACTATAGCGATACATTACATTTTCTGGCTAAGTGATACCATGGTCCGTATCGCACATGTGCGATACAACATTCCGTATCGCCATAGTAGCTGGAACTACTCATTAATATTACGTCATTCACTGGTTATAATTAAAACCGGTTATAAACATCATGACAATTCTAAGATTATTTTTATTTTATGTCATTTATAAAAACATGTATTTCAGCATAAGTAATGTTATTTTATAACTTTATTTCTGTAAAATAATAAAGTTAGTAAATACAATTAACCCGTATTACTGTTTTGTTTCTTCTGCTCTGCTACCAGACTTCAAGAAGGGGCGACTTTATCAGCGCTGGAAATTTGAAATCAAACACGACTTATTTGATATTTTTTAAGATATTCAATCAGCTCAAAAAATCACGTTTAGAATTTAATATAAGTCTTATGTCTAATCAATCCTCAATACATGAGTTTATGAACAGTTGTCCTCCTCTGCCTACAACTGAACTCAGGTTTCTCCACGTTCAGATTAGACAAATTTCACATCACCCCATACATACACGTCAGGAATATCAGATCTTAAACAGTATAATATGAGTAAAAGAAATCCTAATACTGTCCGAAAAACTGAAAGCTCCATCAAAAGGTTTCAGGACTGGATTCAAGAACCCCCAAAGTAAAATTTCCTAATTTTTTTCCATTTGAACACGACACATCGGTGGGTTCATCTTATCATTGCGTAAAATTGACGGGACATATTTTGAACCCGACACACTAACTAGCATTCATAGGGGCATTTATCCCTATTTGAGAGAAAATGGATACCGGCATAGCAGAATTACATCTGACTTGTTTTTTTTCAACCAGTAGACAAGTTGTGCAATCTAGCCGCTAAAAACTTAAACGGAAAGGTCTTGGCAACCGTTCAAATAAAGCAAAAACCTATGTCTGAAAATGAAAAAGAAATGTTGTGGGAACGGGGTCAACTTGAACATGAAAATCCAATTCCAATGCTAAATACTGTGTGGTACAACAATACATAGTTATTGGGGTTCAGGGGCTATGATGAAAATAGGCAGCTCAATTGGGGGATACTGAACTTAGAATGGGTGAAAACGGAACTGAATTTTTAGAATTTAACGGAAAAAAACAAGACAAGGGTCGGCAATACTACTCACATTTGATCCTTCAATCCAAAACAGTTTGCAAATCCAGATGTCCAATTAAAGCATACAAATTATATTTTATTACTCTGAAATGAAAACACCAGAATCACCTTTTTACATTGCTGTAAATCAAAATGAATCCTGAAAACTATGGTTCAAAAATCAACCGGTTGGCAGAAATATACTTTCTATGAGAATGAATCCGATGGCAAATGATGCTGGTCTTGTCGGTAAAAAAAAAAACAAACAAATCAATCACTCAGAAAAACATAGTGCACAAAACTACTTTATTCCGGGGTCGCTCCTACAACAATAATGTAGCTTTCTGGACAAAGGAATGTAATTAAGCAGTTGCTTCCTTTGATCAACAAAAGGAAATGTGCGAACTACTACATAATGTTAAAAAAGCATTTTAAATGTCAGTGTTTTTAATTACACTTAATAATTTCATCGTAGTTTGTCAATTCCTTCCGTACTTTGATATTTTTTTTTTGTTATAAATTTTTGTTATCACTCAAATAGAGTGATTTTCCTTGTATGCGCATGATCTTTTAAAGCACTACCGCCAAGCCAAAACGGCATGGTTTAACGACAACGATACAACAAATGCAAACTATTTATAGCAACTTGGCCAGAAGAACAAGGTACTAAACGATTCTTAAACACCATTATAACTACTTTATTCCCTGTCATTTTGTACAATTGTCGTCTGATAAAGTTTATTAGGATATTCAAAATAGCACTAACGGTCCGGTCCATGTACACAGAGACCTTTTTTGATTTAAATATTCAATTGGTATCTGTGTTATATATTTACTACTCCTGAGCGGGTGCCGCTGTTGGTGGAGTAAAACTCCCCGAGGGTATCCATAACTCAGTAGGCAGTACTTTGTGCTGTCAGAAAATGTACCATTTAACCAAATTTTCAGCAGCCTTAAATTGTAAAATTTGTTTAAAACTAAGGTTTGTTCCCTCACGCAAAGCATTCCTTAGCTGGATTTCGATTAATATAATTTTGGAACTTTAGATTCATTAATTTCCAACTGTTTGGCTTATATTTTTTTTATTATCAAACTTTTCGGTCTTAGTGTCACTAATGAGGAATGAATTTCCGAAATGTGCACATCTGGCACATCAAAATTCAATTGGTATTTGTGTTATATTATTAGTTACACAGTAATTTAGTGACCTAATACGGAAATATATGGAGTCATTAAAATTTATATTGGGCGACGCGAGCGCGTAAAATAAACGTGTTTAGTGTTTATTTTGTTTACACTTGGCATACCCGGTTGTCATTAGTATTGTACCTGCTCTTTACTTGCCATTCATTATAACTTATGGGTAACGTTACATTTTGTTACGTTGATTCAACTAAGATTCACTCTTTTGTAGTACATATAGCGTATACATACATACATTGATAGATGTCATTTAAAACGTACAACATTTTTCATTTAATATATCGGTGTATTTTGAATGTTTAAAAAATTTGATCGATGTACGTCACTTATGAAGCTCATTAGCTCAACTGGCTAAAGCCAGATGAGCTTATGGCATGATGCGCGTGTGCGTGCGTGCGTGCGTGCGTCCGTTAACAGCAAAAACTCAGAAACTATTGGGCCAATTTTAACAAAACTTTGCAGGAATGATCCCTAGAAGAAGTAGATGAAAACAATTGGTTTCCATGGCAACCAAAAGTAGGTCACAGCGATCTTGAATGCAAAAAACCTAAAATAAGCTTCTTCTCTGAAACCATAGGTTATATGCAAAATCTGATGTGATACCCTAAAACATATAGGTTGTGCATTTCCTGAAATTCTGTCAAAAACTAGGTTACGCGTTTTTCTGTCATACTTCGTAAAAAGTGAAAATAAGGCTTATAATGAGATATCAACTTGAAAATCTTCTCCTCTGAAACCTTCAGCTTTCATATTTGGCAGTTAATATCAGCTTGAGCCCCTTTACTAAGTTTGTACAAATGGTGGTCCTCGGTCCAATTTCAGCCCCACCCAAGGGGTCCATATATCTGCATATGCATATATGGCTTATAATGGGATATCAACTTTGAAAATCTTCTTCTCTGAAACCATGAAGCCTTCAGCTTTCATATTTGGCAGTTAATATCAGCTTGAGCCCCTTTACCAAGTTTGTACAAATAGTGGCCCCTGGTCCATTTTCGGCCCAACCCCAGGGGTTCATATATCTGCATATGCATATATTGGAAATCAAGTTTAAAAATTTTCCTCTCTGAAACTGTAAGGCATAATGCTTTTATATTTGGCATTTAATATCAGCTCAAGTCCCTTTACCAGGTTTGTACAAATGGTGGCCCCTGGGCCATTTTTGGTCCCACCCCAAGGGCCAATATATCTACATATGCATATATGGGAAATCAAATTTAAAATCTTCTTCTCTGAAACTGTAAGGCTTAAAGCTTTCACAATAAGCTCAAGTCCCTTTACCAGGTTTGTACAAATAAAGGCCTCTGGGCCATTTTTGGTCCCAGCCAGGGGCGCATATATCTATATATACTTATATGGGAAGTCAAATTTAAAAATATTCTTTTCTGAAACTGTAAGGTCTACAGCTTTTATATTTAGCAGTTTACATCAGCTCAAGTCCCTGTACCGAGTTTATATAAATGGAGGCACAAGAACCATTTTTGTCAGTTGAGCTCCACAGGCCCTTTTGGGCCTCTTGCTTATTTGTATTTTTCAGTTCTTACGTTGATGTTTTATATGTAAATAAATAAACTACTGAAGAAAATCATCAGTTTATTTCAAGCCCAAGCCTGCTTCAGTGAGAACTTGCTTCAGTATGCATGAAGGTGATAGTGCAAGCGATCTAACGAAATCTAATGACACTGAAAAACGAAAACTTGGTTCTGAAAGTGATAATAAGGATCTTGGTCAGAAACCAGACAGTGTACAACAGTATGATTTGACTGTAATACAGAGAAGATCACAACGTGACAGATTCCCATCTGAGAAAATGTTAGATTACATGAAAGAAGAGACAGTCAAACGTGAACGGAAACTTTTATTTATTTATGACGATTAGAAAGTAGAAATTCGTAAATGTAAAACAAACCTTAAAGAAATGAGTAATGTTCCAGACATGGGAAATATGAAAGACATGATAGTTAAACTAGAAAAGGGCATATTAAGTTCATTTGAACATTTACGTTATGTTTGCACTCCATGTCCAGATTAGTGCGTAAAGTTGAGGCTTGTGTATCAGTTACTGGTGATGTTGTAAGAATTATTGAAGAAAAGACTGCTGGCATTGTAGACTTTGATATTCAGCAAATCAACATTTTAAATAAAAATGATTACACTTGTTCTATTTTTGGTGAGTTTGATTCTGTAAGGGGAGCAGATAAAACAAAATAATTAATCAAATTCAAGATAATGAATGTGCTGGTTCAGTTAAAAGTTATTCTGACAATAATTCCCAAAGGTCATGTATTTCAACAAACTCTAAGGTAGCAGAGAATTTTGCCAGTGCTGCAGCAGAGCTGAACTCAAAGCAGTTGGGCTTCAGGAAGAAAATTAGATGAAGTTGGAAAAGCTTCAGGCAGAGCAAAAGCAGCTTCTGGATATGCAGCATAGAGAACAAAAGCGGTTGCATGCTAGGCAGGAGGTCGAGGTGGCTCAGGCAAGATTCGATGCATATTATGGTTTGGTGGAAGACGGAACAGAGTACAACTACGTCAATGTGAAACGTGAGGTACTGTCTCCCTTTATAAATTGCCCTTCAGCATTTAGTGGAAATAGATTTGCATCTTCTGATTTACCACCGGTAAGGTCCTCTAATTTGAAAGGACTTGTCAAAACACTTGTTTTAAACCATCAGGCAATACTATGGTAGCAAATTCACCTCACCTTGAGACCACTTCTGACAATAATTCGCTTACTACAGCTCTTGCTGAATCGGTTAACTTGAACAGACTGCCAATTTGCTGGCGATCCACTGCAGTATATGGACTGGAAAACTTTCTTTAAAATGTTAATAGAACGTTAAGGTGTACCGTCCAATGAGAAGGTATTCTACTTAAAAAGGTATGCTGGCAATCAAGCTCGCAAGGCTTTTGACATCCTTTTGTTTTGCAAAGGGCCATTAAAAACAAAATTGAGAATTGGCCAAAAATTGCTCCTAAAGACCCGTTAGCTGTAGGAGACATTGCTGATCTTCCAAGGTTGTCGAGATGTCTAACAACATGTACCCAGTCTCGGCATTCTTGACGACTTCAGTGCGAATCAAAAGCTCCTCAGTAAACTTCCTGATTGGCTCTCAGTGAGATGGAATATTGAAGTGACACAGAGTCTTGATGCTAGTGGTACATACCCATCTTTTAAGAAATTTCTGGACTTTGTTACCAAAGAAGCAAGGATAGGATGTAACCCCTTACTGATCAGAAAACAACAAATGCGTTTAGGGGCAAAGGCACCAAAGTCAACGTTTTAGGAACAAATTAAAATGACAGCCACAACAGAGTCTTCCCGAAGGATAAGTTTAATGCCTGTAGCTATTGTAACAAGAAAGACCATTTCATATTCAAATATAACGAATTTATTAAACTGACTATTGACCGTAAGCAATCTGTAATACGGGAAAGGAACTTGTGTTTTAGTTGCTTGCGCAAGGGTCACCATAACAACGAATGCAAAAAACACACCTGCGGTACTTGTAAAGGCAAATATCCAACTTGTTTACATGAACAGCGCTCTCCTACCACCTCCGATTATCAGCCCGAGACCAAACCAGCACAAGCTCTCCGTGTTAATCAAAATATTGGTCAACACACTTCCGTGATCGTGCCGGTATGGGTTTCAATTCAGAGTTACCCATTACGTGAGGTATTAACATACGCTCTTTTAGATACCCAAAGTGACACCACCTTCATACTGGATGAAACTGCTAAGGCACTTCAAGTTCCTGGGAAAGCGACTCATTTAAGCTTGTCAACAATGACTTCTCAAAATACAGTTATTGATAGTTAAAAGATATGTGACCTTAGAGTAAGAGGATTCAAATCGCTTGATACAGTGACAATCAATTGTTCCTACACAAGGAATTTTATTTCTTGCAGATCGCTCACATATACCTGTGAATGAATCTGTCAAAAACATAACTTATCTGCTGACTGATGAATTGACTCTTCTGCAGTCATGTGAGGTCGGTTTATTGATATGATTTAACTGTCCTCAACCACTTGCTCCAAGACGAATACTAACAGGAAAGGACAATGAACCATATACTGTTTAGACTGTTCTTGGATGGAGTGTTGTGGGATATTCTGAAGCTGTAAACTATAGCGCAGTAAGTGTGAGTCATCGTATTTCTCTGAAGGAACTACCTCATTGCTTGGTAAGGATGTCAATAAAGTTTTGGAATCAGATTTTGCTCATGATAAGGTTGATGATAAAAGAGTTTCACAAGAAGATATTCATTTCCTTCATTTTTTTGACAAGAATATTTCTCAACGATCTGATAAACACCTAGAAATACCACTGCCATTTAAGGAATGACCTGTAATCCCAAATAATAATTCTCAAGCATTGATCCGATTAGATCACTTAAAACGTAAATTCAAAAGTGATGCTCAGTGATAATGATATTGTTTAGTGAACATGTTAGTGACTCGTTTTGTGACTTTTATTCGATTTTGTGTGGTTTAAAAGCCTGCTTCAACCGTCCACTTCATCAATTGTTGTGTCTTGTAATGTTTTCATCCATACACCACACCAGGAATGTCACTGTGTAACCCGCACACCATCAATGGATGAAACAGCCGTTTCTAACACTCCACGGTCATTCGGTGAGAATGTGTTCTTGTGGTTTTTAGTGAATAAATGAACTCAACTTGAACTTTACGACTCACATTCCCTTCAATGGAATAAGGATTATTTATTCCCTGTTAAAATCACTATCGTTTCTTGTTTGCACTGTGCAGTATTTTTGGTGTTTTGGTGTTGTTTTTTAAGCAGATTTTTGTATGTGGATAGGCCTTGTAATAAACATATTTATATTTACTTTTTTTATATTTTTAAGCAGCATATGACTAGATTTAAATGATGTACAACACTGAAAGTTTCAGGAATATCTAAGGCAAATGATGTCCTTGGCCTATAATTACAATCGAAAAAGATTAACATGAACTTAAAGAACAAAATCTTTCTTATGTAAAAATGCTTGCTCTCTAAAATTCATGTTAAAATTTTATAGACTAACTAATACATACGTGCACGGCCATCTTTTAAAATCGGTGTTATGATTTTTCTGTTCGTTGATTGGTTGGAATTTTGTATGACGTTTTGCATATGCAAATTAAGAGGTCACTTTTTCATAATGTACAGCAGACAATATTTTGTACACTTTAACACTGAAACTGAAAGAGGTCACTGTGCATTCATTGCAAACACATTTTTGAAAAAACTCAAAGGATTAAGAAGATTCCCATTAAATGCAAATATTCATGGTCGATCAATATTAATTTATTCTTTATAAATTTAAATTGTCTTTTTTATCTAGAAATATTTTTGCCACATGACTCTAGATTGAAATCAAAACGAGATTAAACTAAAAGATTTATTACCAATACTCTCTTCACAATAAATATATGTACACTTTATTGTTATTCTGTTTAAATTCAGGAAAGGGGTTAAGAAATTATTTACCGATATTTATTTAATGTTAGTTTTAGACACCAAGAAAAACAAAGAGAGTGAGAGATATTGGAACCAGCCCTTTCTTTCCAAGGGAATTTAAGAAGAAAGGGAAAAAGTAACAGGATGGAAAAATCAAGCTCTGACAGCCATCAAAAATAGCAAATATTTAGCTGCATTTCATAGTTTATTAAAAATTCTTGTTGCAAGAAAAGCATTCAATAAAATTGTCAAAATGGAGTCAAGGGCAGAAGTAAGAAGTTACAGTTCTGGGGTAGGGCAGATGTCATCTCGCCTTTCACAAGAGACCATTCAAGATTTTTCATGGCTTTACATAATGAGAGAAGTACAGACACATCTTCCTCTTTTGTATCATGCAATTGCTGGAGCTGTAACAACGAAATTGAATGAGGAAATACTTTTGAAATTGTAAGTACTTTAGGTACAATTTTAAACTCTTAGTATTTTCTTTAGTAATTAATGCTATATAAAGCTGTTAAAGATAAAGGATCATAGGAAACCTGATATATCACTGGTTAAAAGATTCTAGTTGAAATTAGTTGAATTTCAATATCAATTAGAACAATACAAAGCAGAAAATTGAGTGATTATAACACTATTTGCATACAAGAATATTACAAAAGGCAACTTATGTTTTTGTTATCAGATTTCTTTCTATTTAAAGTTTTTTATGTTGAATTTATGAATCTTTATAAATCTTTATTCTCTTTAAAACACCACAGGACTGAAGATAACAAATTTGGACCTTGTGTGCCAGGACTGGGTACAATAATTTCCATCTTGTTATACATGAAGAACACAAGAAAATTCATTTTCCTACAACAGTTAAACTCAGTTGAAATGTGGAACAATGGATGAAGCCAAAAGGTATTAAGGGTTTTAAAAATTTATTCATCCCTACTAATATTTTCCCAGAGAGTACAAGTTTTTAAACTGTTATTAATAAATTGATTTTTTTTTGTTAAAAAATGTTCTCCTTTCCTATTTTCATATGTACATTTAAATCAGAAAATTTATAAAGTATAATCATTTTTGAGTTATATATATATATATATATAACTATATATCTCGACTTTATGGATTTTTTTATTCCAGTTATTCCAGTTTTTTAATCATCTTGGAATAAGTAAAAGAGTAAAAGGAGCAGTTGCATCTGTTGACAGTTTAATAGCAGAGTTTGACTCTGAAATCAAGTTATGGCAAAAGGAAATACAAGTAAGTGTTATTCAAAATTTTATTTCAAACATGTTTTTCAATAAACTTTTACTAAATTCTGCTAATAGCTTTAAGTAAAGGCAATTAATTACTTAGTAATGTACTTTGGGTTGTATCTATTTTTTTTTAAGAATGAAGTGGTGCCATTTCAGAATAGAGGACAGGTGAGAGTTCAGTTGTTTTCTGACGAGGAAGATGATTTGAATATGCCCGAAGAATTATGGGACAGTTCTTTTTCAAAGGATAATGGAACTGAAGATCTTGATGTCACCATACCAGCTGGTGACAGTGACAGCCCTGCAGAAGACACACAGCAGTAAGTTGAAAAGCGTAAGTATTTTTTGAAAAAAGTGCATTTGATTTTTAAAAAAATTAAATACAAAAGCAATATTTTTTTTCTTTATAATTGTTCTATATTTCCTTTTTCATTTCAAACATGAATCAAATAGAAAAGTTTTAAAATACATAACAGGTATGTTGTTGTCCCTGCTGATAAAGCTTCTAATAACATTATTTTTGTTTGTAAGAAATTCTATGTTGAATGTCCTATTAAGGAGCTTGGTTTAGATAGTATATCAGAGAATCCTACTTATACCAAAACTAATTTTACAAAAGATGAAGTTCTTTCCAATCATAGGGGAGTCCTTCAGTCTTTTGGTATCAATTTAAAACAGGAAGAACTTGACCTGCCTTACTTGTATTGGATTCCAAAACTTCACAAAAATCCATACAAGGAAAGATATATTGCAGGTTCCTCTAAATGTACTACTAAATCATTATCAGTAATTCTAACACAAATTTTGACAGTCGTCAAAGATGGCCTTCAGACTTATTCAGATAGAGTCTATTCTACATCTGGCATCAACCAAATGTGGATTCTCAAAAATTCTAAAGAACTACTTGACCATTTTGTCTCTAAAACTCTATCTTCGGTAAAAAATATAAAAACTTTTGATTTTTCTACCCTTTACACCACTATTCCTCATGCTAAATTGAAAGAACGTCTAAAACAAATCATTCACTTTTTTTCATTTTTTTACAAAAACGGTAAACCAAGATATAAATATCTAGTGCTCAACAGGGATTCTGGTTATTTTGTAAAACACCATACAGACTGCAAACAAAAATATACTGAAGATACAATCAACAAAATGTTAGAGTTTTTGATAGACAACATATTTGTTGTGTTTGGCAATATTATCTTTCAACAAACAATCGGTATACCAATGGGCACAAACTGTGCACCTTTACTTGCTGATTTGTTTCTTTATTCATATGAATCAGAATTTTTACAGAACCTTGTCAAATCTGGAAAAAAGACTGTCGCTAAATTATTCAACTACACATACAGATATATAGATGACGTTCTTTCTCTAAATAATCACAAATTTGGAGAATATGTGAATGTCATCTATCCAAGTGAGCTTGAAATAAAAGACACGACAGATTCTCCATGTTCTGCTTCATATTTGGACTTATACCTCAATTATGACACCCAAGAAAGGTTACATCTGAAGCTATACGACAAACGTGATGACTTCAATTTTTCTATTGTCAACTTTCCGTTTCTTTGCAGTAATATCCCTGCTTCTCCTGCGTATGGTGTATATGTTTCACAGTTAATACGGTACGGTAGAGCTTGTTCCCACTATGGGAACTTTCTGCAACGAAGCAAATTACTTACAATTAAATTGTTGACACAAAGATATTGCAAGCCTAGACTAATCAGGGCCCTTAAAATGTTTTATGGCCGTCATCACAATATTGTTGATAAGTATGTAGTCACTGTATCCCAACTTATACTGGATATATTTGACTTACCATAGGTCTTTGTTCCTTTCATTCTCAAAATTGACTTACACGTGACGGGTGTAGCTAGCTAAACAGGAGGTGCTTACCCTTCCGGAGCACCCGGCCTCACTTCCTTGATGGAAGTTCACGTGTATCACCTATTTTGCCAGTTTGCAAAGTTTTTACTTTGTTTTTTTGGGATTGTGATATGGACAAGGACTGGTATGTTTGTTTTATTTATATTACTGAGTCGGTATCTCTGCTGGTGGAAAGTTTTTTTCCCCGAGGATACCATTAGCTCAGTCGTATTTTTTCATGCAGAACAAACTGAATGTTACTAGAGAGCTAAACAGGAGGTGCTTACCCTTCCGGAGCACCCGGCCTCACTTCCTTGATGGAAGTTCACGTGTATCACCTATTTTGCCAGTTTGCAAAGTTTTTACTTTGTTTTTTTGGGATTGTGATATGGACAAGGACTGGTATGTTTGTTTTATTTTTTTATATAACACTGCAATATACATTATATTTCTAATCAAACTAAACATTTGAGTGTTTTTTATTATTATTATTTTTTTAATTTTCAAAATTTTAGTAAGCATTTTGCTAGGTATTGAGTTATTACACTCTTGTCATATTATTTATATTATTTCAATTCATACGCTTGTTATGTTTTCAGATCCAGGCTATTGTTTTGTCTGGGATAATGTACAGGTCTTGTCTCATGTAAGACACCAGACATCAGAGAAACAGAATAAACTCCATCTTTGGGCACTTGCATTTGCATGTCGCAATCGGATTGGGATCAGACACTTGTCAGAACAAGATACCTGACAAGCTGCCTCTCCACCTATTTTTTCCAGGGCAGGATGATTATGAAAAACTAAGGGCTCGTATGATAGTAATTGTTATGAAGATATTGAAAAAGTACCTCAAAATATTTGCCGATTGTGAAATGAACCAACACATACCCCATGATTACTCAGAAGAATCTTCAAAACGCTCAAGAATAGTAAGTAAAATAATAATACTATATATTAGAACATTTTTGTTTGTTTTTGTTTCAGTACCTTTCACATTAAAAATCATCAGCAGACCACAAATAGATAAACATCAATCTTTGCTCTTGATTGTTTATTAATAGGTTAAATGAATGTACACTGCACATATTTTATTTTTTTAATTTTAAATTTATATTTTCTAGATAAACTTTCCAGTAGAGTTTCTGTTGAAAGAATGAGAGATAAGGCTGCAAGAGCTGCTTTACAGTATAGTTTCATGGAGATGGTCTCTCTGTTGAAAGAATGAGAGATGCTAAGGCTGTAAGAGCTGCATCTGCCACAAAAGAAGGAAGGCTGGAATCTCTTGAACCTGTTCCACAAGAATTTCACAAAAGATGCATTATTTTACAGGTACTGTAATAACATTAACATGATATAAAACATGCATTCACAGTAAATATGTTTAATCATATACATGTAAATATATTACCGCTAGGCAACCCAGAAAACATGCAGAGGATTTGAGTTCATTACTTTCATCATTATTATATTTTATCTTTGTTCCATTTTTCAAAGTAATTACATTTTAAACAGTATTTCATTTGTTCATATTAGAAAATGTATGAATATAAATTCAGTTTGATCTAATGCAGCAAGACATTTTTAATACAGGTTATTAATATTATTATTATTTTTTTTAACTATAGGATCTATTTGATGACATGTACAATGCTAGCAGTGGGGCTGATCGGGGAACTCTTTCACATCAAATTAATTTTAACCACCGGAATGTGACAAAGTCAGTATGAAACTGCTTCAATTATGCTGTTGATCTTCTAGAGTTTTCTACTGAGTACTAGTCATTTTACTAGCTATGCAGATTTGTGGGATAACCAAAAATCATCATCTGGTGTTATCCCACCAGATAAAAAGCTAGATGACTACTTGTCTGAAGTTGCAAAGGAGGTAGTTAGCACTGTTTGGCACCAGGTTCCACTGGATGACATATATCAAGTTTTAGATTCTGATGACCCTGAAGAAGATCTCGATGATGATGAATCAGAATATTTTGAATTCTGTTCCTGTTAAGATGGTTAGTGGAAAATGAAACCTTTCTTTTTAAACATGTACAAAATCATGGATATGAATTAAAAATATACAGAGTTGTAGAATAAAAAGGAATTATCTAATTCCAATATGTTAAAATTCAACTTTGCTCTCTATGCTGTGCAGTATGAGTTATAATTAATTTGTGATTTAAAAGAAGTTATTTAAATTTTCAGATATGGAGGTTGCGTGATAAAATGCTCAAACCAGTTGTGTCCAAATGGGAGATGGTTTCACTTAGGTTGTGTAGAACTGACAGAAATTCCAAATCTGGATTGGTGGTGTAGTGAGACTTGCAAGTCTACACTTAGATGTCTCTACTGCACATGTTTCAAATACCAGCCGTCGGAAGAATCTATCAGGCGCTGCAAGGGTTCAAACCGTTTAGGAGGCAAGGTGTACCATTTGAAATGGCTTCAGTTGAAAGTTATTTCTGGTATGTATGAAGGATTAAGATTAAATTGTGAAGAGCTTTACAGATATTTTGCTTATAAGTTTAACGTGGATGTTATAATAGAATTAAGGACATTTTATGTTAAACGTTGATATAATGTGCTTTAATTAAACACCTAAAAAGTAGAAACATTTTTAATTACAAAACAATTTAATGTTATAAACACCATTGCATAATCAAACTTGTGAGCATAAAACTTGCAATATGATCTAATAGAATATGAATATGTAGTATCATTTAGTCTACCTTGGTAGTCTGAGAAATTACGTCTTTAAATAAATTCATAACATACATAACAAAAATGAAAAACATTTAAGTTGTTCTTTTTTCAGTTTTTCTATAATGAGATTTGTAGAATCTGGTTATTTCAGGGCCAAAATGGTTTTGTGAAGTATGTACCAATCACAAACTCAAACAAGTTAAGGAAGATTTTGTAGATCAATGTTCCTGTGCATTGTTGTGGAGAGGTCTTCAAGATCTAGCCTAGAGATGCTATTAGAGAAAATGATGGCCCTGCCATGGTCGATCATTGGCGAATAGATATGGCTCAATTTTGGGACAAAAACCATAACAAATATTTGATTCTAGAATACAAACTTCTTGCAGGCAATCTTATTTTTTTATCATTTTTGGCCCCTTGTGTCACTAATTATGATTCAATTTTTGAAATGTGCAAGTAATGCAAATCAAAATTAGTTATTTAGACACAGCTAGGTATATTTTCAGTGTATATTTTCAAACAATTTTAAATTTTTATTTCATATTGTAGACTTTTTATATCCAAATATATAAATTCAGCCTTAACGTAGATCCAAATTTCAAATCAATTCATCTTGTGTTACAGCCAATATACACAAATGACATTTAAATTTCCCGCACAAATTGTTGCAAGGTGCGAGTGACGTCACCAGTTCATGAGTACACATTTTTTTTACTAGAACCATGTGCCGCATGGCGGTTTATATCAACAAGTTTGCTAGTTTAGGTTTATGTACTGAAATGCGGAAAGATATTTTAAACTGGTAATTTTATTTTATGTTATAATGAAATAATCTTCAACTATCCATATATTTCGATGTGCATATTTCCCGGTATTATTATAAATTGTCCATTAATACATGGCACCCCCCCCCCCCCATACACACACACACACATGCACATGCTCGCTACATACACACCACATATTTGCTTTTTATTATGTTATGTTTATTGTTGATATGCATTGATATATAATGTCTTTAGTTTCCATGTTTGATGCTCATTCCATTATAGAAATTATCTGGTTATAGATCGCATTTGTCGTTTGCAATGTCATCAACCAAGGGTATAAATTACTGTCAAATGTTCGGTCTATCTCTCATTGTGGAGTGTCCAATAAGTTGTATCATTTATTATAATTACGGAGATTGCATGAATCGATCATATATTGGAAATGTCAATAATTCAAGCGTATAATGATCAGGGTCCCTGGTATACCATTTTGCTGTGTTGCAAGGGAGACAACTCGAAAAGTCTTGTCATTCCAAGTTGGCATATAGTATAAGAGTTATCTATCTTTGTTGCAAAGGATATGTTTTGTTATCGTCTAAGCAGTTTTCATTCTATATTTGTTTACAAGTTGAAGATATCACATTAATATTATTGCAAGTATAAAGTAAACACTTAACATATTTTATGTCACTTTCTAGATTAAACAATTGTCTCTGGGTAATATGACCAATAAGTTTGTTAGAATTGTATACCTAAGTCACAATAAGTGTACGGGTTGGTCAGATTTTTACATATTGTTTTCTCATTGTATATTGTAGTTAATCGTCTTGTCACTTCACGTCACGTCACATCATCATAGTCGATATTATTGTCATCATAGCCATTTGTCATTGTTTCAAGTTTGTTACGTGCAGTATTGAAAAGAAACTATCAAAGTCATAGCTGATTGTTCCAAGTTTACTAGAGGAATATGTTTCAAGATTGCTAGAGTATTATTAAAAGACGCATTAACAATATAATTCCGTGTTTGTTATTTGGTCAGTACATTGCATTAACAGTTTAAAAATATAAATATGGATGAGGCTAAACGTCAGAGAGCCATGACTGATAAGGGATTAGAGTATGCGACAGAGTTAAAACGAAAAGACAGAAATAAGCTGATTAAGACGTTAGAAGCTGTTGGTAATCAACTAAAGACATTATTGGATGAGGGTACAAGTTGCGACATGCCCACAGCAAGAGATAAGTATAAACAGTGGATGACGAATTATGAAGAACTTTTGGCCTCACATCAAAATTACATGCAGTTACTCACACTTAGTGAACAAGAAGTGGAGCGCTTATGGTTCGAAACCAAAAACAGTTGTTACATGAAATTAAAGGAATTAACCGAGAGTTGGATGTTAAAACATTCGGCAGATGATAGGAGATCGGAATCAGGCAGACTGTCACGAACATCTAGTAAGGCGTCTAGTCAATTGTCAGCAGCAAGGTTAAAGGAGGAACAGAGAAAGGCAGAGTTACTAGCAAGAGCCTCCGCATTAGCACAAAAACAGGAAATCGAAGAGGAAAAGTTGAGACTCAAAATTAAAGAAGAAAAATTTGAAATAAAGACTGAATTAGAAGTTAGCGACGCGAAAGTGAAAGTTATAGAGGAACTGGAAAAGAGTATGTTACAAGACAAACTATTAGAGGACGAACTAGATTTCAACGCAGTGGATCATGAAATTGAAACTCCAGTAAAAAATGTGGATTTTAAAGATGCTAGTGTGCTTAATCCGATGTCTCCTGCATGGACTCCACGACATTCACATACTGTACCCCTTGCAACAAACCATTGCACTGACATGTTTATTTCTGTAAACGAACAGAAAAACGGTGATATGTTTACCACTCATACTGCTTCCACGCCATTCATTGGTAATAATCAATTTCCGGTGTTGCCAGCAGTAAGTGCACATGTACCTAATGCCAACTTTGGTCTTTCAGCAGTTTCCAGGGAATTAAATAAGCCAAAGGCTGACATTCAAAAATTTGATGGAAATCCACTGCATTATAAACAATTTTTACGTCAATTCAACACTAGAGTGTGCGCAAATACTGATATTTTTGAAGAACGGTTAAACTACTTATTACAATTTACACTAGGCGAAGCTCACAAAATCGTTTTAGGATATTCGCATATGGGGGACGAGAATGGTTACAAGGCAGCGTTACGAGAACTAGAAAGTCGGTACGGAGACGCAGATGTTATTGCTCATGCATATGTCAAAAAGGCACTGAACTGGCCTATAATAAAGGCAGACAATCCGAAGTCTCTCGACGAATTTTCAATATACTTGAAGGAGTGTCAATATGCTATCGAGAATATCGAAGCAGTTGGAGTTCTTGAGTATTCGGAAAATTTAAAACAACTGGTAAAGAAGTTACCGTTTTACTTGCAAGATAAATGGAGAAACATAGTTTACGATACCAAGGATCGGGGACAAATCGTAAAATTCAAGCAACTTGTTTCGTTTGTTCATAAGGAAGCAAAGAAAGTAAATGATCCAATTTATGGAAATGAAGTAATGAGCGATTCCAAACAAGTTGATAAACATCCCCGTGACAAACGTCGAGGAAAATCAACTTTACTCGGTAGAGCCCATGCAAACTTTACAACTTCAGCAAATGAGACTCCCAGTGGGGTGAAGGTCGATATTCAAAGTAGCAGCAGGGTTCCCAAGTCTTCCAGTAGTGTAAGCGTTTGTGAATTTTGTAACAATTCTAGTCATTCGTTGGTTGATTGTAGGAATATCGTTTCCAAACCGTTAAAAGACCGTTATATGTTTCTAAAATCAAAGGGACTTTGTTTTGGGTGTTTGAATTCTGGACATCAAAAATTGTCATGTAGAAACAGAATGACTTGCACTTCATGCAAACGTGCTCATCCGCAAATACTACACGTGGATCCTCAGGTCATCGATAAAGTGAATTCTGATGCATCCGTAACATCGTCAGCCACGAATACGGGGGCTGGAGACATTGTGCGACAGGCATTACCGATAGTACCAGTACGTATCAAACATCGAAATAGTGACAAATATCTAACAACCTATGCATTCCTGGATTCAGGGAGTAACGCAACATTTATTTCAGATAAGGTTGTGCGTTCACTCAACCTTGAAGGCCGGCACACTAAAATCAACTTGATTACTATGGGTCAGAAAAATTATCAAGAAACTTGCGCAATTTCGAATCTTGAAATTAGTGATTTAAATGTTTGTAACACCATACCTCTTCCCACGGTGTTCTCACAGGAAGCATTACCAGTTTCTAAACATGATATTGTTACATCTGAAGACATTCAAAGGTGGTCTCACTTAATTGATGTCCCGTTGTATCGAATTGAAAGTGACGTCGATATTTTGATTGGAATAAATGTTCCGCAGGCAATGGAACCATGGGAAGTGATACCATGTGTTGACAGAAGTCCGTTTGCTGTTAAAACAGCTTAAGGGTGGGTAATTAATGGTCCATTAGGCGTCATTGATTCAAATGATCAGTCTTCTATGTCTGTAAAAAATAATCGAATTTCAGTGGAAAATGCAACACTAGAACATCAACTTCGAAACCAGTTCAACTTCGATTTTAGTGAGCGAATGATCGATGATACATTACAACCATCTCGCGAGGACAAACAGTTTCTTAACCCGGTGTCAAATAGTCTGAAATTGAAAAATGGTCATTATGTGATTGGGTTGCCATTTAAAGAAAACAATGTCGTTATGCCGAACAATAGAAAACAAGCTGATCAGCGTCTGTTATCTCTTTCGAAACGGATGAGTGGGGATGACAAGTTCTGTGATGAATATGTTAAGTTCATGGAAAGTGTAATAGCGGAAGGTTATGCACGAAAGGTTTCCTCTGAAGATTTGAATAGAAATGACGGACGTGTTTGGTACCTGCCTCATCATGGCATATATCATCCTCGTAAAAATAAGTTGAGAGTCGTGTTTGACTGTGCAGCACGATATAAAGGTACCTCATTGAATGATAATTTGTTACAAGGTCCGAACTTGACCAGCTGATTGATTGGTACGTTGCTTAGATTCCGTAGGGAAGAAATCGCTATCATGGGTGACATAGACAGCATGTTTTACCAGGTGCACGTTCCGGTAAATGATGCAAGTTTTCTCAGGTTTCTATGGTGGGAAGGTGGAGATGTAAAACAACCGCCCACAGAATATCAGATGGTAGTACACTTGTTTGGTGCAAAATCATCACCAAGTTATGCAAATCATGCATTACGTCAAACTGCTATGGACAATAAAGATAAGTTTGACCCAGAAGTGGTCAATACTGTTTTAAGAAACTTTTATGTTGACGATTGTTTAAAATCAGTACATAGTGTTGATAGTGGTGTGTCACTTGTAAAAGATTTACAAGAATTATTGAAACAAGGTGGATTTCATATTGCTAAATGGAGTAGTAACAATCGCGAAGTTATGAATGCGATACCAATTTTGGAACGAGCTAGCGAGTACAGAGATTTAGACTTAAATCAAGACGATCTACCAATGGATCACGCATTGGGAGTACAGTGGTGTGCAGAATCGGACTCATTTTGCTTCAGATCTGATATCAAAGATCAATCGCTCACTAGACGGGGTATTCTGTCCATGGTAAGCAGCATATATGACCCATTAGGATTTCTTGCGCCGATTATCCTTAAGCCAAAAATTATGTTACAGAATACGAGTAAGATTGGTTTAGGATGGGATGATCCCATTGATGAGGAAATAGTTCATCAGTGGTTGTCATGGACACATGAGTTAGATGAACTATCTGGATTCAAAGTAGTGCGGTGTGTTATACCAGTCAGATTTGGAACAATTAAAATGTTCAGTTGCATCATTTCGCAGATGCCAGTGAAGTAGGTTATGGTACAGTTAGTTATTTGCGGTTGGAGAACAGCGAAAGCAAAGTGCATTGCTCATTTCTTCTGGGAAAATCACGCGTTGCACCATTAAAGCAGGTAACTATTCCTCGACTGGAGTTGACCGCAGCTACAGTAGCCGTCCGCACTGATAAAATGTTAAAATCCGAATTAGATATGCAAGTAGATAAGACCGTGTTTTGGACTGATAGCATGTCTGTGTTACGATACATTTGGAACACCTCGGCTAGGTTTCAAACGTTTGTTGCAAATAGACTTGCGGTAATACATGAAGGATCAGAACCAACACAATGGCGATATATAAACACGAAGTTGAACCCTGCAGATCTTGCTTCAAGAGGAATGTCGGTCAATGATTTGTTAAGAAATAATGATTGGATTAGTGCACCAAGCTTTTTAAGTGAGAACGAGACGCGGTGGCCCGAAGTTCCAGCCGAATTCTGCAGATCGATTCCGGATGACGATCTCGAATTAAAGCGAGGTTCCATAAAGGTTGCAATGTCAAAGGTCTCGGAGTCAAATTCAAGTGGAGAAATAATAACCATAGATAAGTTAATTGAAAGTCATTCATCCTGGTATAAGATGAAACGTCATGTCGCATGATTACTGAAAGTGAAACGTGAACTACTAGATCGCATCCGTGCTAAGGATACGGAAATTACTGTTTGTAGGAAAGACAATGACAAATCTGAAGAAAACGAGAGAGATCATAGTATTATTTCAGCAAATGATATGTTGAATGCGGAACGTTCAATCGTAATATATGTTCAAAACCAGTGTTTTTCAACAGAAATAGACGCACTTACTGATTCTCTTTCTCTTCCAAAATCAAGCAAGATAAAGGACCTTGACCCATTTATTGCTGATGGTATGTTACGAGTTGGAGGTCGATTGTGCAACTCGAGTATGCCTTTGGAATCTAAGCATCCGATAATCTTACCGAAACATCACTATGTATCAAAATTAATTTTACATCAAATACATCGAGATCTGAAACACGCAGGTCGCAATCAAATGTTGGCACATTTGCGAGAAAAATTCTGGTTAATCAATGCACCGTCGGCAATCAGAACTGTAGTTAGACAATGTTTTATTTGCCGTCGGAGACGTGCCACAGTAGGCCAACAAAAAATGGCAAATTTACCAGAGGATAGAGTCATTCCAGATGAACCGCCTTTTACACGTGTAGGGGTTGACTATTTTGGACCGTTTGAGATTAAGCAGAGAAGGTGTCGTGTGAAACGTTATGGTGTCATTTTCACATGCTTAGTAACTCGGGCTGTGCATATTGAAATTGCTCACTCTTTGAACACTGGGTCATACATTAATGCTTTAAGGCGTTTTGTTGCTAGGCGAGGTCAAGTTAAGGTGATGCGGTCTGACAACGGTACAAATTTCGTAGGAGCCGAGAAAGAGTTAAAAGTGTCAATTGACGAATGGAATGTGTCATCCATTCAAAATTCTATGCTCCAGAAAAACATCGAATGGAAGTTTAACCCACCTTCAGGATCCCATCATGGTGGTGTATGGGAACGACTTATAAGGTCAATACGTAAGATTATACACAGCGTCGCAAAGGAACAAATCCTTGATGACGAAAGCATGCAAACACTAATGTGTGAAATAGAGTTTATATTAAATGATCGCCCTATTACCATGGTCTCGAACGATTTGTCGGATCCGGAAGCGTTAACGCCAAACCATCTACTTCTCATGAAACGTTCACCAAATTTACCTCCAGGTGTTTTTGATAAGTCGGATATATATTGCAAACGACGATGGAGACAGGTGCAATACATGGCCAATTTATTTTGGAAACGTTGGGTCAGAGAATATTTGCCGTTGTTACAACAGCGACAGAAGTGGTTTAACAAAACAAACAATTTGAGTGTTGGCGATGTTGTTATGGTGGTAGATTCGAATGTTCCAAGAAACTCGTGGCCGATGGGCATTGTATTGGAGACGTATCCGGACAGATTTGGATTAGTGCGACAGGTCAAAGTCAAGACATCGACAAACTCTCTTATTCGTCCAATTGACAAATTGTGCGTTCTGTTGGAAGCAGATTGATCATGCGATCTATGCATAGATCCAATTTATTTGATTATGTTAATATGTTATATATAACTATATTTTTATATGTATGATAATTGTTTCGCATAGCTTCACAATTAGGGGGCTGGTGTGTTACAGCCAATATACACAAATGACATTTAAATTTCCCGCACAAATTGTTGCAAGGTGCGTGTGACGTCATCAGTTCATGAGTACACATTTTTTTTACTAGAACCATGTGCCGCATGGCGGTTTATATCAACAAGTTTGCTAGTTTAGGTTTATGTACTGAAATGCGGAAAGATATTTTAAACTGGTAATTTTATTTTATGTTATAATGAAATAATCTTCAACTATCCATATATTTCGATGTGCATATTTCCCGGTATTATTATAAATTGTCCATTAATACATGGCACCCCCCCCCACACACACACACACATGCACATGCTCGCTACATACACACCACATATTTGCTTTTTATTATGTTATGTTTATTGTTGATATGCATTGATATATAATGTCTTTAGTTTCCATGTTTGATGCTCATTCCATTATAGAAATTATCTGGTTATAGATCGCATTTGTCGTTTGCAATGTCATCAACCAAGGGTATAAATTACTGTCAAATGTTCGGTCTATCTCTCATTGTGGAGTGTCCAATAAGTTGTATCATTTATTATAATTACGGAGATTGTATGAATCGATCATATATTGGAAATGTCAATAATTCAAGCGTATAATGATCAGGGTCCCTGGTATACCATTTTGCTGTGTTGCAAGGGAGACAACTCGAAAAGTCTTGTCATTCCAAGTTGGCATATAGTATAAGAGTTATCTATCTTTGTTGCAAAGGATATGTTTTGTTATCGTCTAAGCAGTTTTATTCTATATTTGTTTACAAGTTGAAGATATCACATTAATATTATTGCTAGTATAAAGTAAACACTTAACATATTTTATGTCACTTTCTAGATTTAACAATTGTCTCTGGGTAATATGACCAATAAGTTTGTTAGAATTG
The DNA here is from genome assembly GCA_029721355.1 of Tegillarca granosa. NCBI lineage: Eukaryota > Metazoa > Mollusca > Bivalvia > Arcoida > Arcidae > Tegillarca > Tegillarca granosa. Next base: position 141,219 of record JARBDR010000908.1, on the reverse strand, counting down.
TATACCTAAGTCACAATAAGTGTACGGGTTGGTCAGATTTTTACATATTGTTTTCTCATTGTATATTGTAGTTAATCGTCTTGTCACTTCACGTCACGTCACATCATCATAGTCGATATTATTGTCATCATAGCCATTTGTCATTGTTTCAAGTTTGTTACGTGCAGTATTGAAAAGAAACTATCAAAGTCATAGCTGATTGTTCCAAGTTTACTAGAGGAATATGTTTCAAGATTGCTAGAGTATTATTAAAAGACGCATTAACAATATAATTCCGTGTTTGTTATTTGGTCAGTACATCTTGAATGAAAACAACATTGATGCTTAATTTCTTTTTACATGTAACCATATTTCATTATTTTTCGGACCTTTTGTTTTCAGATGTTCAAGGTTGGCTTCCACAAAGACTTAGTAATGAGCTAATCTGGAACAAAGCATCAAACTTACAAGGGAAGAAATGTCACAATATTGCATTGGATTTAGTGAATGAGTTTTTAAATAAAGATTTTAAAGGTATGGATATTATTTATCTTCCAACTTTTAAGTACATACAGTTTCATATTTCTTCAAATGTTTGATTGTAAAATATTTACAGTTTCATATTTCTTCAAGTGTTTGATTGTAAAATATATGAGCTTTCATTAATCTTTCATCCTTACTGAATTTTTAGTGTTTTAGGGTTATCTATGATTACATTAAAAATGAAGAATCTAAACCTATCTTTTTCCTTCTGTATTTTTTTTTTTTCAGAAAATTTAAAAAGTGGTAAGGGTCATTATAACATGAAAAATGTTGAAAGAGCAAGTCAGCTAGTTGGCACCCTCGGGAAAGAACTTGACAAAGTTTACCAAAGCCAAGTAGCCGGAACGTATGCCAAAATACAAGCTGGTTCAAAAAAGAACTACCACCAAGATATATATAAATTTGTTGAAGAGTACATTGATGACAGACTTTTTGAAATTATACCTGGCAGAGAACATTCTGCTTACCCAGAGCTTCATTTTGCTCAAAGGATTAAAAATCCAAACCAACTAAGAAACAGGTTGAAAATATATTCCAGAAAATTGGACAGACTTAAGAAACATATTACCATAAAACATAGAATAGTAAAGAGTACTGAGTATACTGTCCATAATGCCTTGTGTACATGTTGCTATTAAAGCTAAATCTTCTCCGCACTGATACTTCTTTATACACAGGCCTAAAACCGTCTCCCCTATATATATATATATATATATATATATATATATATATATATATATATAAACAAAACAAAACCAAACATCACATTATGTAAGGGAGCTGGTCTCTATAAAACCTCACATTATATATTCATAAGGTATTGTTTTATTTATTTTAATGTTTTTTTTAAACTTTTTTTAAAAATCCATTTACTAGAAAGACATATTGATTACTATTCCACAATGCAGTAAGCTTCATCAAAATCAAGCATGCTTAGTCTTTCCTTGTATGGTTTAGTTCTTAGCAGTTCTTTACCTTTCTCTGTAAGCAATCCCTCTGGTGAAGCAAAAACTAAATTGAAAGTCCCCATTACAAATTTCTGGAAATAAAATAAGTTTTACCATATAAAAAAATTAACTAAAATGGTATGTTATGGACATCCGAAAAAAAAAGAATTTAGTTATTAAAAGTTGGTGTCCGTTCATTTACAAGATAAAAAAATATAATATTAAACAATTTAAACATATACCCGCCTGAAAAATTGTCTATACCTGAATCTTCCTTCCTTCCTAAGGCTACACATTTTAGTGCTCTTTCTGTCCAAGAAGATACCTACCTGATCAATCATTTAATTTCTCAAAGGAGTAACAACAACAGATATGTTTGGCACATTAGTCGGGTGTAACTAAAATTGAAAAAAAAAAAATAGAAAGATATGTATCCTAATATTTTTTATTTATATTATTTCTAAATTCAACACACAAAATAATTTAGCCAGAAGTATAATATTCATAAAAAATATAATAATATAATATGTGTGGCACATTAGTTTGGTGTAACTTCAATTGAAAAGAATAAAATAAATAAGATATGTATCCTACTAATTTTTATAATAAATACTGTCCCTAAATTTAATGCACACAAAATTAAGCCAGTAGTGTAATATTCTTATATATATATATGTAACTTCTTTTTTTCAAATATCAAACTGGGAAATGACCATAGTCCAAAAAAATCTTCATCATATCTGTTAAATTGTTTTCTATGGAATTTTCTAAAGACTGTGTGTGTGTGTGTGTGAGAGAGAGAGAGAGAGAGAATTGACAAAATATTTCTCACCTCATCCAATAATAAAACTGGCAATGCAAAACATAAACTCTTTCCAAATCCAGTAGGTAAAATTGCAAATACATTTTGATTATCAAGTATATTTTATACTAACCTGCATTTGTTGGTCCTTTAATTGAAAATTCAGTTCATATTTTTGTTTAATTCTATAAAGAGCAAATTGAATATCTACAGTTGAATACATATTTCGAACGGGGATAAAATATGAATTGTGACAATTTTATTTCAAAATTCTCACTATTTAGAAATGTTTAAACTGGATTTTTTCCCCAATTAAAACTTTTCCCAAAATTTCATTTCATTTAAATATTTGATTATATTCCCCAAGAAAAGTGACAGCTAAATATTTACTGACATTTGTAACACTGTTACTATTTTTAATTTCAACTGTTTGTGTATTACCCGTTAAGTTTAATAGCATACGTTTGTACCCGAGGTTCGACTACGTCACACATGATATCATACCTAAAAATAGTAACAATCCCAGGATTCCCTTGTGTTTCGGACAAACAGTCGCAAAGATGGCGTCTATTACAAGTAAATTCATTCATGCCCAGTTGACAGAAAATGACATCCCTGGGGCAAGATTACCTCACTCTATAGTAGAATATCACTCCATGGTGCAGCGTTGGCTACAATGTAGAGACCTAAAATTGACCGGCAACAAAGACGAACTTGTCAAAAGGTACGGTAAATATATGTCAATGTATTTATGTAACAGTTACACAAATATTTACGCTGTTTATTTTTAAAACTATCATTTTTTGCGATATTAATCTCGTGATCGAAAAAAAAGTTATCATTAAAAAAAGAAGAAAATATAGATCTTGAATTTTCTGAACATTATCAGAACAATATTGTGTTTATTTGCTGATTGATCGCGTCGAGTTTAATCTAATGTAAATGTATTCTTGGAGTTAAAAGACCATCACATAACCGTAGCATGTAGACTTGAGTGGTTCTCAGCCAGTCATTATTTCTGCTTTAACATTGACGTATAAATATTTTATTAGATTAACCCAGTTTGATAATAAAAGCCTTTTTATAGTGCCTTTATTACTGATCAAAATCTATTTAAAAAATCTAAAAGTTGGTTTTCACAGTAGTCATCACTTTACAATATATTTAAACAAATATTAAATTAGATTTTCAAAAGGCAAGTAAAGGCCAGATAACAACTGAGGATTTCCAACAACTTGAGTAAACTATATAACATCCAATTAAATAAACATTTTTAAATAAAATTAAAAGTGGGAATAATGAATGTATCTTGCATTTTAAAATATTCAATATTATTTGTCGCTTCCAATCGTGAAAAACATCAGATTAAACATTGCAGCCTTTGGAATAAGTTCACATTCACTTGCCATAGAAAGAAGAATATATACAAAACCAGAAACATCACCTTATAAAAGAATCTGCAGAAATTGTCAAGAAATTGAAGACGAAATTCACTTTATTATTAAATGAATAGATAACAAATTTTGAGAAAACTTCCTCACACCGCCTATGTTCGAATCCCGCTCGGGCAAATCCTTGTGTGAGAAAGTTTGTCAGTTCACTCGCTGAAGGTCGGTGGTTTTCTCCAGGCACTCCAGTTTTCTCCACCATCCCTGAACTGACTGCCTTGACATAAGTAAAATAATCTTGATGGGCATACAACACTATAAATCCAATTCAATCTAGTAGTAAACTTATTTACCTCATATGATATTTTAGATAACACTTTTGTAAAACAAATTCCCATTATAGTTCATTAAAAGGGTTTGAAATTCAACAAATTTGAAAGAATGCATAGATTTACAAAATACTTAAAGCTAGCATTAGACCTTCGAGAGGTAAAGAGGTGAAATATATACAATTAGTAGGATAAATTTGTCATATAATGGTAAATTACTTACATGGACTCGGTTCATCAGTTGCAATATGATATAGGTACTTAGATTATGATAAATATATCATAAGGCCATAGAAAAAAAATATGTTTCCGGTAACAATCTTAGATAAATTAGGGTCCGTAGGTAGGCAAATTTTTTTTAGAATTATTTTTTTACATTGATCATATTGGACACGGATGCCAACTTTAACAGTGCTTGTCAAAATATTGTCATAAAAGCTGTTGGGTACGCATGTAAAATAAAGGTCAAGTTACTAGAAACACACTAATTTTTTGGGCCTAATATATTTTTAATTTTACTTTATATAGAAATATGGATATGTATGTATATACATATGTGTATAGAGTGTATGTATATGTATGAAAACATTACATGAATTTAACACATATAGGATAATTTTTCACTACCTAATCCTAACAATTTCATACCAGTATTGCACTGATGGACTGACTTCAGGTACTTGCTTACCGGTACTTAATCTGGTGAAATATTTTAATAAGGCTAAGTTTAGAGTAATTGTCACAATAATAATTATAATATGTATTGTTAATGTTTATATATTTCATTGAATGTCATGTTGATGTAATGAATGAAATATTTCGGTTTTCCTGTAAAGTTATTATTATTATTTTATTATGTAACTTGTGCATGCACAACATAATTTTATACCCGATTCGATATTTCTACCAAACAAATTTACATTTTATTTTAATTTTTTCCATGTAAAAAAATCTTTTTTTTTTAATTTTAGGGTTAAAGCCTGTATTCGGTCAGGGGGTGAAAAACAAATATCTTTTATTTGTGGATGGAGGAAAATGGTATGACATAAAATTAAAAGAATTAACAGAAAAACCTGAATACTTCCAGTATCCCTTACCCAGATTTCATGTCAATAACAGGATGGAATTTGTTTCCCTCGGTTAACTTGCCAAACATTTTAATCATGGATATATACACCACCATATTTTTGAATAAGTTCAGTTTATAGATAATAAGGGCACCAGTATTGATGAAGATGATGATGATGATATTGGTGATCTTCATACAGCAAAACCAATGAAAAAAGGGAAAAACTATTTTAAAAGTGACATGCACAGGACATGAAAGATTGTGCAAAAAAGGAATATACTTTTTGAAGGCAAAAGTAATGGCATCATATAATGTTGGAGTGTTTTATGACACTAGTGTTCAAATTTCTGAAAGCAGTGGATTTGTTAAAGATTCATCATTCACTTGTGTTGCTTCTGCCATGGGAAGATGTAGCCATGTAAGTACGTTTTTGTTTGCTCTCGGTGACTATATCATCCAGTATGGAACAGACATTATGACATGTCCCCAAAAAATGTGAATGGAACAAAGGTTGCACCAAAGCCAAAAACCCAAAACGTGTGGCAGAGACAAATTATCAAAGTGTTAAAAAAAGGAGAGTTGACAGCATTGAGGCATACGGTCCAACAAGTTTTAAAGACATGACATGCAATGAGACTGTGACTGATTTGCTAAGTAGTATAGAACAAGACGGATCTGATGTATGCAATATGTGGCAAAATTTCAATCAATTCGCAGTGTTTAATAAATGGTAACCCCTGGCACCTAGTCAGTTCCCATGTGAAATTGTTGCAGAACAAGGGAGTCATGATTGCTTTCTAAATCGCCGTGTTCGAATGACTGCCTCAATCAGTAAGGCAGTAGCATCTCCAGAGAGTCGGAAGACAATTTGTTCGATTTTGGATAAAAAACTGAGGAAAAATTAAGAAAAAGCTAGACCAACAAAAGCCCAGCATTATGGATGCATCAATGAATCGAAGGCATTTGAGGCCTATAAACTAAACACAAAAGTGTGGGATATAATGTTATAAAAACTGGACTTTGATGCAACTCTAATTGTCCCGAAATTGCCTGTAGTCCAGATGGATTAGTTATTGATCAAGAGGAGGAGGACAAATATGGATTGTTGGAGATAAAATATCCCATGGTTCTAGAACTCGAAGATGTGGTGGAGTTTAGTAAAATACCAACAAAAAAGCAACTTTACAACTTCTGTCTGCAGGAATGTGATGGCAAAACAACTTTAAAAAGAAACCATAGTTACTTTTTTCAGATTCAGACTCAACTCGATGAGATGGGTCTAAAGTGGTGTGATTTAGTGATATGGTCCGATATTAGTTCCATAGTAATTAGAGTATATTTTGATATTGAATTTTGGGAAGATCTGAAGACCAAATTGGTAAAATTTCACCATCAGTGGCTAACTCCAGAATTTTTTTAGATGAGGATTCCAAGAAAATTATTACCTGTTAATTTCTGCTGTTAACTTGTATAATAGAGTGGAATGTGTACATTTAATTGTGAATTATATACAATTAAGTTAATATACAGTTAATATTGAGTGACAAAAGAAAGGAAAGATGTTATTTATTCAGTTTTGGAATGAAAACAGTGGCAGTGTTAATGAATAAATTCAATTATTCACTCTGAAATTAATGTCAATGAATTTCATTTTACAAGTAGTTCCTGGAAATTAACAAGGCAATAGTCCAATATCGGAGGCACTTATATCTGTATGGCAGTGAACTGATATTTGATGGTGAACCTGAGAAGAATAACAACAGGCCCAATATGGCCCTAATTTGTTCACCTGAGTTAAAATGTAACTGGTATGTCTTGATAATACCTGGTTAAGTCATAACATTTTGCCTCAATAGAAGTGGTTTCAGATAACATTATTTTTATTGTTTTGGTTTTTAGCTATATAGGTCACTGTGACCTACTTTTGGTAGCCAAAGCAACCAGAAAAACAGAAGAGAATGGCAATGGTCTAAAGGTGCTACTGACTAATATGAATGAAATGTGACCAGTAGTTTCTGAGAAGAAGTGTTTTGATGGATGTATTGATGGATAGCAGAGTTCCTATCCATAACAAAAGCTCACATGAGCAATTTTCAGATCCGGATGTAAGACTTAACAGATTTCACACATTAATTAAAATATTTGAAAAAAATTGTAAAAGTCAACTGCAAATTATTTTTTAAAAAATTGTTCAATGAATTTAAATAATGTCACATGACAATTATTTTGTAAAACAAAACAAAACAAAAAACAAAAAAATCAAGGTTTTAGCTAAATCTGCATATCAGTATCACATGTATTTCAAAAATAATAATCCACTAAAAAGTAAAAATTCATAACATCTCTTCCATGCACCATTGTAAGTCATAAAATTCAGAAAGTAAAAAAAAAATAATAATAAAATAAAATTAAAAAAAAAAAGTGGCCCAACTGGGATTTGAACCCTCGACCCTTGGGTTGCTAGAATTGAAAATGAAAAAGGTCGAAAAAAGCAACTTGTATTTTACAGAATTTCATGAAAATCTTCAAATAAGAAAATTATGTTTGGAAAAAGAGTTCACCTAAATTTATTCATTATTGTAATTTTTGTAAAAATTTTACAATATACAAAAAAAAAAAAAAAATAAACGCAAAAACGTGTAAGCTAATTTTTGACAAAAATTATTGAAATTCACAAACTTGGTATACAAGATGCCAAATATCACATCAGATTTTATCTCGGTGAAGTGGTTTTGGAAAAGATATTTTTTTTAGGTTTTTAACTATTTAGGTCCACATTTGGACCCACATTTGGTAGCTATGGCAACCAAAACAAATCTGAAATGCAATGTTCTATTGATGCTTTTGACCAAGTTTAAACAAAATGTGACAAGAAGTTTCTGAGAAGAAGTTGTTTGAAGTAATTGTTGACGGACGGACGGACTGACGGACAACGAACGACGGAGGGTCTGGCTCTTTTGATACCAAAAGCTCACATGAGCACTTTGTGTTCAGGTGAACTAAAAAACACACCATAACATAATACAAATTGATGAAATTAGAATCGGATAAAAATCTGTACAACAAATTTAAATCATTTACTTTGCATTAAACTGATAGCTAACCTGTCCGTGCAAAGATTTACACAGTATTTATAGGAAAATTTGAAATTGCTATGAACAACCACAAAACATGAAAATTAAGACATTCAGCTGCAAAATTTATATTCAAAATAGGGAAACCTTGACTTTACCAGGGAGAATTGAGTGATCAGCATATCAAGATTACAGCAATGATCAGTGTGCTATATTAGATATAATGTGACAGATTGATCTTCATGTCTAGATGTGGCAAAGTGAGCTAGCACTATAAATGCATGTATCAGTTGCCTGGCTTGTATATGTAGATAATAAATAGGCATATACTTGTTGACTAATAAAATCATTTTGCCAGTTTGCAAAGTTTTTACTTTGTTTTTTTTTTTTTTTTGGATTATGATATGAACAAGGACGGGTTTGTTTGTTTTATTTCCAAATTATCTCCGGAGATTTATAATAATTCTCGACATGAAGAGCTAAAATTTTGCATGATGCTAAACACTAACACAGCTAAAAAACATCTGTACCGAATATAGCCTCTTTCCCTCTCTCTCTCTCAAAAAATTCCACATATATCATTTACCTCTTGAGGACCATTTTCTGGGCGGTGTCCTTTTTTTCTTGAATTTCTGCAGAGTGGAAAACAGTGTCTTCGTCATAATTAGTAGATGTGTCTGTCTCAGCCTGCAATAATAAATGAAATAAAACTAAAGAATTCAACAATACAACAATATCAATAAAGCAATATAAACACAATGTTTATGCATAATATATATATAATAATAATAGAGATTAAGTTTAATTTTTGTTCATGTGGTTTTCCAAGGAGGATGCCTGGCTCAAGTTTGAAGTCACACCTTTCACAGTAAAGTGGTTTATTAAAGCAGGAACATGATTAATATTATAAAAGTACATATACATTTATGGATTACCTGAACTGGATCTTGTAGTGACAATAGTATTTAAGCAATATCTAATGCAGGTTTGGTGCAGATCTCTGTCTCCTCTAACAAAAGTTGTTCACATATAGAATTTTGGTGATCAAAATTTTTAATAGGCGACAAAACAAGGCGACGTTGTGCTCTTTGTCTAGGTTTTTTTTGTTAAGCGTTCTACCGGTGAAACAAAATATTTCATGATTGATACATAACTCAAAATAATATTTATAGGTATTACAACAAACAGGATGTTTTACTTTCTGTAAAATAACTATCTCATTTATCCATTTGTGTTTAAATAGTGTTGCCTATATGGTGGCAAAAATTGTTTTATTGATTTGATAGTTTGTAATACGGATGTAAGTAAAAAAAAAAATAAATAAATAATATTTATTTATCACAGTCTTGTGAATACGTGCAATGATAAGCTATTACATTATTGTATACATACATCATATATTGTGGCTGTAGCCGGTATTGGATCTGGAAAATCGTCTGTTGGACCATTACTCCCAATAAAATGCAAACTGCAGATATATGTGTCTTTGGTAATATTATTGATGTCGAATCCCTCTCTGCAACATGCTTTGGTCCATCTCCGATATTTTTCCTCTTCTTTTTTGGTATTTGGAAAACGTAGAAAAAATACGCCTTTCATAGACGATCTGTCCTGGTATCGGGAATCACAAGTGCCGTATGCACAGTGTTTTGTTGCACCCTTTTTCGACTTTGACACAGTTATTTTCTTTAGAGCGATGCATACTTATAATTAACTCATCAGCTGATTGAATCCATGGTCAAACTTTTGTTTATCCGAAAAACATGACCGCCGCGCGCAAAGGATTAATTTATGGGACGATGACCTCATTATCTATAAATAGAATACTCGGCAGCTGCAAACGAACGCTATTGACTGTAATAATCCCTATCCATCAAGGCAATAAATTAATCAGCATTAGAATGAAAGAATAATAGGCAGAGATGCTGACATCCCGACCCATTGTACCAAGTCCACAGTCACACCATTAAAAAATGAGAAACAACATTATTCATTAAAGAAATTTTATTTTATTCATTATCTAATTAAATATGACATGAGAAAACAGAATCGGAAGACAGTTAAGTCCTCTCTTTTCACCTGCAGCAGGATGATCTCTTAATTTGCATAAACAAACTTTATCTTTCCATATTGCAACTGTAAAGCGTGAGGGAGCATGACAGGAAGTACAAACTGTCAAACTCCGCCGAATTTTAAAATTTCGCTCTGTATGAAGGGGAAAGCATGTTTAAATGTTTAAAAAATTGAAAACTATGTAATTACTTCTCACAATTTCATTTTTATCACAAACGATGTCTAAAAATTGCAGATCAGTTCGCGAAATATGTACAAGACCCTAACAGTGGTAAATAAAATATTGAAAATGATCGTGGAATATTGCCTGTTTGCATATAGCCCTTTCCGAAATGTGTTGTTAACTCCCCTTGATTTAACGCACTCTAATGTTTGGAGGTAACGCCTTAGCACTTCCGGGTATTCAAAACAATGCCATCACGCCCGCTGCGACTAAAACCAGCCCTGGAATTTGCGATATTTAAGCTACCCCAGAAGTTGAATTAGAATTCTTACTTTCAAATGATAGATCTTGTAACGCAAATGAAAGTTCTAGTAGTGCAACTGGAAGTTTCAGTAGCGTAATTATCGATCATTCATATTCTGAAAAATCAAAACAACCTACAATTGACTTAAATAATGAGAATGAATTCCCCCAACTCAAAAGTGAATCGGATAAATATTCTAAAAAAGAAGTTAAAAATTGTCCCAACAACATTAATGAAACGAATATTGCAGACAGTTATATGTCCAATGATTTTAATGGTATTAATAATGAGGATGAAATTATTTATTGAAATTTTATTAAAACAGTTTAGAAAACCAGTCTATAATTTCAAATTCTGAAAACAGAGAAACAAGTTCAAATGAAATTGTGACAAATGCTATTTCTAATTCTGGAAATTCGGAACCAAATCCTGAAGAGAACAAATCTATAGACTCATTTCAAAAATTTAGATTGTTATCCCTTTAGGAACCCCCAACAAAACGGACTGTCGGGAAAATTTTTATCTACTGAAAATACTTTGGATATCATTCTTGATGACAGTATAGAAACTTGTAATTCCATCCCAAACGTAATTAAAGAAAATGTATATTTTGTTCTTGAAAAGTCAAAAAATGAACAATCCAGAAAAACACATATTAATGACTGTGGTGCATGGTCGAAATTCTCTTCGAAAACTGCTGAATATTTGATTTCAGAATTAGATTCATTAATTTATCTAACTAAGAAAAAAGGAGTTTATTGTATAGAAAATAAAAGACAAATGATCCCAATTGAGCCACAACCAGATCCTAAATCTTTTTTAATACTTAAGCGTTACTACGCTAAGCACTCAAAAGACAATAAATATCAAAGACGTATCACCTGGATTCACCAATTACCAGATCAATACCATGATAAAAAATCATCGGAAATTGTTGAATATATTGGCACTTACCCGGGTGAGTCATACCATGGCAATGCTTAATTTACCAAAATGCCTTATAAGAGAACAACTTCAGAACAGAAACAGATTATAAACGAAGGCATAAAACACGGTAAAATTCCCTCTCAAATACGAAATATGTCAATAAAAATGATCCCGAAAATCCTGTTGATATAAGAGTTATAAGAAATGCCAAATACAATACCAACAAAGCTAATAGACCTATTAATAGTTCAAGTAACAATTTGGCAGATGATATTTAGTCAGTTATTTCAAATCTTAAAAATAATGAATTTTACTAGATCCATTATATTAAATGACGACAATAAACCACCAACAATGATCTGTTATCTGGAAGACCAGCTCAATGACATGATTTGTGCCGTATCTAATGGTGCTATAATTGGTATAGATAGAACTTTTAATTTGGGACCATGTTTTCTTACATGCATGGTTTATCAACACCCTCTCCTAAAAAGAAAGGGAACGCCATTTTCGCCCGTCATCATGGGTCCTGTTTTCCTCCATTGGGATGGGTCCTATGAAACATACTCTATATTTTTAGCAAAATTTCGAATAATTTTAGGATTTCATGCAGAAATTGAAAAAATTAGTTTTCGGGACAGATGAAGAAACTGCTCTTGTTAATGCAATAAGAACTTCTTTCCCGACATCAACCCATATATTATGTACTCGCTATTTGAAAGAAAACGCTGCAAGGCATTTCACCTCAAAAGTTGTACCTGAAAATGATGAAAATGACATGATAAACAGATTATTTGGCAAAAATGGCATCATTTATTCCAGTAATGAAATATCTTTTCATGAACGCAAGGATGAAATCTTAGAACAATTTGGGACTATTGGTGGAAAATATCTCACTGAAAAACAAATTCCTGTTATCCAAGAAAAAATATTCCTTCCATCACAAAAAAATTCAAATATCCCACCTGACTGGAAAAACAACAATTGTGAGGCAATGAATCACAAAATCAAACTACTAGGGGGTGGCAAATTTCAAAAGTTCCTGACCTTGTCCAGCGACTGAAAGACATACATCAAAATCAAATTATTGACGTTAGAGGTGCTCTTCATGGTAGGGATAATTATGAACTTTCGGCTGAATCTGGGCATCTTAAAATTAGTCATGACTTATGGGTAAACCTTTCTGACGAACAAAGATTCAGAATCCAGCACAATTTTTTTCAAATTTAAGCATTCAACAACAATTGAGTCAAGTGATGGGCGTTTTTCAGTACCACTGACTGCGAGAATCGCAAAAAAAACCAGGACAAGTCAAAAGAATCAAAAGTACAACAACTTTTTCCTGCAAAAGATATTAGATACAATAAATTCTTTCATTAACTTAATCAAGCTGTTGGAAGGTTGTCCATCGGGGACAAGATGAATAATTCCACAGCCACATCATTGTAAATAGTGTAATCAATATTTTTCTTTCGACCATTAGATCCTCACTCTAACTAATGGGGCCCAATGAGGACTAATATTTTAAATAATTGTTAATAATTCTAAACTTTAAAATTAAATAATTAAAGGGCCGAAACTTACTTGGTGCAGACAGGCTAGTAAATAAAAAAAAATTATAAAAAAATTAAATAAAATAGATTTATTAGCCTGTCATTATCCACATTTTTTTTCCTAAAATGAGTGAATTACATGTGTAACTTTACATTTATTATATTGTTTAGATTTTGTTTTAGAAAGCCATACTTTTTCGGTTAAATTTACTAATTTGTAGAACTAAACAATAATTTATTTTATTTTCCAAAAAATTGTCATGGATCATAGCACCAAGGAAGTCTTAGAGTAATGAAATTTGAATTAAAGAGTTACTTCTCTTTACTTACCCAACAATATGGCCGTCTTACAAAGTTACGGTAATAAATTCATATTTTCACTTTATTTATCACTCGACCGTTTTAATTTTTATGTTACATATTTATCATTATATATTTGTTAATAAATTCAAATTACACTCATTTACCTTGAACACAGACCTCCCGGGCGTTGTTTATTTCCCAGGGCTTTACCCGGGCTGTATTTTATCCCAGGGCTGGTTTTAGTAGTATCCCATCACGCCAGCGATATTGCTGTATTTGTAATAACTATAAAGGGAAGATAGTGGATGGGAGAGTCGTTCGTATGCTTCGGTTCCCTGTTGATGAAACTAAAAGAAAGGTGTGGATACAACGCTGCAAAAATGCTCGCCTCAATTTTATGTTAAAGAACTTTGATCAGACAAGGCTGTGTTCTGAACATTTTAGTGGGAAGTCGGGACCAACAAAATTATGCAGCCTACCAACACTATTTCCAAAGCCAGATGGATCGGAAAAGATTTATAAATTGTCCGTAAGTAAAGAACTGATGACTGTGATGTTTTTCTTACACCCAACAATAGTACAGTGCAAAGATATTTGGCACATCGTAATTTTGAAGGCGGGGGATCAAAACAAACCTCTCAACCCGATAGTAACATTTGTGTTGCAAATAGGGTCGATTCTTATAGTTGAAACATCAAAATCACGTCAGTAGGTAACCATGCAGATCTTTAATATCGACATAATTTTAGGTTTCCACAAATTTAAAATTATAAGTAGCCAGATTTCCAAAACTTGTGAAAATATAGATCCAGTACTTTTTGAAGTATTTTTGCATAAATTTGTTAAAATAAATTACATTTATAAAGAATTTCTCAGAAATTAGCAGCTTATGGCTATTTTAGCTACCAGGAATGGAAACACAGCATGATTACACATAAGATGCACATGTAATCAATAACTGAATAGAAGAACTTCATGCACAATGAAGTAGTCACCTGTAAAAATAAAAAAATAAAAAAATAAAAAATAGAAAAAAAATTTAAACTGACATTTTTTCATATTTTATCGTTTAACTCATTCATTATATATAGGTACCATTGGCACTTGACAATTCAGGAAACATGAGTATAACTAATAATGATGATCATGATGCATTGGATACTACACTTAATTCCACTTTATATGAAACCTCTGATAATGAAGAAACCAGTATGTCTGCTGTTGCTACAGACTCTATCACCGCTGTGTCTCTAAAGGTATTAAATGAAGATAGTTTTTTGAAAAAGAGTAACTGGCACAAAATCCAGTTTATGATGCAGTTCTGCTAAAATATTCAGTCGACCTCAAGTGAGAAAGGGTTTCCTTGTAGACTCTAAAAGTTGGCTTGATACCATTATCATAAGTAATTTTGTTTCATTTAAATAAAATACCTTCTGCCTTTTAGATTGGAAAAATTTGCACCATTTTTATACACTAACAGTTCTGAAGTTCTGATATATATAGCTAAGATCTGCATTACAAATATGTTATATTGTGACAATATCTGAAATTTTTCAAGTCAGGGCAGTACTGGTCAACTTGATTTAGCTTGTGTAAACTACATGTATTTGTTTGTGCATTGCTGTTGGAAATTTTAGTGGTCAATTTAGGAAAATTCAGTCATTAATCTCCAAAGGAAACAACCTTTATTCAGTAGTAATTTAAGACGAACAATATTACTGATAATGGACTCAGTAGCCAGTAATGTTTATCTGCAACATTGCAGACAATTGTTAGCACACTTTAGGTCATTGTAAGTGCAAACTAGTATAATATTGCAAATCAAACTCACAGACCACATGAACTTGTGTTAGGTTAATCATTAAGATTTATGAAAAATGGCTTTTTATGAATAGCTGAAAAATCACTGATGTAATGTAATACAACAATGAATCAATGTAAACATTATCATTTGACACCATATAAGGAATATCTACTAGTGACACTACATTAACAAATAACATGAAAATTGTGGTTCACATGTACTTGAAACCACTGATTAGAAAGCTCCTGCCTATCAAAATACTTGCAAAAATGTGTGGGTTAAAGTACTTTTGTATGTCCATGAATGAAAACTGTTTAAAATGGAACATAGAGAAAACTGTCTGTGTTTTAATATCTGTGCGTTTTGACTTGAACTGACTTTGCCATTAGCTCTAGTAGATATTTATGAAACAAATTGTTATTCATAAGAAGATTGACAATGTAATACAACAATGAATCAATGTAAACATTATCATTTGACACCATATAAGGAATATCTACTAGTGACACTACATTAACAAATAACATGAAAATTGTGGTTCACATGTACTTGAAACCACTGATTAGAAAGCTCCTGCCTATCAAAATACTTGCAAAAATGTGTGGGTTAAAGTACTTTTGTATGTCCATGAATGAAAACTGTTTAAAATGGAACATAGAGAAAACTGTCTGTGTTTTGATATCTGTGCGTTTTGACTTGAACTGACTTTGCCATTAGCTCTAGTAGATATTTATGAAACAAATTGTTATTCATAAGAAGATTGACTTGAATATGTTTTGATGTCAAAAAGATTTTGAAATCAACTTGAGTGTTTTTTTTAAAATAAATTGTAGTTTCATGACTATGATGGAGCAAGTCATATGCCTAGCAAGATGACAAATAAAATGGAACAAATCCAACCAGATATGGCTACAGAGAGCACTCAGACAGATTTACAAGTGGAGAAGAAAATTGATGCGTCCACACAGATAAGCGGCATGTTGTCAACACATTTGGGCATTCAGTGCAACAGACCATTTCTTACGTTTGACGATATATGCAAAGATAATGATAGAATTATGATCTATACTGGAATACCAGATGGTGACACATTCTGTTATTTATTTAATGAACGAGAGGGTGGCATTGCCAAGACAACGCACATGGATAGGCCGAGATCACTTAGACTTATTGATGAGTTTTTTATGGTGTTGATGAGGTTAAGATTAGGATTATTGTTTGATGATTTGGAATTTCGTTTTAATAATTCTGTAAGTACATGTGGTGATATGTTTAATAAATGGATAGATTATTTAGATAAAAGTTTGTCATTTTTAGTCATTTGGCCCTCAAGGGAAATAATTGATAACACAATGCCAGAGAGTTTTAAAGCAAAATATCCCCATTGTAGAGTTGTAATTGACTGTATTGAAATTAGAACAGAAACTCCAAGTTCATTACAGTTAAAATCACTTTTGTATAGTAATTACAAGTCGCATATGACTTATAAATCTCTTATTGGTATAAGTCCAGCAGGTTTTGTTACATTGATATAAGTCCAGCAGGTTTTGTTACTTTTGTTTCTGACCTTTATGCTGGAAGTACTAGTGATAAACAACTAACTGAATTATCTGGTTTAGTTAACTTATGTGAAGAAGGAGATGCCATTATGGCTGATAAGGGGTTCTTGATATCTGATCTGACAACACCAAAAGGAGTACATCTTATTATACCACCTTTTAAGAAAAATGATAGGCAATTTTTACCTCATGAGGTCAGATTAACAAAAGAAATTGCAAACTTAAGAATCCATGTAGAACGTCAGATGGAAAGGGTAAAGAATTTCAGAATTGTACAAGGAGTAATGCCAATTACAATGGCTGGTCAATCTTCTAAAATTTGGAAAACCTCTGTACGACTTACACATTTGCAACCACCTCTTGTCCTTAATGATTAAAAATTATAAAAAAAAGATAGCAAGTACTACTATGCCAATTAAAACAGAGATCTTCTCCAGAGTGGAGATTACTAAAGTTGTACTTTGACTAGATTAATAATAAGATAAATGAAGGTTAATGAAGCTATTTCTTGGGCTAAAATTAAATTCTTCAATAAAATCATATTTCACATTGATCATTGAAGGTTTTACTGTGACTGACTGACTAGATGCCTGCCCCGGTGGTCTAGTGGTAGAACATCTGTCTCGGAAGTCACAAGTTTATACACTGGACGTTTTAAAAGGAAACAACAATTTGCACCCGATTGCATGCACTAATCCACACCACACCACACCAACTTGTGCATCTGTATAAACCTTGCTCTCCTCACGAATAGCTGAAAAATTGCTGATGGGGCTGAAAGCATCATTACAACAACACCGACTGACTAGATGAAACACTTTTTTTCCAGATTTACTAATATGAAAACTAAGAATTAAATGCAATATTTTGAAATACTGCATTTCTAAAAAAAATTCAATTACAAGAACAGTGTTCAAGTGAAGAGGCATTTTTGAAGAAAAATTTGATTTTTAATTATTATTTTCCAAATTCAGAGCAATAATTGAAATTGAGATGTTTTTTGCATTTGTGATCAATTACTATAATCATACTTATTTTCGTGTGTACATATTTTTGCTGTTTTCCAATTTATATTTCCTTCACATTAGGAAGACATGCAATGATAGATTTAGACCTGACATTGTACAGCTGATACTTTTTATGTTCAATATTTTTGTTTTGATCTATTAACTGTAACAAATAGCAGAACAAGAGCACCGCCGAGCGTAGCATTATACGCCCGTGTTATATTGATCGAGTAGTACTATTTACTAGTGTGGCGACACCTTTAGGGGTTTCGCGGGAAAGAATGGAACAATCTAGAGGATTTCTATCAGCAGAGCTCATCCACAGAACTTGCCACTCAAAAGTTTGACACAGACCTAACGGATAAGTGCCAAACCTACCAATAATTTGGTAAAGAATTGGTTACTTTAATATGGGTACGAATTCAAAACGGTACGTTAAATTGTTTTTGGATGATAGCGCCGACTTTAAACAGTTATTGTGGATTTTATGTAAAAGATAGAAAAAATATAAAAATACCGTCTTTTCCGTCAGATCTTAAACATTTTTCGGTCAATGGACGACTTTTTCGTACAATGAACTGTTATTGAACAGGAGTGTGTTAAACGTAATTGTTTTTTGGAAAAATTCATTTTTTGCATGTTTGACCCCAAAATTAAGTATGATAGCGATATTTCCCAAAAATTTCACCAAGTTAGATAGCTAGATCGCATTAGACTCCATAACCTCTATCGAGGAGTTTTCAAGGTCCCCAAGATGCAAATATATGCTGCTAAAAAGGAGAAAGTTGTCGCCTTTATCATTTCACATTCAGAGGATGTTCCGAATGAATTCGTCACTAATCCTCTAGATTGTTCCATTCTTTACTGAGAAGTATAAGTACAACTAGGATATATGTATGTAAAAATATATTGCTAAATGGATAGTGGAAGACTGCTATATAACTCATATTCATTTCCAGGAAGGAAGAAGTTTAAAATATAATGTTAGGTCATGGCAGTGTTTTCATGTGTTAAGCATTGCATGCAGGAAGATTTTAGGAAACAAATACATTTTTTGTCTGAAATGTTTTGAGAACCTTTTTTTTAACCAACCTGAAATAATTTATATCTATAAAGCTTAATTATAATTTGAACTGTTGTCGTGATCTGTGCAGTATGATAAAAAGGTGTTTTAAGTTAAAAAAGGGGCATAACTCCTCCAAAAATAATCTGAAAAAGTTGTAATTCGAACTTGCACCAGATAATAACATCGTAAATGTGTATACCAAATTTCATTTGAATCCATAAATAGTTGTTGGCTCTGATGATCGGAAACCACATGGTCATACATACAAAAATTTCTAAGTTAAAAAAGGGGCATAACTCCTCCAAAAATAATCCGAAAAAGTTGTAATTGGAACTTGCACAAGGTATTACCATGGTAAAGCTGTATACAAAATTTCATTTGAATCCATAAATGTTTCTCTATTGAACGGAATACAAATTGTTAACAGACGCCCGCCCGCCCGCCCGCCAGGACGGACAGCACCGTAACATAATACGTCCCGTCATATGACGGGCGTATAAAAAGTACACTGCAAAGTACAACAATTACAAGTACAGTACTTAATACAGGCTCATACCACCTTTTACTCTGCTTGAAAACAGTTCTGGTAAAACATTATTTATGTAAAAGTTTTTCAGCTTTTCTGCTGCATTATCCCAGCATTTTTGGTCCAAGTATATCCTTTAAACAGATATTCCTGCTAAAGTCCACACTACAAAATCACACCAATTAAAATAACTCAAAGCTAATTGTCCCTGAATTTGAAGGTAATAATTGTGTGGTTTTTTTTTCAAAGTGCATTTGTTATCAATATTGACACAAAAGAATGATTTGTCTGAACAACATTCTAAGGGATGTTTGTTTCTCCATCTTTCAGCTGCTGGACATTTTACTTCTACAAGGCCTTTAACTGTATTATTTCCATTATCATATGAAACAATCCCATCTGGGCTAGCCCCAAGATATGGTATTCAGGGAAAACAAATAACCCACACTTTTCAACACAGACATTTTGGTATTGTTTAGACATGTGAATTTTATACTTCATTTTTGCTGCAGGCTCATGCTTTTGACCTGTACATATATACATTCTGTATATTTGTTGGAAAAGCATGAATACATATGTCTTCTTAACATAGCTTCTGGTTTAGTGTTTTCTTTTAAATTTACAACTTGACCAAAACTGGAACTTGTAATCCTTTGTAACCTTTCATTTATCCACTTTGTATTGTTAATTTGTCGTCTTTTTTCAAATTCAATTTGTTTTACATCATTGACGATAATACTATCAAACACTCTTTGTATTTCACTCTTCACCTTGTCTGATTTTAAATCAACACAATCATGGTACTGATATGTTATACTGACCAATGGCTTTCTTTTACTTTTTCTTTCACATTTATTTGGAAAATTCAGAAGCCATCCTGCTTTTGGATTATACATCTGAAGATTTTCTCGAAACCTTTCAACATTTACACTATTTTTCAATTCCATGCATTTATTTGCAGTAACTGTGATTTTGTTTGTATCAGATGCAAAACTTGATTTTTTGAACACTAATTCATGGGACTTTTTTGGTGACAACTTTTTTTTCGTGGATTGTTCCATAAACACTTCTGAGATGTTGATGACAGAGTACCATCTTTCTTTTTCTCGGTTATTCCCACCAAGGCATACGAGAGCCCCAATATGGTTACAAGCTTTTGCTGCTCTACAATTAAGAGAATACAAGTTTTGTTAGATTTATTTTGTAAATAAGAAATTAAAGGTGACTGAAAAAAATGTGTAATTGATGAGGTGGGTATAGCTTAAAATATTACATTTATCAATATTATGGGAAAATAATATATTTGTTTTAAATTTTGATAATTTTGAGAAAATTAATGGACATTTTTTGGTGTTAAAAGGGGAACCAGTCATCTTATTTAAGATTCTCCAGTCGGTTGATAATTTTGTGATTTTTGTGTGAATGTTATTTTGTGCCATACTGAAGACTTTATCATGACTGACTAGATAAATATCCCCAATCAATGATAAAGGTTTTGGTTTACCGGGATATTTTGCTACACATTCTGCTAAGATCATTTTCAGAACCCTTTTTTCTTTTTGATTTTATGTTTTTCAACATTAAGTTTGAAGTAAAGCTTAACTAACAAACTGGGGAGTAATGGTGTTTTACACTCCAGTCAAGATTCTGTCACTTATATCAAGGCATTTCAAAGATGGTTGAGCAAACTGGAGTGTCAGGAGAAAACAACGACTTTTAGCAAATGAAATGTAGAAAAAGATTAAGAATTTATATTATGTACTTTGCGAATTGTTAACATTGATAATAAAATAAAACATAATAAAAGAAATATAGGAATTAAATAAGACTTAATTTGTTATTGCAAAATTGCACTGTTACATGATGCTAAGAACATGTAATGTAAGAAATAACATGGCATGATGCTTACATTTTTTTTTTTTTTTGGGGTCCGAGCTAGTTAACCAAACTTGACTAGAACATATATAATCTGATTAGCAACATAGAAATGTTCAATCTAGATGGGGCCTTGGCCCCTTATTTTGTCAAGTGACCCCACTGTTAAGGCTGTAGTGGTCCATATTTTACATTAAAAGAATGCAAAAATATAGATGTGTTATGGTGTTCAAGACACTTTTTTTAACCCCCCCTTTAAAAATCCCTAGATTGAACACTGACATGGTGAATGCTTTATCTTACCATACATTGAAAAAGGTCATTTCAGCGAGGAAATACATTTTGTGTAACTATATATAGCTACAATTTTTAGATTTCATTAAGGATAAATCCCAATAAGTGTACTGTATATGGTCCTATTGAACCAGAACACACTGATGGTCCCTAAATATTATAGTTTAGCACAGTATCACTTGGCCCAAAATGTCACTAATAATGACATACAGCATGGCCCAGGCATTATAATTGTCACCAAACCAACCAGTTAAGACAGTCTTCTAGTTTATTTATATTTTTGTACGACATAGTATGTATGTATTGTATAATCTTATCAAGTATCAACCAAAATTCCTACATAAAATTGGCAGTTTTCGTACTATGAATTATATATATATATATATATATATATATAAAACAAAGAGTCAAGTTGACCAAGACAATTTTTAAACATGTAACAATTAGCAAGTACTTACCCTACCATGCAGTCACACTCTGCTGAATGAACTTGACCAGTGACTTTTGCCACGCATACCCAAACTATATGGTCTGGACGTTTTGATGATTTGTCTGGTAATGAGGGCATGACCTTGCATTTGATGAAACAATATTCGGACTGCTCATGAACGTGATGGTATTTAACTCCGTGCACGTGTCTATCAACGAAATAAATCTTTGAACGCAATTGTTTTTTTACAGTTCATTTTCAGCACAAAGTAATTGTAAATATCCCGATCAGCGAATTCTGGAATATGTGTTAGATCGTCCAACCAAGATTTAAGTGTAGTTGGATCTGGTAAATAATCTCCAGTTGGCGTTATTGACTTTGCTGTTTTCCGTTTTTCAACTTAAGCTCACAGGTACTTGTGGACAGGATTGTGTTATTTTTGTTTAATATTATTATTTTTGCATCAATCCTCAATGCCTCCGACGAATAAATTCCTTAATTACTGAAAAAAAACCCATTTAAGACAATACCCCGGTTGAATGATACATAAACAGAGAAAAGGTAAGCAACTATTTTTTTTTATTGCAGGTACCCGCCGGGGGAATCCCAACCAGATTTAATTTCAAATCGACTTGCCTTTCAAATGTACGTCATAGTTCGCTTCCAAAATGATGTATCCTCTTAAATATCACAGATATAGTACGTCGATTTCCATTTTAACGCCCATAAATCACACAAATCCAAGAAAATGTTACCGATTTCTTCCATCTTGCTCCTCGAACTAACGGAAGTCACCCTAGTGAGGTGTTCCGAATGGTATAGCTGATACATACAAACGCGAGCATTCCGATGTTGAAAAAAGTACGGGAAATAAGAATAGATGAAGATCAACAAATAGCGTTCGATTTAGTTAAACAGGGCCATAATGCCGGTTGTGGCAAAACCTACTTTGTAAAACAAATCACAAAATATCTAAGAAACAGACAAAAACATGTGTCTGTTGTATGCTCCACAGCTAACTTTACAACATTTTATCATAAATTATAAATTAAAAAAAAAATCTATAAAAATGATGCAGTTGATTACAACAAACCAAAACCAATGATTTTAGTACAAATTTCCATTTGCACCCCCACTGATAATCCAATTTAGCACAATAAATAAAATTTTACAGAATAAAGCCTTTTATTTATTTATTTATTAATTTTTTTGAAAAAAAAATAATAAAAATTTTACATTGCTATCTTAGGGTGGGTATACAAAAGGAATTTTTTTTACAGGATTCCATATAGTTGTGATATTTTGTATTGTCTATTCATTCTTAAAAAAACAAACACCAGTTCCGACTTGCAATAGATTCATACAAAGACTTTTTTACATTGTTCTGTTACACACACACACCAATACAAAGAAATGAATTTAAACCCCATTTAATAGCACACTTATGTAAAAAATGTTTGTCCCAAACACTCATCACTAGCAAAGTTGTGACTTTTAATTTTTTTTTATTTCATTCTTTCATTAATTGTCATTATTATGATTTAGGGCAAGAAAATTTTGTGTGTTTCTGCCTAAATCTACTTTTCTTTCTGTCCTAAAGATTTTATTATCATTTTTGATCAGATACTGTTGAAGTCAGGAATTCTTCTCAACGAGCCAATGGAAACACAGAAAATAAATTACAATAATAATAAAATAGGAAAAATTCTGAGTGAAAGGGAGACATACAATTTATTTTTCTTTGTCTTTTATTATTCACTAGTTATGTACAATATCTGCACATAGCTTATTTATTTACTTTTAGACTGCTCATAGTAAAAACAGAGCTCGAACCAGTCAAGTAATAATACATGCATGTTTACTGATTTTTAAAATCACAAGAACAAGTTTGGTTGTATAAATGATGCCAAGTCCTGTTAAGAACAGCAGGTTGTTCTTTCGTCTGTTTGGTGGCTGCCTGAATGTTTGGTACCAAGGTATGACAGGGATGGACATTTAATAACTTTAATCTGCGAAGCTGTCTTAGTGAACTAGCAATACAAAAGTATATTGGTGAACAGAAGTAAAATTCATTCAAAGTTGATAGGGCTAGGATATGAATGTCTGATAAAATAGATTCGTTCCATCATTAATTTTTGAGTCTTTAGATACAGAAATGAGCAACTGAATAGTCACATGTTTATAATGCCATAATCACTGTATATGTAGACATAATTCCTTCATAAGGAAAAGAATTTTGACTGTATTTTTCCACTTTTAAAAATACCGCGATTTTTCAACATCGGAACGCTCGCGTTTGTATGTATCAGCTATACCATTCGGAACACCTAACTAGGGTGACTTCCGTTAGTTCGAGGAGCAAGATGGAAGAAATCGGTAACATTTTCTTGGATTTGTGTGATTTATGAGCGTTAAAATGGAAATCGACGTACTAAATCTGTGATATTTAAGAGGATAAATCATTTTGGAAGCGAACTATGACGTACATTTGAAAGGCAAGTCGATTTGAAATAAAATCTGGTTGGGATTCCCCCGGCGGGTACCTGCAATAAAAAAAAATAGTTGCTTACCTTTTCTCTTTTTATGTACCATTCAACCGGGGTATTGTCTTAAATGGGTTTTTTTCCAGTAATTATGAAATTTATTCGTCGGGGGCATTGAGGATTACAGTCATTATGAAATACCGTCGGACCGACGGACATGTCCGATAAATTTCACGTCGGTCAGACAATCAACATTAGTAAACCGGACCAAATGTCCGACAGAAATCCGGGGCCGGTATACAACACGCATAACACGACAATCATTTGAACACTCTAAACAAGTCATAAAAATCGGGTTTACCGCAAACGTTTTAGTGATTGTAAAGCGCCTGTGTCATTTGTATTAAATCCCATTGCTTACAAACGCATAGATGATACTGATTTCAAGAACGTTAATTTAATTCGATTTCCGGTTTGTATTCCGACATGTTTCAGCTTAAGTACGTCTCTGGGGCAATACCAGGAAAGCCAAACAAAAGAACCAGAAGTCCCGACGATACAAACGATCGTAAAAAAAGTACGAAGAACACAGAAAAGACAGACAGTTTAATATTAAGTGGCAAACGGGCCGTGAGTGGCTGAAATTTGACAGTGAAACGTCGTCAATGACTTGTCAAATCTGCATTGACTATCAAAGACAAAATACGATAAGTAACTTAAAAATACATAACACATTTATAACAGGGTGTTCAAACATGAAAATTTCTGCAGTAACAGACCATGAAAAATGTAAATCACATCTTGCTGCCGTGGAAAAAAATCTTGCCAAATCTCGAACCACCTCTCAAATCAGACAGGCAGAAGCTGGTAGGGCTTTAAGGAAACTGAAAGATGCTGAAATTGGAAGACTTCGTTATCTTGTTAGAAATGTACATGCAGTTATCAAAGGAAATAGGCCTTTAACTGACTTTAATTGGCTTTGTGAGTTGGATAAGGCCAAGGGCCTCGATCTTGGAGATACTTACCTAAATAGTCAGGCAGCTTTAATATTGACAAGCAACATCGCAGATAGTGAAAGGGAGAAAACTATCAACATGCTCGGCAATAATTTTTATGGCATAATGATGGATGGCAGTACTGATATTTCTGGTGACGAACAAGAGGCCATCTATATAAGATTTTCAAATAATTGGAAGGTCACTGAAAGATTTTTAGGAATAGGATCACCGGAAAGCACGAGATCTGTGGACCTAGAACAGTTTGTTCTTCAAATGTTGGACAGCTATAAACTAGATAAAGGTAAATTATGTTTTATTAAGTTTCAAGTCATGAAGTGTCTGGTTTAAGTTCTTAATATCATGGTATTTCTTTTACGCTGGTGTTCAGAAAATATTTAAGAATATAGATCTATAGAGCCACGTGATAAATTGATTTGACTATACATAAACTAATGACTATATGATCATCTATAATCAAACCAGAGATGATGGCCCGGGGCCGCCCCTTTTATGATTCATCACTGTGTAATGCCACATGATACAAATTGCTTACAGATAATACATGTATCGTTTGCAATTGTGTTTTCATGACAGTCTGCCAAAAACAAAAGTGAGATAATTGTTGCACTTATATAATAGTTCAAAATATTATTAATAATTGAACATAAATTGCCCTTTCCTTTTTTTAATATTGGTATTTATTAGCTTTGAATTAAAGTTGTTTTTTTTATTATTTCAGCCAAACTTATCTCTTTGGGTAGTGATGGAGCTTCCAATATGACAGGTGTAAAGGCAGGATTAGCTACTTTATTGAAAAAAAAATGTGAATTCTGAACTTATAAACGTCCACTGTTTTGCTCACAGATTAGAACTGGCATTTAGAGATGTTTTACGCAAGAACAAACCTTATGAGAAACTGATGACTTTATTGATAGGCCTTCATTATTTTTATACCAAGCAATATAAAAATAAAAAAGGTCTTCTAAATACTATGGCTGCATTTAAGGAGAGCAACGAAAAGGGATTTATATTACCACCAAAGGTTACAGACACCAGATGGATGGCCCACTTACATCGGGGAATATTGGCATTAATAAGAACATTTCCAGTTTATAATGCCCATCTCTGCACTATTAGCCATGACAATCCAAAAGCCGAAGGCCTGGTAAAAGCAATGCTGAGCAAAGACCTGGTGTGCTTTATGCTTTTCTTAAAAGTAGGTTTTTTTTCAATTTTAACATTTATTTCTCACGTAGTGCAAACTCTGCTGCATGCAACTGAAGTCTGGCAATAATTTTTTACTGTTGTGTATTAATCTGAATTATTTAAATCACACTATAAAGAATTTATTAAAATTGTATGCTTCTTAGATATGTCTTCCCTGGCAGCTGTTGCCATGTTGAATTGTTCAGACAATCTTCAAAACTATGATAATAAACAGCTGTAACTTTTTGATGCACATTTTAGATATTTCATTTGAATATGATCATATTATCTTTTGAAGGATGTGTTGGATCCTTTAATGAGACTTTCTTTAAAACTGCAAAGACCACAGTCAACAGTATCAGAGTGTTCAGTTTGGGTCGAAGCCACTATAAACATGTTGGAAGATGGCAAAACCAGGTAACTTCAATTAATATTCATTTAAAAAATTCATTGCTAGTTTTTAAATACATCAAGTCTAACAACAACAGATTGAAATAGTAACTTTAATACTATAATTTTCTAGGGATTCTGAACAAATAACTGATATTTTGAGTACTGGAAAATATCAAGGTGTTGATTTGAGAGGTCACATGCCAACTATGATGTACAAAGAGGATGTCACAAATGGTTTTATTAATGCACTTCAGGAAAGATTTAATTTAAATCCAGTAGAAAAGACAGTTATAAGCTCTACTAAAATATTGCATTTTGCGAATTGGCCAGCTCCAGGGAGTCCTGAAATTCAAGGTTTCACTGATTTTAGTGTTGGCTTGTTCTTGATTTTGTTGTTGAACTGTTCATGTTTTTTCTTTTGTGTTATTGAATATTCCTACTAACTCTTTCAAGTTGTTATTTAGTTGTTAAATTAATGTTAAACTTTGTTTCTTGTAGATTTGTTGAAATAACCTTTTTAAGTTTTACATGAATATAAGTAAAACAATGATGGGAAATTGTATTCCAAAATGGTCTAGTGCTGTAAAATTAATATGGGTTTATACATGTAAATTGCAATGTCTACCACTGAGACACTGGTGGACTAATTATTTCCAAGGATATCATAAACCCACTCAGTAGGCAATACTTGTGTCTATTAGGAAATATAATGTATTCAAATTATCTGCCTTAAAATGTTGAAATTCTTAAAAAACTAAGGCTTACTACATCATGTAACATGTTACTTTAGCTGGATTTGGTTTAACAAGTTTTTGGCATTTAAGTTAATTTTTACCAAATTCTTGTGGATATTGAGGTTTTATCATTTTGGGTCCAAGCACTATTACAAAATTGCCAAATAGAAATGTCATGTTATCCTTGTGGTGTTTTTTTAGGATTTGGAGATGATGATGTGCGAAAGGTAGCTGACCATTTTAGGACATCAATTGTATCTGTAATGCCTACATTTTGCTTGGATGAATTGATGGCAGAGTGGAAAATGTTGAAATATATTGTGTATCAGAAGTGAGTACTAATTTACATATTAAATCAGGTTCTTTGCAAGAAAATTTCACATTTATGCCAAGGATTTTAGTATTTAGTACTTTAACTACACCACTGGCATCTAAATTAACAGTATCATCCAGTGCCCGTCCAAAGTCAGGAGTTAATATATAATTTTTGTTTGTCTACTTTCTATTGTATTTTAATGTTCTGTTGCTTTATGGTCTTTGTGGCTAGCTGTTTCCAAGTACAACTTATTCAGCTACAAGTAACATCTTTATACTTTTCTCTTCTAAATTATTGCATGTTGACAAACATTTTTTTTTCAGAAAAACCTGTTTACATTTTGTTCTCTGATACACATATTGCAGGCATGGTGATGAATTGAATACATTATCTTGGTCAGACATTTATGACGCTGCTGAATTCCCTACAATGATGAAAATTATAGATATATTGCACACAATTCCACCCACCAGTGTCTCTTGTGAGACAACTTTCTCACATATGAAGTTAATCAAAACAAGCAGAAGAACAAAAATGAGAAGCACAACTTTGAATGACCTACTAGTTGTAAAATTGGAAAGTCCAGCAATTGGAAACTACAATCCAGAAGCTGCTCTGAATAAATGGATAGTAAGTAAATGTGACACATATTTGAATTGTTTTATAATCATACAGATGTTACCTCTATATCACAGATCTATTCATTGACATGGACCTTTTTATCTAACAGACAGAAGTTTTAAACTAGCATTTTATCAAACTGAAACAACTAATTCTTAATTATTATAATTCATAGATTATATTTATTTCAGAACTTTCAATTTTGACTAAACAGTATTATTGTGTAATAATAATATTCATCTTGTATTGTATCTTTTAGGACTCTTCTATAATGCCAAGAAGACCAAACTACAGGCGCAACAAGACCGGTCATACTGTAGTCAGCACTAATACACCCAACCTGGACCAAGAAATGAATGATATATCTTTAAACTTTCCTGAAAATGAACATGAAGAATGTCAAACAGATGATGATGACTCAATTGAAACAGACATTCATGAATTTAATTTAATTTATAAATATGACTGTCCTAATGACGATTTCTGTGACGGTTTTCTAGGGGAGGAGGAAACCTGGAGTTCACTTTTTTCTTTTTCAAGAGATTAATATCCTATATACACTATATATTTATATACATATATATATTTTAATTAAAATGTTAAAAATGGAATTTATATCATTTATTAATTTCGGTCAGACAAAACTTTGTTCGGTCAGACAGAAATTTTAAAGCTGTCTGACCGAATGTCAGACAGAAAAAATTTTAATTTCGTGAAGACTGGGATTAATGCAAAAATCATAATATTAAACAAAAATAACACAATCCTGTCCACAAGTACCTGTGCTTAAGCTATATCCTCCCACTCCAGCTCTTCTTGATCCTTAATTTGTAAAGTAGAAACCCCTTTAGCACGTTGAATAAGTACCGATTTTCGCCCCGTTACATGTTGTCCATGCCTTCTAAGGTAATTTCTTAACTGCACACAATTCCATGTTTCAATATCAGAATGATCGACAAACAATGCGCCATTTGCAGCCATGCTTATGTCATAGAATACCCGGAAGTTAGACTGGCGGGAAAATATGAAATTAGGCAAAGGAGTTAACAACACTTTTCGGAAAGGGCTATAGGATTGACTCATGACTGTAACGGCACATATCCATATAGCAAAGCCGTTAAGAGTCATGATTTTCAGGACTACTGAGCACAGCGACTAAATTACTTGCACTATTATCTTCCCGAAAGAAATTTAAACCTAAGCAGTAAAAGATTTAGTGATCCGTACGAGTGCGTTTTTGGCCAGTCAGCCATCGAACCTTTGTTATGGACTGAGAACATTCGGACTAAGAGATATTGGGTGCGTTTCTTTGACATGTCTGGAACGTTCCGGTCTTGTCCAAGTCCAATGTAACGAAACAGAACACTGTCCGGAACATGTTCTGTTTGCACCAGGTCACGAGTTGGTGCAGTCGGCACAAAGATGGCGGACACCGCAGTCGATTACTATGTTTGCAATGACTGTAAAGTATTATTCGACGATTTAGAAATCCTGAATAATCACGTTTGCACAGGTAACATTGTAAATACATTTTACCAACGTATTTTTCACAAATTACAAATTCAGATCTTTTCCAGAAACCCTCTTACCAAGAAATTACTTCAGCTGCTATGCACAAAATGACGGGCTGGAGAGAGGCAGCGTTGGTAAGGGGTAGAGAATGCGTCACCGCGGGGTAGTCCTGCGGCGAGGTGAGCGGCAGGTAACATACCCATTCCCTCTCATATGTACACACACGTGCTTGTTCCATGGACTTGGGTGCAAATATTTTAAAAATGCTATTAAATTCCGAATTTTGTCACAATGCACGATGAAAAAATGTCGATTTGATCGATGTGCATTGTAAATTTTACAATCTTGATTTGAATGTTACTGCTCTGATAACTGTGATGATAAGCCATTTAATATATGAAATGCAGGAGAAAACTGTCACCGTAGTTTTAAGTCACGGGTAACGCGCACGCACATCATACACTGGCCTACGAGGCGCTTTGTTGACCAAGTAAAGCTCTGACTTATGGATCACCGTGCCTCTCGCTGCTTAGGTTCAAGTCCCATAGAGTGAGAAAGTTTCTCAGTTCGCTTTCTGAAGGCATTTTTTTTCTGGGAACTCCCGTTTCTTCCACCATCCATTACCTGACCGCCTTGTAATAAGTGGAACAATATCTTGACTGGGACATAAAACAATCAACCAACCATTTATTATTCACCTATGGCATCGAAACACAAAACATACAGCATGCAGTTAGTGAGAAAATTTCTTTCCAAAATTTTTTAAATTATTTTCTGTGAAATTAACTGGACATGCATTCATTCTTTTGTTCTTTTTTCAAACAGTATCATTTTATGGTAAAGTGAAATTTCAAATGGATTTTCAGTTCCCTACCAGTTGGAGATAGAAAACAATCCAAAATTATTGAAGAATGCAGTTACTTTTGAATAGATCCACAAATAAACACGAGCTCTCCCTCCCCCCCAAAAAATTGAAAGTGCAGTAAAAAGTAATTAGAAATAAATCGGTGTTTATGATAGATTATGAATGCATATTGTGCAATACTTACAAATAGTTTGTGTGACACACAGACACACACACACAGAGAAAGAGAGAGAGAGAGAGAGAGATATTATATGGGTTAATATATCGAGACCAAAATGTTGTAAATGCATTCAGAAAAGCTAAATGATAATTATTATTGATTTTTTTTAATTATTGGCCTAACTAGAATGAAAGAATATTATAATTAAAATTGTAGGAAAAACAGAATTTATCAACTCTCTATATTCTTTCAGAATCAGAAATGGAAGGTCAGCCACATACGCCTGTGCGTATACAAACATCTAGGCCAAATAGCCGGAACACAATGATAGAATGTGAAACTTGCAAAGTCTGGTTCGATAGTATGGACAGATATTCAAAACACCCATGTGTACAAGCAGGTATCTTGATTATCCTGACACAGTATTCAGTGTAATTGTATGGCACAAAACCTTGTATTTTTACCTAATCTTTTAATATTTCTTAAATTTCAAAATTGATCAATACTTTAGACAGTATCAGCTACTTGTAAATTTCTGACCTGTTTGAATAGTGATGCACTTAACATTATTTCATTGAAACCAAGATTAAATATTTTGTAATAGATTAAGTTATTAAAAGTTTAGGGAAACAGCTTAAAAATTACCACTTAAAATCAAACTTTGATCATATTTTTGCCTAAATTATTTAGATTAGCCCTTTTATTGTCTCCCATTATTTTTCAGAACCAAAAGCAACGACAAGTACAGCAGATACAGAAACAGGTATTTTGAACTGGACATGGACAAAAGAGTCCACATTGCTTTTAATAGACGAATACAAAAAAAGGATGGAATTGCTGAATACTGGAAAAATGAAAAAAAAGTCAGCATGGATTTCAATAAGTAAAATTCTTGTAGATAAAGGTTACAATGTAACAGCTTCTCAGTGTGAGGGCAGGTGGAAAACCCTTTTAAGGGGGCTAAAAACTATATCAGACCATAATAAAAAATCCGGAAATGATAAAAAAAGCCATCCTTTTGCTAAAGAGCTCGAATTTATGGCAGAGAAGCCAAATATCAAACCCGAGTATGTCGCAGGTTCTGATGAGACCTCCAAAACAAAAAGGTCTTTCAACACAGAGACTGCTTCTACTGATGATGATTCGGATCAACTTCATCCTAAGGCCAGTACATCTGGAGAAAATACTGATCAATCAGATGTTAAAACCTCAAATGAACCTAAATCTAAACGAAGGAAGTCCTCATCAGCAGAAGTTGTAACTGTCTTGAAAGATTTTATACAAACACAGCAGGAGCGATATGAAATAGAGTCCAAAAAGAAAGAACAAATGCATAATGAAAGAATGGAGATTTTTAAAGGGTTCTTGAATGTTTTACAGAGACAATCTGATAATAAAAATGAATAAAATTCATGTTTTCATTGCTAAAAATTGATGTAATAACTTGCTTCCAGGAGGGAATCTTTTTGGGTAGGGTTTTATCGCATCTGGAAACACACCCTCTATTTTAGTGCCCCCCCCCCCAAGTTTTAAATACTTTCAGGGATATGAGGATATCAAATACTGTTTTCTTTCGATTTTTTCATTTATATGATGTACATGTGTGAATTTTGATTCTCTTTTGTTTCTGAAATGTGTAAATATTACAAATTTAAAAAAAATATCCCCTGCAATTTTCTAAAAGGTACGGAAATTAAGTAAATGTCTTAATATTTCATTTTTTTCAGTTGTTTGAGGAAAATGATATATTTGTAGAAAATAAAGTTATATTTAGCACTTTTCAGATGAGACGTTTTAAAAAATGAATTTCTTATGTTTAGACTGATATTTGGTCTCATATATTTTTCTTCTTGACAGATGTTTGCAAGATTTGCATGGATGAACAGATAGACTCTGTATTTATTCCATGTGGACACATGCTTTCATGCACTTTATGTGCTAATCAGGTAACAACATGCCCCATATGCAGATGCAACATCGAGAAAGTACAGATAATATATAAATCATGAACTTAATATTTCAATTATAGTTATTCTTTGGTTAAATGTTGTTCATTATACAGTGTAGTTTGAAAACCTTGAATGAATGTATCATTATGTACAACAAAGTACGTTGAACCACTTCAAGACATTCACAAACCAGAACATTTTGTGGTGGGTGTGTTATTTCTTGTTGTTAAGACGATAGACCTTATTGCTTTTCAGATAAAAAGCACAGTAGTTACAGAACATTTTCTGTCTAGTTTGCGAATGTCATCTAAGTTCCTAGTTTTTTTTTCTTTATATATAGTTTGAAATACAAGTAGTATATGTATTTTTTAATGATTGTATTTACACCAAATTTTCTCCAGGTCTGAAATACAGATGCAGTATTATCTTGTAGTTGTAAAGATTTAATATTTATGTTGTATTAGCTCACCTGACCAAAAGGTCAGCATGTATCATTTACACGTTTTTGTATTTGAAAATATCTCGGAGATTACTTTGCAGATCTTTAATCTATATACTCATTTTAGCGTGCCCGAGTCATAGGCTCGGATGAGCTTTGCAATGGTTTACCGTCTTTCATGAATCGTCTGTTGTGCGTAAACTTTTTACATTTAACAAGTACACCTTATTCAGCTGCAACTTCACATTCTTTTCTTGAATCTTCTCCTCTAAAACTACAGGGTTGCAGTCCCTTGCATTTAATGCAGCTGTTTTCCCAACGCTAATTAAAACTGTGAGGTAAATAATTGAATAGTTTATACTTGTAGGTTGTACAATATCCCTAAATGTTATTTACCCCTGATTTATGATCCAGGAAAAAATTAATAAGTCGAAGGTTTATAGTTAAATAATTTCATAAATATCCTACGAAAAAGTTGCATATATATCTATGAATCAGGTGAGCTATTAAGGCCCGTTTTAAACTTTTTTTATTACCTGTCCAACTGATTACTGTGATTTATTGTTACTGATACTTTTTTATACATATTTTTCTACAATATACAATGAATATGTTTTTTTATTTCTATTTTGTATTTAAGAAACATGTGAAATACACAATGTATAAAAATTTTGTTAAGTTTAATTGTTTAAAGTATAAAAAATAAACAATAATGCTAAAATATTGTTTTTTAGTTTAATTCTGTCCATTCGTTTTATAGATTGTGTGCAATATGATCCCTCTTTCTGTTTGCATCAATGTTGTATGCCATCAGAATCTGGCCATCTTCATCAAAAACATGATCGTTAACTTCATCAAAAAAATCATCTACTTCATCTGCATTTAAAATGCAAATATTGTGTAAAATACAGCATACGAGTATCATGTCAACTGCTGTTCTTACAGCCTGTGTATCAATATATTGAAGGCGTCGGAATCTACCTTTCAATGCAGCAAAGCTGCGTTCCACCACAACTCGGGTTGTGGATAAACATGTATTGAAATGACGTTGCTGGCGACTAAGGTGTCCATTATCCCTATACGGTGTTAGAAGCCACTGCCTCAAGGGATAGGCGGCGTCCCCAATAATGTGTGCATCAGCACATTTAGCAGGTCCATCCTCCCAAAGGTCACAGTTTTTGAGAACCCGGGCGTCATGACAACTGCCGGGCCAACCAGCTACAATGTGTGTAAATGTCATGTTCGCTTTGCAAACTGACTGCAAAATTACTGAATGGAAGCCTTTGCGATTTACATATGTTTCAGGGTGCTGAGCCGGAGCTTTAATTCTGATGTGGGTACCGTCTATGGAACCAATTACATTTGGAAAGTTTGCTGCAGCCATGAATTCCTGAATAGTTTCATTTCTTTCATTTTCTTTTGGCCAAGTAATAAATTTATTTTTTAAATTTTCTAGAAAAATTTTAAATATACGATCTCTGCATCTCACAATAGACGCTTGTGTGATGCCAAACCTGTCTCCAATTCGGTTTAAGGTCTCTTGTCCAGAAATGTACCAAAGTACAACAAGAAGCTGCTTCTCAATAGGAATAGCTTCCCTTCCTCCTGTCCAACTTGGCCGAAGATCCGGATATTGAGATATGTTTGTAACAATAATTTCAAAGGTAGATCGTGTTAGCCTGAAAAATCGCTTGAAGTCGTCTAAAAAGTATTGCGGTACCACCGCTTCTGTGTAACCCTCTATTTTTGGTCTATCCTCACGTATTCTGCAAGTATAAAATATATATTGTAATATTAAAATATTCTTCAGTGTAATGTAGTAACTGGTCATTGTATAGAGATGATCTTTGAAGCAGTTTTGACCGTACATGTAGTAGCAAAAGGCTATTGTTATGAAAATAGGAATAAATTGGAACGAATAGCATTGCAAGTTTATATGAAACTCGTCATAATTTTTCAATCATGAAAATGCCAATTTTCATCGATGGGTTTGAACCTGTCCAAAGCATGCGAAAAAGTTTAAATTGACTTGTGGCCAGTATTATGTGACCGAGTAGTATCGGGTCTATCTGCGCCATGGTACCTCATCGCGCTAGCACTATAAAACATCACTGCTAGCCTATCAGCACACATCATGCATATTTCATATAATGGCTGAAAAACTTTCTATGACATAAAACACCATTAATCAATCAATACTTGACAAATTGGTTGACAATAAACAAGTAGAAACGACCAGTCTCGTCAATCTAATATTTGTGTTGATAATTTTTTAACGCTTGATGGGAGAAACCAAAGTTGGATCAGAGATCGACTCTGGCAAAAGAGCTACCAGCTACAGCATTGAGATATTTTTTGACTCGTACACGATGGGGCATCTTGAATGAAATTGCAACGACCGAGCAGTTTGTCGTTACATGGTGGACATAGTATACATCATTCTGGTATACAGTGTGTGTGTGGGGGGGGGGGGGTCGTACATCACCAAAGGGGTCAAAATTTTGCCTTATGTTTAGGTTTTGGGCGTTATATTCAAGTTTAGTATCTGAGACAAGTGCCTGACCCGCCTGTGCAGTGTGGTCATTTTACAGTTTTAGAGCATATATACGTATAAAACATATGTGATAATTTTAATACATTGCACTGATCGCAGTAGCCACCACAATTTCCTGATATTGGGTTTCTATATCCTCATCGTCTGTATCGTCTTCCAAGAGAAACGCCAAAGTCGATACTACTACCGCCATGTTGGAATGTGCTAAAGCATTACATTGACCTAGAGTACCGCACATGTTCCGGATACGTCTGGAACATGTCAAAGAAACGCACCCATTGAGAATGCTTAAAGCTTGGTTTCTTATTAACGTTTCGTCCTTATTCTAACATCAACTCGACCACCGAAGTTTTCCAAGCGTCTAAGAAAAACATTTCGTGTACGTCTACAACTTAAGGCGTGGTTTCCTCGTAACGTTTCGTCCGGATGCGGTAGTAGAATGAAATATCACAACGAAAAATGCTCATTAATTAAGACGTTGTTTTAATCGTTTTGTCCTGAAAAAGGTATTAACATGATTTTACAGAGAAAAGAATGTGAAAAGTACAAGAGTTTGACATTTTGAAATAGGTGATGAACAAGAATGATAAGGAATCAATCAATAATGAGTTTCCAATCGCTGTTTAGGGCACCAGCGGTAGTATTCGGCCACTTAAGGTTTTACGCGCATTATTCAACATTTAAAACGGAACATATTGTAATTATTGGTAACTGTATCGTTTGTTTATAACATTTAATGCTTTTAGTGTCAATACAATACATGGAAATACATTATGATGAATTTATTTCAAACATTAAACAAGCACACAGTTGAATATCACAAGGACACCTCATCTCATGTGAACGAAAAATATATTTATCATAGTTTTTGTATCTGGTTAGGAAAAATGATTTGAGCGACAGAAAATATATTTTGATAAAAGAGATTGG
Source organism: Tegillarca granosa (assembly GCA_029721355.1). Taxonomy (NCBI): domain Eukaryota; kingdom Metazoa; phylum Mollusca; class Bivalvia; order Arcoida; family Arcidae; genus Tegillarca; species Tegillarca granosa. The sequence goes on along the minus strand of JARBDR010000908.1, from coordinate 104,044 downwards.
GGAACAGTTCAAAAAAGAAAAAAAAAAAAGAAAAACACGCACAAACCACAAGACACACACATATTTCTAGAAAAAAATAACATCATTTGTTTGACATTCAGAAAGAAAGATGGAACAGGCAACTGACACATTTATTTTTACTGAGAAATAAATAGCCCTGTTCCTTTAAGTGATTGAATAAGTGAATTGGTTTTGTCTTCCTCAATTGTAAGTAGTAGTGAACAAAACTGTTCAGGTCCTTTCTGGGTTGGTTTTGAATTCTCTCTCTGGTCTGATTTGTATGCTGGCTTGTGACAGTTCCCGCAGAACTTGTGAGAGGTGAAAGGATAAATCTCTCCTTATATATGCTACTCGCACTGGTTCATCAAGAACTGCTAAAGCATTTTTGTCGAAAGGGTTGGATGGTTCTGGCACTATTCTGTTCAACGAATTTATTTCCAATTGCTGTCTTCTTGATTGTTGGTACATGCCAACAACAAAAATAGGCTTAATAACCAAAGTAACCATTTTCTAAAATAAGTAAAATAAAATTGATCTTGCTGAAAATGAACAACTAGCCTAATCAGAAAAATCTCTTACAACTATACTAAATACCTGTAGCCTATCATTTCCAGTGTGATTAGAGATGTTCATCTAGTTGATAGCATCGAAAGTAGCAAACAGGTGTTGGAAGAAATGTATGATATAATAAATCGATTATTTGTATATTTATTTATTTATGTACCCCAATCCCTGGATTAATTTCAATAATTTGTTCATTCTTTTATCACCATTCTTGTTGTTTTCATAGTTTAATGTGCACAATCTGCACTGATGTTAGGGAGACAACTCATAAGACGAGCTGTTCTAACTTGCTTTGAACATTTTTTTCAAATAATTTTGAACCACATTAGTCGAATGCATAATTTTAAAACATTTCTTATTTTAAAAATTTGACATCTTATTTTGAAATTTTATTAGTTAACCAGTAATTGGTTTTTTTATTTAATTTTGCAGACAACCAGTTATCAACAATTTATGGTAAGTATCGGATGAAATTACAGTACCTGAGTATGGTATGGTAAGTTTTTTTGCACAGAAAAATCCTAGGGACTCACTAAAATTATTTTTTATTAAAAACTGAAGTAATTTTTCCTCTCACATTGGAACAATAAAGTGGAAAGTATGCCTTCGCAAATTACCACAATTTGTATCTAATAATAACAACACACTTCCATTCCAAAAATGTAATTATTTACCCATAAAAATTGCAAAATTACAAATAATATTAAATACATATTCCATGAAAACTACACAGCTTAACAAGTCAAACACTTATTAAAATTAGTCGTAGAATGATTTTAATATGCTCACATTTTGGTTTATTTATTTATCGGGCTCTAATGGAATCACTTTGTCGTCCCAACAAGATAACTCGACCATTCAACCTATAGACTTAAAATTTCATACTTAGTTTTACGGGGTAGAAAAGGAAATCTACAAGGTTTATTGCAAAATGTCAAAGGTCAAGATCATTTTAACCTTTTCCTCCCTAGTTAACTTTGTCACTGTTCTATTTGTTTTATCTTATTTTGCATAATGTAAATGTTGATCGCTGCAAATAGCTGAAAGATTGCTATGCGACATAAAACACCATACACCCACCCCACCCTACTATATATTTGTGTAAAAATTCTACATCTGTAGATATTTTGAGATTTTAATACAACTTATTCTCTATAATGAAATGAAGTTTGTAAGCTGAAAAAATCTAGTTTAGTTATCATTCAAAACTTTGTAGTCATTTTTAAACAAAAATCTTACATTGTCTGTATGCTTTTCACATCAGTTATCAAATAATTTGGAATTCATTTTGCAGTTTCTTGGTTGAATTAGTGTTTGACTTATTAGCTGGTTATGACAATAGTTCTCGCATCATTAACCCTTTCAACCCCACAGACCAAATGGTATAGCTTATATCAATGGAAAAGACATTGATAATGAGTTATATGGGTGTGAAAAGGTTAACTTAACTGAGACAAAGGTTACAAAACCAATCTAAATGCTGTAATTCATTTTGAATTTCTTCTTTGGACATACTGCTTTGATCAATGCCAAGATCTATGTCAGTACATGACAAGTGGAACCATCTTCCACACTCGCATCCAATCCACTTATATGCATCTTTATTCACATACTTTCATCCACACTTTGCACATTTGTTTTCATTAATGGATTTTTTTCTTTTCTTTTTCCAGTCTTGCAATCTTTCTTTTTTCATGCATTTCCTCTCTAATTTTTTTCTTTTTCTTTCTTTCAACTCTCTTCTTTTCTTTCATGCTTTCTTGTTCTTCTTTCTCTACTTTCTTTCTTGTCAAGTACTGACACATTTGGTCACTTGTTAGTGCCTTTGGTAATTCAACCTTTTTCTTGGGCTTGAGATGACTTACGGGGGATATGAGATGATACCATCAAATATTGGGGAAATATTATGTTTTATTATATTTTCAGATGAGGGTGAAATCTTGATTGATGCAGGTGAAACTTGTGATTCATTAACAGTTGAGGAAGCAGTACATTGAGAAGTTGATGAGCCTGAAGCACTGTTATGAATAGCAGCTTTTACAATGATAGTGTTTTGATGTTTAGCAGGAGCTTGTAAGGAGACATTAGCATTAGATGATGCAGAGACATTTGCATTTGATGGTATGGAGACATCTGAATAAGATGCAGAAGCGTCAGTAGATGCATCTGGCTCGGGAGATGTTGCCAAAGTACAGCCACCTTCACTTGAAGCAGAAATATAGGGTTCATAAAATACGGCTGATGGTGCAAACGTCTCCTTATTTACTGCTTCTGGAGTAAAAGGATACAATCCTGCATCTCGGAAACCATTGATAAATGTTTCAGCTTTAGTTGTGGCTTCCCATGCTGAACGGAAAACTTTAGCAAATATTTGCTTAATCAAAATTTAACTGGTATTTATGTTATATATTATAGACTGGCCTGGGTTCGCATCTTTGTATGCTTTTACAGATCTGCGATAATTTCGTTTCAAAGGTCTAAAAAATGCTATATCAAGGGGCTGGACAATATGGCTTGCATGGGCAGGTAGACAGTACAAAATAATTTGGTTATCATTACAAAATTTTGATATTTCTAAATCAATGTGGGTACTGTGACCATCAACAAATAGAATCACTGGTCTAGCTGGGGGTATGTGTTTAATAAAGTGATTTTCTAACCACATAAAAAAACCTCACGGTCCATCCACCCATTCTTTGTTCGCCCTAAAATTGAATTGGGAACAGCCTCAAAAAGGGGGTTATACTTAAATCTCTTCCCCGGAAAAACATGCATAGGGGGTAGTTAATATCCTGAAGCATTTGCACTTGCTAAAATTGTTATCTGTCAGATGATGACAAACTGTAAACATTTTTGGTACCCACTTCAGCCAAAACTTTATCCTCTGACTTGGGATTTAGAGGAAACCCCGATTCATTTGCATTAAAAATGCGTGATGGATCATTCTAGTGATTCTGTTGAAGAGAGGTACAGTTTACAATCATCAAACCACTTGTATACTGCTATTTTTGTTGCAGAAACTGCCCTTTCCTTTGAAAGGTTTTCTGCAACACGCATAGAGGTTGAAGGATTTCGCCTCAGGAATGCTGTCCACCAGTCCTTGCCAGGTTTATTGTTCTTAAATGGGTTTGGCCTGGGATTTTTTTCAAGAAATTTTTTAACAGTGACCAAAATCTGTTCTTTTGTTCGCCCATAACCAATCCTGGACATGTTCTTGGCCCATTCTACTATTTCGGATTCTTCTTCCCTCGTTAAAATTGGATCAGGTCCCTGTGTTGACACAATTGGTGTTCTGCCAGACACTTTATCACCAAGGGTACTTCTCGGTATACCATATTTGTCAGCTGCTTTATTGATAGACATCTGCCTGGATTGCACCAGCATTACAGCACTATCTATATCTTGCTGTGTCCATTTCCTGTATTTACGAACAGTTTCCATTTTCTGAAATCCAATAAATTTCTGTTGAGTTAATATTATTTGGCCCCACATCAGCAGATGGGGACACCTTACAGAAAACGGTTTCTGCCCGTCAGTCTACAGAAAAGAGAAGAAAGAATGATAGTTTTACCATTTTGCAACCAGTGTTCAAAACTGACCTCGTATTCTCAAGGGTGGGTGGGTGAATGGTGTTTTATGTTGCATCAGCAATCTTTCAGCTATTTGCGACGATCAATAATTTTTCAATAACCCCAAATGATTAATCATTACAAAATTTTATGCAGTGCATGAGTGTGTGCATGCATTTATGATCTGCCTTGTACTAATGTGTACTGATGGCGACTTATAGTGCTAGTTCACTCAAATACAATGTCGCAGATTAATACTGCATACCACTCAGTCACATTATACTGACACCGAGCAAACGAGTAGGGACAAACAGCAAGGAAAACCCCTTTCCCACAAGTGGGTCTTACCGGGAGTTGAACCCACGGCAGTGAGAGACCTTGGATTTGAAGACGAACGCCTTAACCACTAGGCCACCGCAGTCCCCTCATATTCTCAAGAGATATTGGTCTTGGTCACTACACCTTTGAGGTTTCAGCATTTAAAAGCTCATGTGTAATTACAATGGCAGATTAAATCCACAATATTCCATTTGTGATACTTTTACTACTATGTTGCATAATGTTTATTATACATATACAATGGGTAAGAATAAAACAAAGGCAACTATGGTTGGTTTGTTTGTTTGCTTGTTTATTTATTTATGAAAACATTTTTAACTCTTTTTGATTTTATCTTGCAGTATTGCATATTCTTTTATGTAAACTTTCAGCAACCATTTGAATTCTTCCAGTGTAAAATAAGATTTCAGAAACACATTGTAGAAATATAATAAAACTTAAAATATTAAACAAACTGAGAAAAAAAAACCAAATAAAATGTTTATTAAATAATCATGTAGACAACTGTCAGTTGGTGACTAATACACAATGATAGAAATGAAAAAAGTTCAAGATTAATTGTTGGATGGGATGTGTCAATTTGGTGACACTACTCCACAATGATGGTCTGATGATGAAATAAATATAAAAGAGTTCGCCAAGATAACTTTTGATGGGAATGTGTCAATTTGGTGACACTACTCCACAATGATGGTCTTGATGATGAAATAAAATATAAAAGAGTTCACCAAGATAACTGTTGATGGGAATGTGTCAATTTGGTGACACTACTCCACAATAATGGTCTTGATGGTAGCAACTGAAAATAAACAAATAAAAGTTTAAAAGGTTTAATTAATCTGGTTTTCTTGAAATTCGTGTTGAAAACGTTTGCAACTAAATAACAGTCAATTTTTTTATATTTTGAAAAATGATCATAAAATTACATTTGAATCCATTTTTTAATCTTTAATATTCACAACCAAACCGCCGAAAACTACCGCAGACCCTATGAATATTCATTAATTTTCGTCATACGACCACGTGACTAAAAGGGGATATCCCTCTAACGAATGCCACTTTGCCGCCTTATTGTCGACCAAGAGTACAATTAAACAATGGAAATCGAAACCTTAAAGAACATAAGGTGATTTTCCCTGATGCTATAAGTACTGTTCTTACTGTAAGAAATAAAAATGGTGGAAGTGTGGGTCGGTGCTCTAGAACCTTGTTTACATACTTACATTGTAGGACATTTTGGCTTGGGCTTCGAGCAAGATCGTTGGCGAAAAGGAGCTGACAGTGCGCATGTACACTTGCACTAGGGGGTAGATTGGAATTGCCAAGGATAAAAAGGATGTAGTTGAAAGAAGCAAAAGTAGCCGAATACTCCCCCATGGCCGAATACTACCGCTGGTGCCCTAGATGTTTATAAGTACGGGCGTTTCTCACACTGATTCGCTTGTAATATCTGTATACTGGTTAGACCTGAAATACATGGCTCCGAACGGCAACATCAGTATTATAAAAAAGCCGTTCGGAGCCATGATGCCATCCTATATAAAAACAGGGGAAATTACATTGACCTACATGCAGGTTATAAATTTCTTATAATCACAGGATTTACAAGTGTCTGAACAATCTCATTGTATATTGCCTTACAAGAAACATTAATGAATCTATCCGCGATGTTTATTCAACCAAGTTAGTAAAAATATCCAAGTTTTAAATCCATTTGTATAAGCTATCGGATCAAATTTTTTTTTGCGGGTCGCCATGTTTTAAATATGCATTACTAGGCCTCGCGCATGGGTGCAATTATATTTTTCAACGGGACATCGAGTACTTATTTGTTTAAGCAATCTCATCGATTACTTTTAACCTGGATTTGACACCAGCTTCCAATAAAAATAAAATATGTTCACAATTATTGCAATTTAAGCCATTTGATTGAAAATCCCTTATTTTCGCGCATGCCCGAAGCCTAGTAATGCACATTTTAAACATGGCGACCCGCAAAAAATATTTGCGCCGATAGCTTATACAAATGGATTTAAAACTTGGATATTTTTACTAACTTGGTTGAATAAACATCGCGGATCGATTCATTAATGTTTCTTGTAAGGCAATAAACAATGAGATCGTTCAGACACCCGTAAATCCTGTGATAATAAGAAATTTATAACCTGCATGTAGGTCAATGTAATTTCCCCTGTTTTTATATAGGATGGCATCATGGCTCCGAAACGGCAACATCAGTATTATAAAAAAACCGTTTAGGGTCATGTATTTCAGGTCTATATACTGGTATTTTGACAATTCTTGGCAGTATATTATTGAGGTGTTTACGCGCTTGCCGAGTTGTTGTACTGACTCCTGCGAAATACTGATTCTGTATTCTCAGCTAGTATAACCATTGCACAAACAAAATAACCACTACATGTCTTTCATACATTTATTAGGCATTGATGTATTTATGATGTAACCATTCCTGATGTGGTCGCTTATCGTTTATGATGCGTATGATGTGCTATATGGCAAAACCTGCAAATACACAATACAGGTGGGAATTACTGAAAGGAATAACCACACAAGGAGACATAACTCTTATATACTTGAACAGTGTATAATAACAAGACTATTTCCCTTGAAATGAGCATATAAATGGATATTAATGGACAGGCTGCCAGTAGATCATTGCAACAGCGCAAATGTGATAATGGAAAAACCATCTCAAAATTATTTCCAAATGATGTTTATGGAATGTTTACAATGGTGAAAGAATATTGTAACATAAATCAAAATGTAGAAAAATTACTTCATTATGATTATAACAGTGTAAACAGCTTACTTCAAGCTCAAGAGTATTTCATAAAATTATAAATCCGCTTCGCGGAAGTGGTATCTCCTGTACAAGGTAATTATGACTGCATAAGAATGCATAAACTGGACATTTGGACCCATACCAAATAATGGGGTTGTACATCTTTAAATACAATATGTCTAACATATGGAGTAGGCGATTAAGCCTTGATAATATAGCGTATGAGTTGGATGTCATGACATACAATTATTAAATATCAACATGTTAGGTCGACAACCTGCAACCAACCATGCAGGAATGACCCCGAAGGTCAACCCAATGATACAACATTTATAACATTGTCTAACAGTTTATATATTTGACATGGCTGAAGCGTTTGTTAAATTTATTTATAAAAGGTACAGATAAGCAAATTATGGCATCTATGGGTAGCTATACATGCAGTGTATATGTTTAATAGATGATACCTGTTTTCCTCGTGAAAAATGCTCATGGGTTGCGCATGAGTAAGACTAGTTTGATATCAGTAGTGTTATAAGGTTTTGTCATTCGAGCCATAACTTCTCAAGGCGCAGGTTGTTTTTTTGTCTACAGCTTTTTATTATGAGCGATTTAGATTCAAATTCTAGACGTCAAGTTTCCAGAGATAGGAGAAAATCTTCCAGTACACACAGAGAAAATTCTTATGAGAGACACAGAAGTAAATCCTCGAGCCGTAATAGAGATAAGTCTAATGCATTTTCTAATGTTTTTAATGATTTTAAATCTTATTTAGACGAAAAGCTTGTTTCTTTTAAAAGAGAATTGGCCGAGGATTCTGTTGAAAAAACAGAAAATGTTTTGAAAAAATTGAAATCAGATAACTCTACTACTTTAAAATTTGCGGGTAATAGAATTCAGTATGAATTTAATGAAGAAATTTCTTCTTACATTTCCAAAATTAAAAGAGCTGTCAAGTCTTGTGATTATGACAGGGTTTTAGAATTATGTGATATTATTGAGCATAAAGTTTATAAGAGAAATAAAAGCATTAAATTGGCAGAAAAATCCCCTGCAGGTTGGGACACAGCAGTGTTTGAAATAAGAATTCTTGGTGAACTGCAAGTTCATCCAACAATTCACTTGCCCTGCCAAATTTTAGGTTGCCCAATAATTTCAAACTCTCAACCAAAGCAAATAAGCTTTTCTCTTGTTTCACTGTTTCTTTGTGTTTAAACCCCTTTAGATGTTTGTTTGTTTGATGATGTGGTGTGTTGATATGACTTAATGGATTCTCTAATACAGTCAATCTTTTTACTTTTACCTAAACCTTTGCTTCCAGGAAATGCTTTTGCATAGACAACTTTAACAAGCTTCACAAAAACACTAAAATATACAATTAAATAATTCACTTTTTGTAACAATTTTCAAATGAACTCTCCATAAAACATTTTTCAAAAAACCTTAACATCAGCAAAAAAACAAGACATCTAAAACGGTTCCAAGGCCGTGGAATGCTAATATTTTCATCAAGTATTAACATTTTCAGAATGGTGAGGAAACACTTGTCAGTTAAATAAGACCAAAAAATGTTAATGAAATTTAATGATTTAGCAAGATAACAATAACAGTTCACAAGATTTAAAAAATTTAAAAACAATAACAGCAACCGTCTTGAAAATTCCGTTTCCGCTTTTATTCATATCTCTTGCGGATTTTCTCTTTATTTTTGATTTTTGGTTTTGACCGTTTTTCATGTTTTTTTAAAAAAAAAAATACTAAAATACTTTGGAATATGTTTGTCTACCATGGTCGCCTACCACCATTACATGATTATCAGTGTACCTGTTCAACGGCTGTATATGTAGTGTATCACACTCGCCGCCACTTATTATTTGAAACAAGAATTGTACACGGGAACCTGACCCTTACAGATGTTATTAGTAACTATTATGCTCATATCGATTAGTTGAACTTTTATAATGAAATCCGTTAATCCAATCAAAACATCTGTATAATTGGCACTTGGCGATTCATAAGTATCTACCATAAAAATTGGATAAGAACCAGAGCCGGGTTTGTCGATGTTTGTCAAAAATTTTAACCTGCCCCGCGGGCTACTTTATCTGAGAATTTGGTTGCCCGACCAAAAAGTAGACAGGCATGGGCAATCGGACAAGCGCTTATTTCAAACACTGCACAGTGAAAGAATATCTTTCAGACGATTTGGCTTCTGATAGCGAAGATGAAAAGAAAATGCGCTCAGCAGAGTTCAGAGCACTGCGTAAAAGGCGGCAATATAAAAGGAGTAGAAAGGATACAAAGCCTAGAGAGGATAATTCCAACAGGACACCAAGTGCTACCGCTCCTAATCCTGATTCTGTTCTCAACGGTAATTTTCGTTCCTTTCGAGGACAAAGAACCACAGCAAATCCAACAGACTACTGTTTTGCCTGTAACCAACAAGGACATTGGCGAAAAAACTGCCCATTCACAATTAAAACCACTTAGTCCAGAACAGAGTCGGCCACACTTCCAAGAAATTAAAGATGAGCATTTAAATAATTCTTTTTCTAAAATTGCAATTGAAAATTCTAAAAATTATGCATATGAATAAAATAAAGTAGTTCCTATTTTAAGTGTTAAGAACAGGTTAAAAAATCATTATGAGTATTGGGAAAGTATCGGGGCAAATAAATTTGTTCTTAATGTTATTAAAAATGGAAATGCTATTCCATTCATAAGTACGCCGGTTTCTACATTCAAAAATAATAATAAAACAGCTTTACAAAATTCCGAATTTGTAACAAAAGCAATTAAAGAACTTGTAGATAATAATTGTGTGACTGAAGTGTTTGATAAACCGTATATCGTAAATCCATTAAGTGTTCCTGTTCAAAAGTCTGGGAAAAAAACGCTTAATTTTAGACTTACGAGAAGTAAATTTACATGTCTGGAAAGAAAAATTAAATTTGAGGATTGGAGGGTTGCGTCAGATTATTTTCATAAAAACTGTTATATGTTTAAATTTGATTTAAAATCTAGATATCATCATTTTGACATAGCAACAGAATTTCAGCAGTTTTTGGGTTTTTGTTGGAATAATAAATATTGTACTTTTACAGTGCTCCCTTTCGGATTAAGTTCAGCTCCTTTTTTATTTACAAAACGTTTAAGACCGTTAGTAAAGTTTTGGAGATCTAAAGGTATAAATATGGTTTTATATTTGGATGATGGTTGGGGAGCTAATGTTGACTTTAATGATTGCGTTTTGTATTCGAATTTGGTAAAACAAACTTTAAAGCTGGTTTTTTGGTTAACGAAGAAAAATGTTTACGGGAGCCTTGTACTTCATTGACATGGCTGGGATTATTTTGGAACTCAAAATTGCATGAAATTAAAATACCCGAGAATAGAGTCATTGGTGATATTCGACTGGCAGTTTTCCGTTGAATATATCTTAGCTCCGCCCACTTGCGCAGAAGAAAAATCGTTCTCAACGCACTGTCCCATTCGAATGAAATAATAGTCAACGGTAACTTCTTGTTACATATAAACTTCCGGTATGGCTAGTAAAAAACAGTGCATGATTAAAACTATTCTCACTCAGTTTCTTAGTAGTAGCAGCGATGATAGTAGCGATAACGATGTAGAATATGCAATTTCTATATGGATGATGACCAAAAGGTAAATTTTCATAAACACCAAAAATGAAGACAAACAAAATAGGTTGATTTATAAATCAAAACTAGATCTAATATAAAAAAATGCCATCATGAAATACTATCGATACAACTTAAAGTTAATAAATTAATTCACTAAGCCAGAAAGAAGCGCAAATATCTAAAACTTTAGGAATAGCGTTATGTGTCTGATAATTGAGTAAGTTCTTAATTCAGTACCTACATCGATTTTTTTCAGTTAGGTTATTTGGAAAACTCTCTCTCTCTCTCTCTCTCTCTCTCTCTCTCTCTCTCTCTCTCTCTCTCTCTCTTGGGGGGCGTGATTGACCTGGGTCTTTAAATCCAATCTCTCTCTCTCTCTCTCTCTCTCTCTCTCTCTCTCCCCGATATTTGTAAGTTTTTATTTTCAGTGTTGAAGAAAACGTTTCATTGAAATTGCATATTATCCAAAGAGAAAAGTATAAATTTGTAGCTGAATAATTTGTACTTGGAAACAGCTAGTCACAAAGACCATAAAGCAACAGAACTGTCATGTGCTATTTTTGAATTTTTATAAAATAAATACATTCAAAAATAGCACATGACAAAAATAGCACATGACAGAACAGTTAAATACAATGGAAATTAGACGAACAAAACATATATTAAGTCCACCAATTGTAAAACTCCCGACTTTGGATGGGACTGGGCGATACTGTTAATTTTGACACCAGTGGTGTGGTTGAAGTACTTTTATAGGGCCCTAACCATACCCCTTATTTTACAACCGGTAGACCCAAATGACAAACATTAGAAATTGAAAGTAAACTTTATTTTACCAACTATGTACCAACAAATAAACCACTGAATAAAATTACTACATATTCCCAATTCTAACAAAATCAGTCCTATTTTTTTCAGGGGAAAGCGACCTGTGGCTCGCCATCGTCAGATAGCTTATGTAAAGGATATCGTCTCGAAATTCACAGTTGATGAGTTCAAAACCTTTTTTAGATTTAGTCGAATAAGTGTTCAGTATCTACTAGAGAGTATAACTGAAATATGCATATCAGAAAATATTTCTGGAATACTGTGTAGGCATTCTTCTGGTGGTTCGGAGCAGATACCATTACATAACCGTATCTTAATACTTATTTGGTATATGGCTAGTCTAGATAAATACTCGAGTATAGCAGATAGATTTGGAGTGAGTGAGTCAACAGCATCATGTGCAATACGGAACTTGTTACAATTCATTCAAGAAAATTTGGTGAAAAAAGTAATCATTTGGCCTACTGGTGATGAATTGCAAGAAATACAGGACTTATACATGGAACTAAAAGGTTTTCCTGGTGTTGTTGGAATGATCGATGGATCACATATTAGAATCCACAAACCTCAAATCAGAGGGATTGATTATTACAATCGAAAGGAATATTATTCCATCGTTCTGCAGGCTGTAGTAAGGGAGGACATGCGTTTCACTGACGTTTTTACAGGTTTTCCGGGCAAGGTCCATGATGCACGAATTCTGAAAGAATCGCCATTATACAATATGGCAAAAAATATGGATAGAAATTTTCATATTTTAGGAGATTCTGCTTATCCCAATTTACCTTGGTTGCTTGTACCATTTCGAGATAACGGTCACTTGACTTATGCTCAGAAAACATTCAACAAAACTCATTCTAGTATACGGAGCAATGTAGAACGTGCATTTGGCCAACTCAAGGGAAGATTTACTCGTCTACAAAGTGTGAATCAAAGGGACATCAGAACTATTGTACAAACAATATTGACAGGATGTGTATTACACAATATATGCATTATCAATCACGATGATATGGACGACATGTTGAATTGTGATGAGGTTGAAGTCCAAGAGGAGCCTGACCATTCCCAGAACTTCGATGGCTATGACCAGGAAGCTGCTGCTAGAAAAAGACTTAATATCGCACATATGTTAATTCAATAAATATTGATGAATTGATTCATTTGAGATTTACTTCCCGGTCAAGAATATTTTACATATATTGAGACATCATGTGCTAAAGTTTAAGTGACAGAATTTTGCCCTGGTCAATGTGATTAGGACAATAACCTGTATAACATTTTAGTGTGTCACCTCTACAGTGGCACGGGACATCATTCTTTAAGGTCGCATCCGAATTATCACCGACTTTCATTTCTAAAATGAAAAGGAAAGTTGTAGCTGAAATAATTGTACTTGAAAACATCCAGAGCCACCAGTAACACAACAAACAAAAACTTAGAAAAGAACAACACACGATAACACATATACAGACCAATGATTGTAAAACTCCCGACTTTGGACGGGCACCGGACGTAATGGTACAATGGTGTCCAGTGGTGTGGTTTAAGTACTTTTGTAGGGCCCTAACCATCCCACTTATTTTACAATAAGTGGTCCGATAAAACGCACATTCAAAAATTTAAAATAAATGTCAAATGCTTGGCGGAACAGCAGTCACATTACTAATTTTCAAGTCTTTGGAGTTTGCCAGATTCAGTCGGATTCGAACTCACGATCCACAGACTGAGCAGTCTTAACAACTGAGCTACTCAAGGTTTTGAAAAAATTCATTTCAATAATTTTGGGGTAAGAGATACAAAGTAATGAGAAACAAGTTAAGTGTCAAATGGGAACACATGTAGGGAATTATTAAAAAGTCATCTCGCAACGGATAACATTCTGCATGAATAACAAAGAGTTATGGGACGGAATGACAGACAACACCAAGATTAAAGCACGTGTATACCTTTCTAATGAATATAAATATCAAGTTATTGCATTGATTGATTGATTTTATTGGGTTTTCGTCGCAGTTTAGATTATTTCACTCATATCGAGACGTCACCAGCTATAGGCGAAGTGGCATAAATTTATACTTTTGCAATGCGCTTATGGCAATGTGTAGTGAGGGTTCTTTAACGTGCCACGCACATACTGTGGCACGGGACCTCGGTTTTTTAATATCTCATCCGAAGGTTCCGTAACTTTCATTTCTTACTGTCGAGTGCTTGGCGAAAGAACAGTCATTACCACTTTTTAAGGCTTTTGTCTGACCTGGCCGGAAATTGAACCCATGACCTCCCACATACGGAGCGAGCAATCTACCAATCTATATTGTACAAGGTATCATACTTCCACATGTAAGGAGTTCTTCGGTTGCATTTCATACATAATCGTTAAGAACCAAAAACATGAAACACAATTAAATGAAAATTTTAATATCCTTAGTCTTAGGAGTTACTATCAATAATGAACCACACATATTTAAAGATACAAATGCGCAAAAAATAACGATACCGAGATATGAATGTTGAATAATTAATATCTAATAAAACTTAAGTATTCAATTTGTGTTTAAAACATTACAAATATTCAACATTTAACTATCTACTGATAGCAGAACTGAACTGGGAAATTATTAGAAATAATTTTACAGAACTTAAATATTTAAAAGTTTCAAAGCATACAGTTTTAAGTATTTGAAAGTTAAAACTGAAACTTTTAAATATATTTTTAATAAACAAATAAAACAAACATTATTTAATTTCTGAACTGAAAGAATAAATCTACTGAATTTGGCTAGTAGGTAACTAAATTAATCTATCTCCTGATAGTACAAAGAAAACAAAAAATTATTCTCTGCTTGAACACCAATCAATTAACACCACTACCACTGAATAATGTATAAGTGTAAAGCATCCGATTTTAAGCATTTATACAGTGTTTTTATTTTTAAACTTCAGCGTCTATTTAAATAACAATTATTAATTTTGGCCTTTAGGATAAATTGCGCGGTAGACATGTCTTGGATACAACAACAACTTGGAGGGTATCAATTCCAATGCATTGAAGCAGAGATTTACTTTCCCGGCTAAACTGTTTGCCAGTTGGGCAAATTCAAAAACGCTATTGTCAGAACATTTAATGTCTACATCAATATTGCAATACCTCAAATTTGACATTTTCGACAAGGTATACCTGAGTTCTCCAACTGTGACTTTCTCACAAGCTGTAAAGTCTAAATTATCTATACTGAAACGACAAAGAATGTCAACAAGTTCTTGAAACATATTACCAAACTTACAGTTAACCAACGAAAAACAAATTAATTTCCTGGACAGAGCATTTTTAATACAAGATACTATGATCTTTATGTTCTCATTATCAAAACAGTCATAAATTTTCAGCTGCTTTAAGTTTGGCATACTTGATAGCATCTTACAATTGTTCTTCAAAATATTTATATGTACAGCATATCCAGATCTATTGATGTAAGTTATATCTCTAAGTGCTTTGTTGACAGCATAAAGTTTGCAATGTACATCCTCTGCTAGTACCAAATTCACAATTTTCGCTAAAATTTCTTGGGGAAGTTCGAAAATATGGCAACCTGAAATCACAAAATTAAATTCAGTGCAAATTTTAATTAATTATAATTTGCTTAATTGGCTTCAACTTAAGAGTTATATGTTAAACAAGAGGCCCATGGGCCTTATTGCTCACCTGGGAACACTGCCATCCTTTGGCCCAGGTGAGCTAATAATTACAATAGGAAACAAAATTAAAGTTAAACTGGAATACTGAAAGTGTCGACAAGGCTTCACAGTCATTCAAACGTGACCATTATTTTGGAAATTGTTTATTCTCTTAATACGCCCAGAAGCTGCATTAAGATATTATTTCTTTCTCTTGATCGCTCATCCCGCTTTCGTTCTCGCTCTTCATTCTCCTTTTTACGTCTCTCTTCATTATCCTTCAGAAACTGAATAAGTTTCTCACCTGTGTTCTGTTCCTGGCGAATTTTCTCTCGTTTTGCTCGTTTTGCAGCAGCGCACTTGGAGTTAGACAGCCTTTTTGAAGGACCTTCGTCGTTAGTTGAAGGGCATTCATCTTTGGCACCACTAGTTGAAGGACCATCATCTTTGTCACCACTGGTTGAAGGACCATCATCTTTGTCACCACTAGTTGAAGGACCATTATCTTTGTCACCACTAGTTGAAGGACCATTATCTTGGTCATACTTATTTTTTGTACTGAAAAACTTTTCTTTGTTTGATCCCATGCCTGTGCCAGCTAACTGTGTAGGATAAATGTCATGCCTTTTGCATAAAATTTCTTCTATCTCTTGAAAAAACTGAAATGTCTTTCTTCTTTTACCAGATTGTGTATTGTTTTTTCTCACTTCCTTATGGGATAGTATTAAACTTCTCCATTTACTTTCTACCTTATTTTGCGAAAAGAAATATCCCTTTTCCTGGATTTTTTGGGTTATGATTTTCCATGTGTCTTTCTTTCGTTGTCTGGGATCTTCCAGCTTCTCCTCAAATTCTTTATACAAGCTTATAAGAAGAAGTATGGCTTCTTTTGGCCATGAAGTGTAACCGGTACCATTTTCAGTAGTTTCCCCTGACAGGTTTGACTGACTTTGTGTTTCATCCAGCTCACTTGCTCTTGATTCTTCTCGGTTGCTTTGTGTTTCTACTGAATCATTACCTACAATAAAATTCTAATATAATATAATAACAAAAAACTAGAGGTACTGTGGTCTAGTGAGCCACACATCATCCCCCGCACTAACTGCTTTTCAAACTCCCAAACATAAACTGTCCTTGACAGACTATTGATACCCCCTGCACATACTTGAGATGCCTGTACTTTAGTAAGTGAAAGCTGTAAGAGGAGTTGAATAGCTAAAATGGATACCCTTTCAAAAGACATGGTGAATTGAGAAATCAGAACACATTATTGGTTAATGCCTCCATTTGATTTTTTGTTTTCTTCCACTTTAGTCCGGAAACAAACAGAAAGACCGACTAAAACTAATATGTCCCTCAAATTTATGCAGTACAAAAATCACTTTAAAAGAATGCTGATCTAAGATTTCAAAGTTTAATTATCTGTAGAACAAATAAAATTTAAAAAGTGTAACCATCAAAATGGGAGGCTCAATGTATATAGAACACACAAAATGTGTACACTACAATATAGTTGCAAAATGACCAACTATCTGTAAAATCTGGGAAAAAATGCAAAATGTAACCAACATAGGAGGTGCACATGTTCAATGTATATAAAAACACCCTACAAAGTCTCAGACTTGTAGGGTAAAATCTGTAAGAGGAGTTGATTACACAAAGTCAGTACCCTTTTCGTGGACGGACAGACAGACGGACGGACAACCCGACGGACGGACGGACAGGCTGAAACCTATATACCTCCAAAACTTCGTTTACGGGGGGTATAATAATAATAATAATAAATAAAATAAATAAATAAGATAAAGTAAAAAATATCTGTTTCACCAAACACAACTGAATAAACTTCATTTTTTTCAGCCGAGTTTGGTGCCCTTCTAAAGTCGGAATTTTTACAACTAGCGATCTCGATATTGAATCTCTTGTCATTTTTGTAATGTTTCTTTGTTGTTGTTGTTTTTTTTTTTTTCTAATTGAAATAAAAAAGTTACTCTTCAACTAATTTAAACACTTACCATTGGTGCATGTCATGGAAGGTTCAGGCAGGGAAACGTATGTTCTTCTTATTTCTTCCATTAGGGCTGTATCTGCAGGAGAAAAAATAACATGCAACAGAATTGTTTCATACATGCATTAACTCATGGATTAAGCAAATCTTCCGGTAAACAACAAAGTAACAAGTCATAACTTATTCCACTTAAAAGCTTTAGTTTTTGGTATAATCAATTTAAGGGACTGTTTGTCTGTCTGAGTCCATTTTAATATTTTGTTTTACAGCTTTTTAGTGGAAAATTGCCAACTTATAAATTAGAATAAGTCAGATGGATGCGACAATTCTTCTCACTGAAATAAGGTACAAAAAATTTGGTAAAAATAATTCTTAAAAATTGAAAAAAAAGCCTAAACCTTCTCAAACAGATCTTAGACCATACAATTTAAGAAATGAATCTGAATCTGGCATACATACCACCATTTTCTAATTTTCTTATTGTTGGCATATCCAGTCTAACCTTTAATTCTTGACCATCTGCGTAGCGTAGTTTGATATCTTGCCAATATCTGAAAATAATTACGAAAATTTATCTTATTATAAAAGAACATATAAAAAAAATCATAGGCAGATTGGTTACCATTACAAAAGTTATTATCCCAGAACTAAATTTCACTTTAAGCTTAGATTACACTCTACGACAGAACTGCTCACTAATAAAACTTACTCATTTGACGCAGTGTTCCAAATGGCAACAACTAATCCGACTGGAGCTGTCTCTTCAAAGACAAATACCCCGTCTCCAACATTCCCGAGAAAAAAAAAACTTGGACCTCGTGACCTTGGCCTTTGATATATGCACTTAAATTTGGTATGTGACACACCTTCTCATGTTGGATTACATTTGTGCCAATTTTGATCAAAAGCCATGTAACTGTGTAATGTAGAATAGGTGGGAACTCTGTTCAGGATTAATTAATTTTCAGAACTTAGTTTTCGGAAATGAATTAATTTTCAGATGAAAAATATGAGGATATGTTGCGAAATTATCTTATATTTTAACTGTCAGTAAATCTGTGAAAAAAGTGATAAAATTTTAAGCAACTTCCTGAATGAATTCAGTAAATTCACGAATTAACTGGGTGACGGATCGTTTGGGGAATTGGCATGAATTTCCTGAACTTCTAGAAAATGCATGGATTTAATGAGTTCACTAATTTCATACTGTAACAAAGAGAGAGAGAGAGAGAGAGAGAGAGAGAGAGAGAGAGAGAGAGAGAGAGAGAGAGATTAGGAAATTTCAAATGAATGCAAAAATAGAGATTTTATAAAACTGAAAAAACAGGTATATTCCACAAAAATCCGCTGTTATCATGCGTGATTAGACTTGATTGAATGCTAGTCCAGCAACCAACTAAAATCTTAAATGCATTTTTCATAATAACGATACATACCACTCAAGACGGTCAGCATGGTAATGTTTTTTAACATACTGACCGTAGGGTGCCTGTGGATGAAATGGCGTAAACGGACTTTAAATTTCTGAACTAGTTTCAGATTAACATAAAGTTTATTTCTTAATCAATTCAAATAAACAAAATTGGGGTTAAAATGGAAATAATCCTTTATTCTTTTGCTTTGCATTACTTACCCGCATTTGTTTGCTTCAGGCTCAGCCATGATTAATAAGTCACGTGACCAATTTAACGCTGCTTTTACCTTGTTGAGAACATGCGGTGTCTGTGCTCAACGCTAAAGATTTAACGAACGAGTCGAACACAAATTGTACTTAACGGTTGGAAAATACTCAACGGAACCTGCCAGTCGAAAACAGCCATTGATCTTTCTGAATCAATTAATCAGGTATATGTAAATCTCCCTTTTGTTACTGCATGCAATATTGCTAAAATGACTGGCAAAATCATATCTATGTCTCCAGTTGTTGGGAATATTACCCGTATTATGACAAGGTATACGTATCGATTTATTATTTCAAGATATTCCTGGGACTCACAAATGTGTTTGACTGATCAAAATGTAATCAATGAATTAAAATTTCGGATAGATTCAATAAATGAACTGAATGTTAAACGTTGTTCAAGGTATATTGTTCCTAATGTTATTATGTATTCAGACGCTAGTAATTTTGCTTGTGGTGCTATATCCTTCGATGGTAGTATCTTTCATAAAATGTGGACTGATTGGGGAAATTAAGATGAGTTCTACATGGAGGGAATTAAAAGCTATAGAGCTTTGTTTATCATCTTTTAAAAAAGAGTTACATGGCAAGGTTGTAAAATGGTTTACAGATAACAAAAACTGTGTAAACATTATTGAATCTGAAAGTATGAAGTTACATCTTCACGAATTGGCCATTTCTGTATTTAAATTATTATTCAAAATTCAGTAAGTATTGATATTCAGTGGATTCCACGTGAAAATAATATCCAAGCTGATTCTATAAGTAAGGTTTTTGATTATGATGACTGGGGCGTTTCTAAAGAATTCTTTGATTTTATTGATGTATTGTTTGGGCCTCACACATGTGACCGTTTTGCAGATAGAAACAATTTTCAGGTTTCAGTATTTTATTCTCGTTTCTTTACGCCGGGATCTACAGGTGTTGATGCTTTTGCATACGATTGGAAATCTGATAATAACTGGCTGGTACCACCTATACATCTTGTTTGTAAAGCTATTAAACACTGTGTTGTTTGTAATGCTGAAGCAACATTGGTCGTACCTAATTGGCCTTCAGCGTTTTGGTCAATGATTTTTGCCAAACATATGGAATATAAACCGTACGTATCGCAAGTTTTAGAATTTAAAAACGGTAGAGATATATATGTACATGGTTCTAATAGAAATTCACTTTTTGGATCGGATCGCTTCACTGGAAGTGTTCTTGTGGTACGTTTAAATGCTAGATTATTTACTTGATAATGATTGTGACAAATACATGTATTATTCACTGGAAGTTATATAAGAACGTTTTTGTATTAAATCCGTTTGGATATTGTAGGCTGGAAAATGAAATGTTTTTCTATGATATGGATTCCCACTGGGGCCTTAGATTGTGACTTGTTTATATACAGTGAAACTCGCATGAGTGATATAGTGATTATTGAAACCCACCTGGGTTTTGATTATTTAAGAAAGTGTCCACTGGGACTTGGTAATGGATGATTTTAATTGATTTGTGGTATGTATACTATTGGTAATATTATCCACATTTTAATGTACATTTTTCAGATTTGATGAAATTTGGACATTTCAATTCATACCCTATATCTAATGATGAAAGACTTCTCCAGCTTCAACTTAAACTACAGGAGTCTATCCAAGCTTCAAAAGCTGTTAATACATTAAGAGTTTATAAATACGCATTAAACTCGTGGTGTAAATGGTGTTTACAGCTTGATAATATTCAGATTATACCAACTCTTGATTATCATTTGTGTCTTTACATTATTTCGTTAATGCAACAATCATGTAGTATTTCCAAAATAGAACATACTATTAATACTCTAGTTTGGGCTCATAATGTTTTAGACTTAAAGCATCCGTGTAATTCTTTCATGGTCAAGGGTGTTGTTGAAGGACCCAGAAGAAATTGTATTAGGAAAGATTGGAAAAAAGAGCCGATAACTCCAGATATTTTGAAAAAAATTGGTAGAAAGATTTGGGAATACAAATCTTTCTGATAAACGTATTGTGACCATGTGCTTGTTAGGTTATGCTGTATTGATGAGGTTTAATGAACTTGTAAACATTAAGGCTTGTGATATTCAGATTAATGAGTTATACGTTTCAGTTTTTATTGAAAAGAGCAAGACTGATATATATAGAGAGGGTAACTGGATTATTATTTCTAGAACTAATAATACTACATGTCCGGTAAATATGTTGTTAGATTATCTACAAAGTGCTGGAATAGATATAGGTGATGATGGTTTTATATTTAAAAGTGTGTCTTTATGTAAAAGTTCAGGGATTTACAAACTCAGAAAATCTGGTAAACTGTCTTATACCAGAGCAAGGGAACTTTTGTTAGAAAAATTAGAATTATTGGGTTTGAATAAAAATAGATTTGGTTTACATTCATTGAGATAGGGTGGTGCTACGGCTGCAGCTAATGCTGGTATTTCAGACAAACTTTTTAAAAAACACGGAAAATGGAAGTCAGATAAGGCGAAAGACGGATATGTTAGAGAAAATTTGTTTGCAATAATGTCTGTATCCCAAAATTTAGGAATATAATTAGGTATAATATTTTCTTTTTTAATTTCCCGTACTTTGTTTTCGATGGGGTTGCGCTTAGAGTTAGTGACACCACCCATAATGTAGTGTTTTTGTTTATTTTATAAATGTTTTATGTTCGTTTGAGTGAAACGAATTAGAACATAAATTTATTTATAAAAGGTACAGATAATCAAATTATGGCATCTATGGGTAGCTATACATGCAGTGTATATGTTTAATAGATGATAGCTGTTTTCCTCGTGAAAAATGCTCACGGGTTGCGCATGAGTAAGACTAGTTTGATATGAGTAGTGTTATGAGGCTTTGTCATTCGAGCCATAACTTCTCAAGGCGCAGGTTGTTTTGTTTTTTGTTTTCAAAAATAAATAAATAAATAAAATAAAATAAAGTAAATATAAAGATAAAATAATAATGACAATAAGATTCATGGTAGCGATGGTTAAAATAATTAATTGTGAAAATTATAACTAGTGAAACAAAAGACATGGTGATGATAATGATGGTTATATAATTTATATTTTATTTTGTAGGTAAATAGAACATTGATTGAGAATGGTTTCTATAAAGACTTTTTGATTTACGGATGTTTGAATTTTTTGCAGATTATATTGTAAATATTAAATTTATATAAAGCTGTAGAGGGTTGCGCTTAAAGAGTTAGTGGCACCACCCATAATGTAGTGTTTTTGTTTATTTTATAAATGTTTTATGTTCGTTTGAGTGAAACGAATTAGAACATAAATTAATGTCTGTTGTAGCTTAAAACATACTCTATGGTGCTTTACATCAAACGTTGTATTCAGTAAGACGATAGTTTCTGTAAACTTTGTCAAATGGTGACATCCACGTTGTCTCACAATATCAGCTTATATTAAATTTCGGAATGGTTGACCATACGGATCCGGAACAGTTGCTGTGCTGACAAAATGACTGGAAAAAATCACTTTGTCAAAAACTCATCTTACCTCATCGACGTACCGCAGAAGAAGGACAAGTAGAACTCTCTGGAACTCCTCAGGCTGGCTCCTCACGTGAGTAGCATCACCAATCAGCATCCAGAACGTCACACACTACTGGAGGTATGATAGTATATGTACTTGCTATTCAAGAACCACGTTAAGCACCACGGCTCTGATTGGCTGATTTTTTTCTCAATTTTGTTAAATTGTATGCGATTGGTTCTTAATAATACATGAGTTCTACTTCCTGTTTATTGAACATTGCCAAAAGAATATTACAATGTCGTTTTACATAGTGGAAGAACGTGAAGAAGAATCAGTAGATAAGATGCCTAAAAGGGACACAAATTCAAATCTATTCCCTGTTTATATGAGGTCATTATGTGTTTACTTTGTCCGATGAATTATTATTATAGAATATAACCAGGACCGGGATCGTTCCTGCCTTGCTAAATGCACCAGAATCTACCACTAGACCAACCAGGCATAAACCTCTACCTAGCTTGTCACTAAAAACCATGGACAATATTTATAGACTACATCTAAGAACCATGGACAATATTTATAGACTACATCTAAGAACCGTGCATAATACATGTAGTCTATATCTAAGATCCGTGGAAATATAGACTATATCTAAGAACCATGGGCAATATTTATAGACTTTATCTAAGAACCATGGACAATATTTATAGACTACATCTAAGAACCGTGGACAATATTTATAGACTACATCTCAGAACAATGGATAATATACCACATGGATAATATATAAAGATTACATATAAAAACCATAGATAATACATGTAGTCTATATCTAAGAACCGTGGACAATACATGTAGTCTAAATCTAAGAACCGTGGACAATATTTATAGACTATATCTAAGAAACATGGATAATACACTACATGGATAATATATGAAGATTACATGTAAGAACCATGGACAAAACATGTAGTCTATATCTAAGATCTGTGGACAATATTTATAGACTATATCTAAGAACCATGGACAATATTTATAGACTATATCTAAGAACCATGGATAGTAAATGTAGTCTATATCTAAGAACCAGGGACAATATTTATACACTATATCTAAGAACCATGGATAATACATGTAGTCTATATCTAAGATCCGTGGAAATATAGACTATATCTAAGAACCAGGGACAATAGTTATAGACCATATCTAAGAACCATGGACAATATTTATAGACTATATCTAAGAACCATGGATAATAAATGTAGTCTATATCTAAGAACCAGGGACAATATTTATACACTATATCTAAGAACCATGGGCAATATTTATAGACTATATCTAAGAACCATGGATAATACATGTAGTCTATATCTAAGATCCGTGGACAATATTTATAGACTATATCTAAGAACCATGGACAATATTTATAGACTTTATCTAAGAACCATGGACAATATTTATAGACTTTATCTAAGAACCATGGGCAATATTTATAGACTACATCTAAGAACCATGGATAATACATGTAGTCTATATCTAAGAACCATGGACAATATTTATAGACTATATCTAAGAACCATGCATAATACATGTAGTCTTTATCTAAGATCCGTGGAAATATAGACTATATCTAAGAACCATGGACAATATTTATAGACTATATCTAAGAACCATGGATAATACATGTAGTCTATATGTAAGAACCATGGACAATATTTATAGACTATATCTGAGAACCATGGATAATACATGCAGTCTATATCTAAGATCCGTGGACAATATTTATAGACTATATCTAAGAACCATGGACAATATTTATAGACTATATCTAAGAACCATGGACAATATATATAGACTTTATCTAAGAACCATGGATAATATATGAAGTCTATATCTTAAGAACCATGGACAATATTTATAGACTATATCTAAGAACCATGGATAATATATGTAGATTACATCCAAGAACCATGGGCAATATTTATAGACTATATCTAAGAACCATGAGTAATACATGTAGACTACCTCTAAGAACTATGGACAATATTTATGGACTATATCTTAAGAACCATGAGTAATACATGTAGACTATATCTAAGAACCATGGATAATACTTATAGAGTACATCTGAGAACCATGGACAATACATGTATAATACATCTACATATATCTAAGAACCATACCATATACACACAACATATATCTAAGATTCATACCATATACATACCATATACACACAACGAACCATACCATATACCATATTATACAGGATAATGGTCAAATACGGGCTTCAACATCTGTACATGATCTATATACAGGGTAATGGTCAGATACGGGCGTCAACATCTGTACATGATCTATATACAGGTGAATGATCAGATACTAGCTATCACATCTGTACATGATCTATATACAGGATAACGGTCAGATACGGGCTTCAACATCTGTACATGATCTAAATACAGGGTAATGGTCGAATACGGGCTTCAACATCTGTACATGATCTATACAGGATAATGGTCAAATACGGGCTTCAACATCTGTACATGATCTATATGCAGGTTTATGGTCAGATACGGTTTACAACTGTACATGATCTATATACAGGATAATGGTCAGATACGGGTTACAACATCTGTACATGATCTATATGCAGGATAATGGTCAGATACGGTTTACAACTGTACATGATCTATATACAGGATAATGGTCAGATACGGGTTACAACATTTGTACATGATCTATATACAGGATAATGGTCAAATACGGGCTTCAACATCTGTACATGATCTTTATACAGTATAATTGTCAAATACGGGCTTTAACATCTGTACATGATCTTAATACAGGGTAATGGTCAAATTCGGGCTTCAACATCTGTACATGATCTATATACAGGATAATGGTATGATATGGGCTTCAAGATCTGTACATGATCTATTAACAGGTTAATGTTCAGATACCAGCTATCGCATCTGTACACGATGTATATACAGGATAATGGTGAAATACGGGCTTCAACGTCTGTACATGATCTATATACAGAATAATCGTCAGATACGGGCTTCAACATTTGCACATGATCTATATACAGAATAATCGTCAAATACGGGCTTCAAAATCTGTACATGATCTATATACAGGTTAATGATCAGATACCAGCTATCACATCTGTACATGATCTATATGCAGGATAATGGTCAGATACAGTGTATAGTATCAATTGGTGATGTGAATATTTTTAAATACATTTAAACTTCCTATAAATGTCAATGGCGTTTAATCCGTTTCATCACCATCTTATTGCATTAACAACCTGCTTATAAAGTCTTCATTTACAGGTTGTCTTTGTTGGTCTTTGGTTTGACTGTAATGGCTTAAGCATCTGTACACGATGTATCTGTCTTCAGAAAAAATGTTGGCTGTTGGAACCAGTAATATAAATGCTCAGATGATGAGCCATTCCAAAATAATCTGAATATGGTTTTATTCAGATTTGTTTTGTATGAAATGACGAAACACATACAAAAATATCTAACTTCTGCTATTTAATTTGATATTTACTTTTATTAAAAATAACAAAGAAAATACTCAATTACATATTTTAATTGAACAAAATTGACCGGTATGGCTCATCTGAATTATCCTGGTTTTACAATATCAAATTATATTTATAGTTTGAAATTATTTTTGATACCCTGATCATTTTAGCAAAAATTTAGAGCACAATACAACTCCTAACTGAATCTATCATTTTGTAATAAACTAAGTATTGCTTTCATTTATCTCTAATAGTTTTTAAGAAAATCATGCGAAATGTATTTTCAGTGTCAACAACTCCTACATGTAAAATCATATATTTAACAAATTCTTTTTCAGTTTGTGTTAGATTCATCATTTTTACACTTACAGGATTAAATCGTTCATTATGATTAACCTTTCAAACCCATGCTCTTGATAACCAGAAATTTTTTTTTTTGTATCAAATCTACAATATTCTAATTCACATGTACATGCCTATTCAATTTGTGAAGTTTATAGTTTTCCAGAAAATTGACCATTTCACTATCATTGACCTTGACATTTAAACCCAATATACATGTTGATTAAAGTGATTGCAAACCAATGGCTTAAATATTCTAATATACTTGCCTGAATAAAATGTTAATGGTTGTAATGTCAATGAATTTAAGTGTTTTTGCATCCAGTGACCTTGACCCCCATAGTCTATACAAGAAGATTATAAATTTCAAGATAATTAACCATATTTCAAGTGTATCATGTTACTGTTACTTTGAATGTAGATAACGCTCCATACCCTGATGATATACATAAAGTTTCAAGATGACACACAGGCATGACAAAGAAACGTGTCTTTTTCTTCATTCTCCTGTCCACAGCAAAATGGCTTTCTATGGAACAGAATTTGTAATTACTGCAAGATATCTGCAAAGAAAAAAAATATATATACATCAAATGTAATAGACAAAATAATAAAATTAACTTTCATAAAAAAAAACAAAAGTGAAGCTGGTATGTAATTGTTGATAGTTGATAAACTGTGTCTATGAATTTAATAACATCCTTTAAGCTGGATTTGGGTGAACTAGAGGGAATAACTTTTATCACATTTAAGTAAATAAATATTGATTATAATTCTATGTATTTTATTTTAAACTTGAACTGCAATTCCAGGTTGTCTTGTCACTTACGTTTTAGAGCACAATGTGCTTCATTGAAAACTTCAAAATGACTACGGTATCTAGATGAACATCTTCAAACAGATGATAAAGGTTTGATCTCTAAATTTTGTGATATGTTTTATTTTGCTCATTTCCAATCCTGAAATATTTTCACTGTCAATAAATAAAATTCAGTTTACACAAATCAGTTCAAATTTAGTACGTACTATTTCCTGACCTTCTTGAATTTGCCATGCACAGCATCTACAGGCATTCTGTAAGTGACCTATAAAGCAAGTATGCTGAACATTATTGATGGATAAAAGACAATAAAGGCACATGTTAAAACTTTTGACATAATGCTCAATAAGCAAGAAGAATCAAAATATGGAATTTAAAAAAATTATGCAGGAGAGGAATAATTTGGATGATTTTTTTAAAACATTGCTATGACATCATGCTTTTTCTTTGTGTGGGTATTAAATTGCCTTATCGCCAGTTATAACCTATAAGTGTCCGATAAGTTAATACAACTTTACATTAACTAACCGAATAGACAGTTAGAATATACATAACTTATTAGACAGTTACAGGTGAACTGATTATCCATCCGCAACAGAAAAACAGAACAGAAATTAAGATGGAGATTGTAGTTTCACATTTTAAGCTTATTTCACTGTTTTCACATCAAACCTATTAATTTAATTCAAGAAGATTTACACTCCCTTCCCAGACTTATTTCACTTTTGGATACCGGTATAGAATTCAACAAACTTTTAACTTCAACTCACCACTGTTTCATATACATTCATGGTTTGGTTTCATTTTGTACTGCATGTAGCTTATCTTTTTACTCCCAAATCAGAAGATTTACATTGTAAAATATTCCTTACATTTATAAAGAAGACAGCACTTTTATATTATGTTCTATAATTTTCATGTGCCTTTACTATTTGATGCCATTTTAAAAAATGGTCTGAACAGATGGAAAGTTAAGTCACTTCGTAAGTACAACTTGCACAAATCATGAGATTTACCTTACTCTCTATGGCGAATACTTTTTACTAAACACAGCTTGAAGCTACCAACCACACATTCATTATAAGTTGTGATTTGTGATGTCTGTCAAGGACCAAAACCATTTTCACCTACAACTGTCCATTATTTAATGAATGGGGATTTAAAGCTGTATTTTATTTACACAAAGAAATTTTATGTTTTCAGTTAGAGAGAAGCCCAAAACTGTTCATTCTGTGAGAGAAAGAATTAATAGAGGCATGTAAGTACTGATATTAATTCTTTCTCTCACAGAATGAACAGTTTAAGGCTTCTCTTTATACCTTAATATTTACAATAGACATACAATTCTTTTAATGGACCTTATTTGAAAACTGGTCAATTTCCAATTAACTACATTTTCAACATAGCACGATTGTTCAGCTGTTTTATATCTAGCTAACATCCAATTAAAATTCAACTTGAAAATCAATTCATCAGATTTACTAGTTTTAAAATCTGATTCATTACTTGATGACCCAGGAAAAACGAGTCAATTCTTAACAAAATGGGTCAAAGACTCAAATGGCTTGGTTGCTGAAAGGTGTGTGAAAAAATTTCTTAAATAATTCAATAAGGTAAGGTGTACATCTTTTTAAAAGTGCCATAGCTCTACAGTCGAACAGAGAAGTCTATCAAAGAAATTTCTAAATGTTTTCTTGAGGTTTTCATACTAACCAGAATATTGCAGCAAGGTCACTGCTATTTTCTTTCTTTCTTGTTGAAGATTTTCTGTAGTTATGTTTGTGCATTGTACACCTTGAGGATGCTTTTCTGCAAACTGAGAGATTTTATAAAAAATAATGAGAATTTGGTTTATCAGATGAATATATTTTGGGAGGGTAAAAACATTCGAATGGAAAAAAAGCTTACTTTTTAAAAAAGAGTAGACTTTCAATTTTGTGTGTGTCTGAACAGAGTGTTATCAGAAACTATTAGTCTTTCAGCAGTGATCAAGGAAACACCTCACATAATTTTATGTGGCATACTAGTATACATGTAACTTTAAGAAGTAAGAGTATTTTACACTATATATTTCACTTGTTTTACAATCTTTCTGTAGCACACTAACTTCAAAAATCATAAAACATGACCCCACAATGCTATTATTTTATGTCAAACCATTTTAAAATACATGTATTATGCAAAAGTATTCTGTTTGTACAGCAGGTGATCTTATATCTTGCAGATATAATTGTTTTCTTCATAAGTCATGGGTGATAAGTGTTATGATAAAAAATGACCAGGTCTCTTGCTTAACATATTTTTTAATCTTACCATTAAAGTGTACACACCACAGATGCAGCCATCAAGTTGTTTTGAATGCTCTGGGCAATTCATTTTACATTTAACAACTTTCTGTTCTCTATGCTGATTACACATGCTTTTCATAAATGAACTACAACATAAGCAATTTGATTACAAGAGGCCGGGCCTCTTTAGCTCACCTGGTACTCATTAGCCGAAGCTAGCCAGGTGAGCTAAAAATTATATTGTATTTACCAACCTGACCAAAAATATCAAAACAGAATCAAACATCTATCAAAGATTAAATCCAATAATTAAAAGCCACAAGGAGATCAAAACCAACAAGCAAAATTTGTGAATTAGGATCACCTGCCAGCAGGTTTTCTTGTGATTTGCACTTATGATCAAAAGGCCATACCAATTCAACAATATGCCTATCTTCTCTCTATCTTGATACTTTGCACCAAGTTTCCAGAAATAGTGCTTCATAGTTTAAGAGAATTAATTAGCACAGACAAGAAGTTCAAATAGGTAGAAGGAAGGAGGACTGAAGGTCAGAAACTGAAATTTAATATCCCTTTTTTTCTTTGAAAGGTGGGAATGACAAATAAAAAGTACAGCATGGGGTGTCAAGAGTATTTCAAGGTAAAAAATAAAATAAAAATACATGTATAATAGAAATATTATAATCAATACTTTCAGAGTTAGATTAGATATACCGTACAACCAGATTTGGACCAGGATTCGAACCCAGATCTTACAAAAATAATTTGTAATGCTCTACCATTGAGCTATCCAAATTTATGTTGAGTTGTGCCGATATTCTAATACTAACAGTCTGCCGAAAAATAAATAAACATTTTAATGGTATATTTGCAGATTGGTGCATTCCTATAAGGAATTTAGTTATTAAAAATAAAAAAAATTTCATTGACATTAAATTTTGTGGTATTCACTAATCCATGGAAAGAGAATATAATCCCCCACAAATTTTTATGATTTTGCAGTATATATTTCTTTTACAATTACCTCCAATTGTTTAAAATTCTTCTCTGCTGGGGTGGTGTTTCACCCATTGGATTATAAAACACACCTTTTCGTTCCTGGGTTCTACAACCTATGTTAAATATTAGTGTAATGTTTTAAAAAACCACAGCCTTCATGACTTAAATTTAAACCACAAAGAACAAGCATTCAAACCAAAAAGAACAAGCTATGTGAAAAACTGTCAAATGTAGTAAAACTTGAAAACAGAGACATAACTATCAACAATATTTTTCAGTGCTGGCTTACAGTGTCCTTGTATCGACAAATTATTTGTGAGCGGCTTACTTCTTTGAACGAAATTTCCATAACTGGAACAAGATCTACCATAATGTATCAATGAAAAAAATGCATGTAAACAGAGTAAGCAGTATATTGCTGCATATAGATTAAAATTCTTCACATTTTGTATTGAATACAAGTCTGGGTAGTTAATGTGTAGTAAACCCTAAGTGGCTATTTGCTATTAGAAATTTATAATTTTTACTCACAGCTAAATCCCAGTGACATTGTATTTGAAGGTATGCACCAAGGATGAATTGATTTTAAGAAGTTTGACCTGAATAAAGAGACATAACACATAACTGAGATCTGAAAAATGCTGTCTAATAGTCAACATAAAAATCTGACAAGTTGACAAAGATCTGAAAAATGCTGTCTAATAGTCAACATAAAAATCTGACATGTTGACATAAATATCTGAAAAAATGCTGTCTAATAGTCAACATAGAAATCTGACAAGTTGACATAAAAATCTGAAAAATGCTGTCTAATAGTCATCATAAAAATCTGACAAGTTGACATAAAGATTTGAAAAATGCTGTCTAATAGTCAACATAAAAATATGAAACTATGAGTTTTGTTCAATTTTAAAAAAGCACCCCTGCATTCAATATGTTAAATGAATCCCAGGTCTATTTTCAACTTGGATCAAAATTCTTCATTAACTCTCCAATTTCTTTATTATAACATTGTGCAATTCCAGTTTTTGTGATCACATGACCTTAAATAAATATAATTGTCATGATGTTTAAATGGAACATATATCTTAAATATATTCATATAGTGTCAGTTTCTGAAGTTTTGAAAGCAAATAGAATAGGAAATTGTGAATTAAGACACAATACAAGTATAATGACCAGTGGCTATAAAGACTTTTGATGTATACTGAGCGAAAGTAATTCAATCATATGGTTAATTTAAGTTTGAAATTTTAGTTTGTAATCATCATATTTGAAAAACAGATATAATACTGCCTTAACCTGATTAAGTACTTGACTTTCTTGATTATAACTTCCCCTTAAAATGCCAGTCATTGTTTAGGTTGCAACATGTAAAACAGTAATGCCCAGGTCCTTGTACATCTGTTCCAAGTGTGCAATATTTGCATCAATAACCTATGTACAACAAATCAAAAAACATACATAATACCAATACTTAAAATCACAATACTGCTTAATCTGTTGAATTTTGTATTACTGTAATATTCTCACACTAAAACTTAGCAAAGTGAAATCTTTAATGTTAATATTGATGTACCTGATCTGTCGACCAAGAATTGCCTTCAAGGAAAATATGTCCTCTTCCGAAACATTAAAGGCATAGACCCTGGCAATAAAGTAATGTGCACCTTGTTCTTTATTCCAAAGTTTGTGAAGTTTTACTGAAAAAAAATAATTTATTGATGTATTAGGTGAAATATTTTCTGGTAGTTTTCTAGTACATTGACTTCAGCTTGCCTGAATTGAAACCACATGCATACACTTATATATATATATATATATATATATATATATCTCACTTTCATCAATTCATCAAGAACAATCTAATTAAAGTTGAAAAAATTTATGACATGTGGTAAAATACTAGACAATAAACAAGAGGCCCAAAAAGGCCTGTGGAGCTCAACTGACGAAAATGGTTCTTGAAATGGCATTTCGCTACTTTTTCCAACTTCTCATTTGCTTTATTAGTTGATATTAGATCAGCAAATAAGAAAATGTATTAAGAAGGCAGCAAATTACTTGTATAAATGATTAAATAAGCTTAGTGAGCAGGGTTAAATATTGAATGTATTAAAAAAAAATTTGTTTCGATTGTACATTTAGAGAAATTTGTCAAAAGGGACATCATTCAAAAAATCTGTTGCAATAGCCCATTTTGATTAATTTCCCAAAAGGGATGGGGGAAGATTCTTTT
Organism: Tegillarca granosa; assembly: GCA_029721355.1. Lineage (NCBI taxonomy): Eukaryota > Metazoa > Mollusca > Bivalvia > Arcoida > Arcidae > Tegillarca > Tegillarca granosa. Next base: position 71,193 of record JARBDR010000908.1, on the reverse strand, counting down.
AGCATTCATCCCTGGGATAATGGCCAAGGGCAATAATTTGTACAAACTTGGAAAAGTCTTAGGCTGATGTTAAATGCCAAATACAAAAGCTTTAGGTCATACAATTTTAGAGAAGAAGATTTTCAAAGTTGATGTCCCATCAAGCTGATGCAGACATATAGTTGCTTGGTGTTGAAAAAAAAAACAAAACAAACAAAAAAAAGGCGCAGGGGACATAATTTTACTGAACATGATAATAAGCCTTAACCTGAAGATAACTGCCAAATTATGAAGCTTTAGCTCTAACAATTTCAGATGACAAGATTTTCAAATTTGATTTCCAATATAAAGCTATGTAAATATAATGACCCCTTGGGTGGAGCCAAAAGTGAGGGCCTCCATTCATATAAACTTGGTACAGAGACAAGTTTTGTTAAAATTGGCCCAGTAGTTTCAGAGTTTATCTGTTAACGGACGGACGGACGGACGCAGGCACGCATCATGACATAAGCTCATCTGGCTCTAGCCAGTTGAGCTAAAAACAATACTATAAAAATGGGTCAAAGAGTCAATGGGCCAGGTTGTTTTTTATATTTCTATTAAATGGGTAAAGGGTGTGGAATAAATTTTAAATTATTGCACAAAGCAAGGTGCACAAGTTGGTTTTTTTTATACTTCACAGAAAGTCATGAAAAATGGGGAATAGGTCAAACAATGACAATATGTATGAAAGAGTAATGAAACAAGTATACATGTATATATGTATTAGAAAAATCTCAATCATTTTAACATTTTCTAAAGCTAAAGATATATACATTACAATGTAACTAAGTTTCAAAGTCTGTAAAATGCAAAGAAATCCTGAAATATTTCCAAAAAGCCAGATGCACATCTTCAATATTTATAGAAACATTCTGTGAAATTTCAAGGTTTATGGTTGAAAACTGTAGATGGAGTTGAGTTCACAAAGTTGGTACCCTATTTTCCCCGCCTGCCCGCCAACATTCACCATACTATAAACCGGATTTGCAATCCGTGCAACCTGGACAAAAACTAAATAATGTGTATGTGCTATAAGGATAAATGTAATCTAAAGAATTGACAAAGCTTGCAAACCAGTTTTTTGTAACTAAAGTTTCTTCTCTTTGAATTAAAAATTTAAAGAAATAAATTGACAAATGTTCATCAGAAATTTGTACAATTTAAATTTTGGCATAAAGCATCTTGAAATGACAATGCTCTATAATGATAAACATCTCCTGGTCCACAGTGAAAAGTAAACAATAATATAAAGTTTAAATAATGACATCATATTTGCTTACAAGAACTACATAAATGTATACATGTAGACCATATAACTATTAACAGTCAAAGTCTAAGCTGAAGGTGTCTTTGGTTCACCCATTTTCTTAAATCAGATTTTTCAGAAAAAAAATCTTTGTAAAGGGATGATGTTTAACAAAGATTTAGTTTCAATTATGGATATATGGGTATGTTTGTGTTTTAAATCTGTTAAAAAAGGGATGCAAGTATACCCAATTCATCAAATTTTATGACCTGGTGAGAAAACTGTATACAGAGATGACGTTCTTGAATAGTTATTCAATGAATCAATGTACATAGGAGAAACATAAAATTGATGATGCCGTCACATTTCACATTTTAGTGTGTTGCTTTTTCTTATTGTTGATACTGAATAATAATTCAAATTACATTGTGTATGTCTATGTTAATCAATTCAATTACAAAGGATATGCAAGTGTGTTTATAGAAAATTGGAGAAAACTCCATTTCTACTTACTCTCATTTTCATCAAGTACTGCTGCTACCGTATCAATACTTTCATCTTCTGAAAAATAACATCTATAATTAAAATAATTTGTGGGCTCTCTTGAACATATAATACAAGTCAGTTGAAAAGAAATTTAACATTTTATAAGTGTAATACTTTCCTGTAACAACAAAAATCTATGTGGTTTCTTGCATATAAAAATAACATATGTTCTTTGTTTATTACAGATCAAAGCAGGAAAATATACAAGATATGGAAACATGAAAAACTATAACAAAATAATGAAAGTTTTATAAGCAGCACGGTGACAGTGATCAAAGTTATTTTAGCCACTGAGTCTAGAAATGTCACTCAGTTTTTACTATCAGACACTGACATGAAGAATCAACTCCCAATTTGGTCAAATGAACACTGTTATTTTTAATTCCTTTTAACTAGTATGCTGTTTTGAGCAATGAGTGGCTGATTCTGTGTAGTACTGTCCATTAGGCACTGATTATGCACACCATGTCTCGATAACAAATCATTGTCAAAAAAACATGACTATGACAGATTAATCTTATGGAATAGGTGGTACAATATTTTTCAATATCACACTCCACATGATCACTTGTAGGTATCATAATACAACAGGGACTACTTTTTCAATAATAGTTATAATTTATGATAAGAAGATATCATAACACATTAGTGATATTCCTTTAACTGATTTTTATAATTTTTAATTTTTTATTATTATTATTATTTGTTAGAAAAAATTTTGTTCTGTCCATGTAGTTAATAAAGAAAATGTATTTTATTGTTATTTATTATCAAGTATGTTCACATTTCTGCTCTGAGCGACATGCTATTGATGACATAACAGCATTACATTATACATGTATTCATCAGGTAGCAAAATCTTTGCTTTGTAGTAGGAAATGTTAAGGCATTTAGGCTACATGTAGAACAATGACAGAAAAATAATCAATGACTCGTTTCAGACTGAGATAAGGAAATTTCAATCTTATGGTCTGATATTTTCATCTCAAACTCCACAGAGCCTTGTTTGAAATGAAAATATGTGAACATTCAACTGGAATTTCTCGGTGTGAAACTTGTTCTGGATTCTCTTTAAAGCATATCACCACAGACTTTTATTCAACACTAACTGTAAAACACTGATAAAAGAAGTAATTTTTTATTTTCAGGAAAAAAAAATTATCTTTTAAATAGGGCCATTCCACTATGAATTGTGTAGCACAAATTAAATATTAAACATTATGTTGCAAAACAATACAGTAACAAATGGAACACTTTTTGAATGCAAGGATGCAAAACAATACAGTCACAAATGGAACACTTTTTGAATGCAAGTAAAATGTAATTACATACAACCAAATTCTTCAAAGACATCCATTACTAACTGAAATAATGATCAATTACAACTGGCACTCAAGTTATGCCATGTTTGTTTACATCATAAGTTTTGTTTCTTCTTGAGGTGATTCTAAGGTGATCAATCTTTGCTTGTACATTTTGTGCACTATTCAAAGAGCAATGATATTATAGTTTATATGCTGATTTAGTAAGTTGTTACTCAATATGAAAAGGAAATTAAATTTTAACAGCAACTGATTGTTACCATAGCTTCTTTATTTCTTATTAGAATTTGGACTAAAAGCTTGTTTAAAACTGCCAAAAAGACTGCTATAAGACTGCCAAAAAATTGCTAAAAAGACGGGAACAGATGCCAATCAAAGATAATCACCCAACAACTCAAGTGACCACTGCCGACCAGGCCCCCTTCAAAAACTCGGCATCGTCGTCTAAATGACAGAAAAGAAAAGCTTTATAAAATTGAGCATAGAATTAAGGATAAAAAATACAAACAAAAGGAAGAATTATGAATAAAGAAAATATATACATATATACAAGAAAGGCTGAGACATGCTCCGCCTATTCCAACTCTATAGGTCTCGGCTACTCCAAATCATCCTCACATGTCTCATCAGCAACATCCTCTGCTCCAAATGAAACGGGGGCGGAGGCAGAGGCAAAAGTGGCTAACGGCAAACCCCGCCCCTGGGGCTGGCCCATAAAATATAGAAAACCCTGACGCACCACTTGGGAGGCGGCCACCAAGAGACCATGTAAACAGCGCCAGTGGCATATTTCCGCTACAGTGGTGGAGTGTTGAAGGGACGGGTTCCAAGTAGGTGGAACCCCCACCCCCCTACAAATGTTCCATTCCCGCTGGTCCCTTACCTCAAAACCAGCGTTTTAGGGGATTGCCCGAAGGGCAGGGTGATAAACAAGGTCTGGGCCCAAATGGCCCGGACCCAGCAGTCCCTCGGCGAGAACCCGAAGTCTGACCTTCTTCTAAAACGAGACATGATGCGAATCAAAACAAACAATCAAAATCTACAAATAATAAAGGAAACTGAAAAGCTCATAAAATTATCCATAAAAGGAAACTGTAAAACCCATAAAACCACATCCCCCCCTTATTTTCCCACAAATTTTACATTACTTAAGGAGGATCCCATTCAACCCCTGGGACGCACAATTGTTGTAAAAGGTGCGAAAAAAGGGTTTTCTAGGTCTTTTACTACGACGGAGCCCACCAGGATGCTCGGAACTATCGCGACTTCTAAGCACCACAGAAGAACCACCTGAAACATCACCTACCACAGAGGACTGACAATCCTTACAAATATACTCATCGATTTCAGCACCTTCCTCTGAGGTAACACCTACACAACTTCCATGAAACCACTCCTTACATTTATCACATCTTATCATAAACTTTCCATCATCCGGCCGCCTACAGACACAAAACAACTTCTTGCGCCCGTGAACTCGGGCACCACCTCCAACAGCAGCACCACCTCCAGTACCTTCAAATGATTTTTTAAACTTTTCCAACCACTGAGGGACCTGGCGATCACAACACAACTTAAGTCTATTATGATTCTTGACACTAACTGAATTCTTTAGCTGCACTCTATACAAGTAAGGGGTCAAAACTTCAACAATCATACCAGGGCCTTTCCAGGGAGAACTTAACTTCCTACTACGATTTTTAAGTACAGCCGTATCAATTACATATACAAAATCTCCAACACTATCAGACCGTTGCACAATATTGAAATCATAGTCTCGTTTCATACGGGCCTTGGAAGATTGAAGCTTAGACCTAGCTAATTCATGCACAGAATGCAAACTTTTCTCTAATTAAGCCACATATTCCTCACTAGACTGTCAAAAGACGGTTTGGTGTAAAACCAGTGTTACGGTTGACCGAAGAGCACATGGCTCCGGCAAGCTGGTGTAGACACTCGTCCCAGTTGCTCTGACTTTTGTCAACGGAACAGCTCACGGCATCCATCAACATCCGATTTTATCTCTCTACCTGACCATTTGAGGAAGGCCGGTAAGGTGTTGTGCGCGTTTTCTGGATCCGGAGCAGATCACACACTTCTTTGAACAACTGACTCTTAAAATTACGTCCCTGATCAGTGTAAATGTTTAACGGAAAACCGGAACGTGTAAATAACTCATTGATGGCAGCTTTTGCGGTTATCTCGGCCGTAAGAGACGGTAGGGGAAAACACTCCACCCACTTAGTAAACTGATCTACCATCATAAGTATGTGCTCGTTACCGTTACTAGACTTTGGCAGGGGTCCGAGAAAGTCAAGATGTACACTTTCCATGGGTACACCGGCATGGTATAACTTAAGAGGAAATATGGCATGATGAGACGGCATTTTGTTTGTACTGCAAACGTTGCAGCTCTTAACGAAAAATTCCACATCACTACCTAGTCTATACCAATAATAATTTTGTAATATCCGGGATTTCGTGCGACTAATACCCTGATGGCCAGACGATGGCAAATCGTGATTGAGTCGAATCACATCTCCTTGCAGGGGTTGTGGGACCACCAACAGTTTGCGGTCTCCATCTTCACACTTCCATGTTTGACAGATAATGCCGTTATTATCTAGAGTGAACAATGCTCGATTAATCCAGTAATATTTGGTAGGTTTATTAGCTCGAAAAAGCTAATTCTCACTTGTTTGGGTTCCGTGTTGCAACCACTCTCGTAACAAAGTGAGGTTAGAATCGGTCTCTTGTTCGGTTTTTAAGTCATTCTCATCAGGTAGTTGAATCCCCGCCTCATCGGGGTCAACCCGAATTATTTGGCATTTTTTACTGTTCAATTCTCATAACTGAACATGAATACGCGTCTGTGGCATCTGAAACCGGGTCTGAAATTATTGATTTGGTCTGACAAGTCAGAGAGAGGGGAACGACGTCATCCACCTCCTCCACAAATTTTGACCAACCGTCATGCGCTCTTGTACAATAGCGGCAGCCACCACAGGGCAAATCCTGCAACTTAACATGTACATGAAACTCCTTACATGGGGGCTCAGTAGCACGACTAAGGGCGTCTGCATTGACATGATAACGTCCGGGTCTGTGTTCCACGACCATGTTATACTGACTTTGCTCTTCTAGCCAACAGGCAAGTTAACCTTGGGGTTCCTTAAAATTTATTAGCCAGATCAAACTATGGTGATCAGTTCTCAACGGTGAACTTTCGCCCTAACAAATGATGTCAAAACATCCTAGCAAACTGGACAACAGCGAGCAACTCCTTTCTAGTAGTACAATAATTGCGCTGTACAGAAGACAAATCAAAGCTACCGTACCCGATAGCACACTCCTCATCATTTTGAATCTGCAGAAGTTCTGCACCTATCACCCTATCAGAAGCGTCAGTGTCAAGAATAAACTGACCAGTTTTGTCTGGTAGTTTCAGAACAGGGATTGAAATCTAGAGTGAACAATGCTCGATTAATCCAGTAATATTTGGTAGGTTTATTAGCTCGAAAAAGCTAATTCTCACTTGGTTGGGTTCCGTGTTGCAACCACTCTCGTAACAAAGTGAGGTTAGAATCGGTCTCTTGTTCGGTTTTTAAGTCAATCTCATCAGGTAGTTGAATCCCCGCCTCATCAGGGTCAACCCGAATTATTTGGCATTTTTTACTGTTCAATTCTCATAACTGAACATGAATACGCGTCTGTGGCATCTGAAACCGGGTCTGAAATTGATTTGGTCTGACAAGTCAGAGAGAGGGGAACGACGTCATCCACCTCCTCCACAAATTTTGACCAACCGTCATGCGCTCTTGTACAATAGCGGCAGCAACCACAGGGCAAATCCTGCAACTTAACATGTACATGAAACTCCTTACATGGGGGCTCAGTAGCACGACTAAGGGCGTCTGCATTGACATGATAACGTCCGGGTCTTTGTTCCACGACCATGTTATACTGACTTTGCTCTTCTAGCCAACGGGCAAGTTAACCTTGGGGTTCCTTAAAATTTATTAGCCAGATCAAACTATGGTGATCAGTTCTCAACGGTGAACTTTCGCCCTAACAAATGATGTCGAAACATCCTAGCAAACCGGACAACAGCGAGCAACTCCTTTCTAGTAGTACAATAATTGCGCTGTACAGAAGACAAATCAAAGCTACCGTACCCGATAGCACACTCCTCATCATTTTGAATCTGCAGAAGTTCTGCACCTATCACCCTATCAGAAGCGTCAGTGTCAAGAATAAACTGACCAGTTTTGTCTGGTAGTTTCAGAACAGGGATTGAAGTAAGGGCATGTTTCAAGTCCTCAAATGATTTAACCTGTTCAGGTCCCCAAACAAAATCCTGCATGCCTGTCACCAAATATAACGGTGCGGCTAAATGGGCGTAATTTTTAATGAAAGGCCTATGATAATTAACAAAGCCAAGAAATCTTTCCACATCCTTACTACTCTGGGGAACTGACCACTCCTTAACAGCCTCCACATATTGATGTCCCATCTCGACACCAGACCGACTAACAATGCGACCCAGAAACTCTACCTTGGTCTGAAACAATACACATTTTTTTGGTTTGAGACGTTAACCATAAGTAAGTAATCTATTTAAAACCTAACAAAGATTCTGTAGATGACTGTCAAAATCAATACCCACGACCAACATGTCATCCAAAAAGGCCAGAACAGGATTCCATAGAAATCCACGCATGACTAGGTTTATGGCACGAGCATAAGTCGCCGGAGCGTTACATAAACCAAAAGGCATAGAACGGAACTGGTACAGCCCGTACTTAGTAAGAAAGGCAGTTTTCTTGCGGTCAGGTTCATCAATCTAAATTTGATAGTATGCGGAGTTGGCATCCAACTTAGAGAACCACTGATTACCAGACAAGGTATCTAAACACTCATCCATTAGAGGTAAAGCGAAAACATCCTTAACAGTAACTGCATTAACCTTCCTGTAATCAATGAACCAGCAGACACCACCATCACGCTTACGAATGAGAACAGGGGCAGAAGCCAAGTCAGAATAAGAGGGTTCAATTATTCCACCATCTAGCATCAAAATGATCGGGGGTACGCCTTAGGCGTTCCTTAACAGGTGGGGCATCCTTAGTATCTTTCTTATGAGTAAGGGCAGTAAAATTGCCTAGGTCGAATTCGCTCTTAGCAAACACATCCTGATACTCTACTAAAATTGTGTACAATCTGTCAGCTTGATCATCATTAAGATGTTCAGTCGACCTTTGAAACAGATCTGTTAACTGATTGGGCAAGGTTTCCGGTGTCTGACCTATCCTACAACAAGTTGGGCCCTTACAGTCTGGGGGCAGGCACAACTTCTACCTCATCGGCACAACCAACCACCTCACCTTTCTCTATGACCACCTGATCATCTGAGACATTAACAAAACATACTGTGGTTTCCTAACATCCACAATTAAGAACTTGGGAAACTAAAACCTGTTTGCGAATGATATGATCTCTAGAATCGACTATAAAGTCTTTAAGTGGGCTGCTCAGAGAACAACGTGACACACGGACCGTATTGGGTTCGACCACAATAGACTGTGTAGTTGACACATAAACATGACTAAGGTCCGGATTGTCTAATTGCAGAGCAACCTGGTTGGTCCCTAAGAATAAAGTGTTGGTTATTAATCTTTGTACAATGATCCATATGGAAAAATAACCCCAGTAACATTTCATCGTAAATGGGAGCGACGTAAAATTCTTCAAAAAATTCCTGGGAACCTATTGTAAATCGGTGAAGCGGTTCTAGGAGATGCAAACATAGCACTTGGGACGGGTTCTCCACGAGGTGGAGTGTCGTCAAAAAGTGGTGGACTATAATAAGGCGGTGTATATGGCATAGAGGGGGTTACCGAGGAACCAGGACGCCTACCGAGCTTCGGTAGGTAACTGTCGTCAAAGGTTTGCGATTTTAAGAAGTAACCTCTACCGCGGCCAATCGGAGACGGAGAAGTTGAATTTGCGAATGCCTGTGTAACGGTAGCACCGTGAAGTGTACCACTTGACGGATGGCTTGGAAGCTGCGACATAATTTACAATATTCAATATTTAATTAAACAACACAATTGAGTCCGACTGGAAAAATTATATTGTAGACCCACAAATAATAAATGCATATAATATAAGAAAATCTCATTAAGTACCAGCTGGTGCAAATTAAATGGGCACAGGGGTAAAGAAAATGATTAAAAGCAAAATATACTGAGGTAGAACAAAGTAAAAATACAGCGAATCAGTCTATTCAAATCACCACCAGGTAAACAGATCCAACAAAAATATCCACGTAACTTGAAATATCAATTTTAAAATAAAACAGAAAACAAAACTATCAGCGGAAGGATCACAAGGCATATAAAACTCAATTCCATAAAAAAAATCTAGCAAATAACTCTTATAGGTCAATCCTACAAAAAATATAAACAATAAACAGAGAGAAACTACACATTGGGAACTTCACGAGATGACGTGACGTCACAATTTCCGCCCAGCCAAAATGGCGGGAATACAATGTGAAAATGGCTGAAAAATGATGTAATAATGGCGGGAAAAACCAACAAGCGGAAAACAGCGGGCTGGAGTAATACACAAAATATAACATCAAAAATTACAAAATCAACAGGACAATAATACAAATAAAATAAAATTATCAAAATAGATCGAATCACGTATAAAACCAACGTGAAGCGTTGATTTTAAAGGGTCCTCGTTACCGCGATATAAATCACAAAAATAATACAAAAATGACTTGACCTGATATCAATTCCAGACGTTCCAAACAGAATACAAACAAAAAGCAAGATAAACCGTCCAAAACAAACAATGTCCAATTCCTGAGAGCCAGAAAAAACACTAAAAAGCACAATCCAAGAAAAAACACAGAAAATGTTGGTCCAAAAATACGTGATATCCTCTTCTGTCTCAGCCACAGCAACATAAATTAAACAGCTCCCATCCTCGTCGCCAGTTGAGGTTTTTTCGCGCTTGCCGAGTTGTTGCTGTGCTGACAAAATGACTGGAAAAAAACACTTTCTCAAAAACACATCTTACCTCATCGACGTACCGCAGAAGAAGGACAAGTAGAACTCTCTGGAACTCCTCAGGCTGGCTCTTCACGTGAGTAGCTTCACCAATCAGCATCCAGAACATCACACACTACTGCTCTCATTGCGGGAAACCAAACAACTGTCGGTGCACATCCCACCCATTACGGGAAGCACAATGAAACTTCACCACATGATTATATGATGACAAAAGGCTGTGTATTTAGTCCTTTTCACTGCATTACAAGCCTGAGAGTAAACGGATTAAACAGATTATTTTATTTGTAATTTAGTGAAGTAGGTATTATTGGTGTTTGATAGCAAAAACGATATTTTAAATTTTCTTTATCCTTTTCGTGGTGGAATTTTAACTGAATTAGCTAGTTTTTAAAGTTTTATTTATTGTGCTTTTAGTGCTGTTCTTTAGACATAGACTGATATGTTTGTGTTTGATATTTAATCCAATTAGCTCAACAATCTCCAGTTTCTTTTTAGAACTGCGATACTTTCCCAATAAATAACAATATGAAGCTGCTGTGCGGTTACCGATCATAGCGAGATGGGGGTGTAAGTGATCACGTTCAAGTTGCTTTCTTTAACGGTATTATAGTATGTAAAGTCATTTCAGCCATTCCTTTTCATTTAAGTTACCTTGACCACGCTTTAATCCATATTGTTTTACTAAATTTTCAAACTCTTTTACTTTGTAACAGGAAGAGAGTCTAACTAGACCGTAAGTTGCTCAACTTAGCCAAGTGATCATCGGAAAATGTGTACACACGTTTGTCACATCTGAGCTCACATTAAGGCTAGAATGAAAGCAGATGTGACTAGGTTTACTGTACTTTATTATCAACTATTAAGAAAAGGTAATATGCGGGACCAGTCACACTACGTGACAAATTTATAGTAAATCTTGACTGAGAGACCAAAGCCGCAAGTGTTGGCTGTATAACAGCAGGAACTGTAATATTTTGACCTCCTATTAATATGTTATGATAGTTTTTAAGATACTTGACTTTTACAGTTGAAGATTTTCTTCTGCCTACTCCTGTCAAAGTATACAAAAAAACGATCATTTGTTAAATTACATTTAATATTCCAAAACTGGCACAATTACTCATCCCATAAGTTAAATCTGTTACAAGTTACAAAATGACAAAGGGGAAGTATACCGGTGATGGAGCAATAAGGAACACTCGGCTGTATTATATTATTAAGAAATAGCCCTATATATTACCACCCGTGAAATAACCAAACCTCACCTGACACATTCATTATGAAATAAGAATTATTTAAATAACAAACAAGCCTCAATTTCGGAATCCCCCTATTTTAGATAATTTAATTAAAAGTCTGAAACATTGAAATACCGTAAGAATCTAGAGGAGAGCTAGGACCTCTATCTCGTCTGAGAGCTACTGGTAAAACCGGGGTGAGCAAAGAATACCCAATAAAATCCAGGCTAAGATATCGGCCAATGAAATAACAACTCTCAAAGCTTTAACAACAAGTTTTTTTTAAGGCGAGACAAAAGAACGTCAATGAATATTCCGTCCGATTTCGGAAGTGAATAAAGCACTTTCGGATTAATTCTTTTAAGGGACTCATTGCCGCATGTAACTGGAAATTTGATTTATTTTAAATTTGCAGAGGGTGAAGTATTTTGTATACGGTACCGGGGTGTACTTTTGATGAGGAAAGATCGAATGAATGATATTGTTTCCCCTCATTTTCAACCAAGAAAGACACAGAAAAGGAATAAATGCATTCTGACGCCTTCTCGACTACGACCCAAAACCGTGGCACAGAATGTGTTATCGCGAATTGATAAGTAGCTGTATGGGTTATTTATGAAATTTATATATAACACAAATAACAGTTAAATTTTGATATGCCAGGTGTGCACATTTCGGAAATTAATTCATCAGTGCAAATGGAATAATTATGAAGATGTAACGCCTAAGCCGGCGTTACTAAATTACTAGACTAGTCGAACTGTTTTGTTTTCTGTTCTTAAATTCTCAATACAAAATTTTAAATATACTCTCTAGTGAATTAACTAACCAAAACCTTATGTTGAATTTGACAAATGTTTTGAATGAGTTTTGGTACGTTTCTAGTCTTGAATAATAAAATTTATAATTTATAAACAAAAAACCTGTGTAACTCTGATTTGCTTTGTGTGCACATTTCGGAAACACGTTCCTCAGTTACACACTAGAGGCCGAAAAAATTTGGTAGATAGAAAAACAAGTAAAAATGGGGAAAAAATTACTAAATTCCAAAATTATATGAATCCAAATCCACTTTCTTGCGCGAAGGAACAAACCTTAGTTTTAAAAACTTTCAAAAAATGAAGACGGCTAAAATTTCTGTCACATGATACATTTTCTGTCGGCACTAAAAAACACAACTTCGGCAAGGATACCCACTGGGACTTTTACTCCACCAGCAGTGGTCTCCGCTCAGGAGATTTTATGAAACAATAACCTTGTTTCTGTACTAAAACTTTAAGAGAGCGAAAAAAGTCAAAATTGGTGCGTTACAACTAACGGCAGAACTGGAAAATGTCCCTCCGTTAATTAACGTCAAGTCCTGATGGGCAATGTTATAAAAAGTATTTTATGAAACAATAACCTTGTTTCTATACTAAAACATTTAGAGAGCAAAAAAAAGGCAACATTGGTGCGTTACAACTAACGGCAGAACTGGAAAATGTCCCTCCGTTAACGTTAACGCCAATTCCTGATGGGCGTAAACATAAAGTACTTACACAAATTATACAGACGTAACAAGGCAAAGATTGAAAAGTATTTAATTAAACATAGTAATTCGTCAGTGGCTCGTCATTTTTTTGCAAAACACCGGAGAATAATATAAAAGAAAGCACTGTGAGATCTTGCAAAATCTTTTCATTAGGAATTAACAAAACAAAACAAAATGATCCAAACAAAATAAAAATTTTTATCGCCTACAAAGTGAGGACGACCACTTTACTTGTTGGAATTTTTAACTTAATAACAGTAAAGTTTTGCAGATGTTTTATATTTAATTCCATTGTAATATATAACACAATGTCTGTTAAAGTTTTCATGTTGCATATGTGCACATATGATAAATTTTTTAATTAGTTTTTAAGACGTATTTAAATCAAATCTCTCAATTTTACATGTAACTATTCGATGAATGAATTTTTAAAATTTTACTACAACGGGTAAAAAATACAAACCAGTGATTTTCTATTTAATAACATGTGATAAGTTTAAGGGTAGACCAATCTTTGTCTGATGAGAGTAATCCAAACATTCCCACAATATGTAATTTGTGAACTCAAATAATTGATATTATGACTGTAGAAATACTAATTAGAGGAATTTCGTTTTATCTTCTAAAAACGTTATTTGGAGGTGTGAATTAAAGTTCAACAAGTTTTGTCATAATTATGAGGCCAGTGCATTTATTATCAACACATAACAAATACCTGCTAAATTTTGATGAGCCATAAGTGCACATTTTTGAAATTCATTCCTAATCAGTGACAGTAGAAGGCGAAAAGTCTGATGGATAAAAAACATAAGCCAAACAGTTGAAAAAAATGAATCTAAATTACCAAAATTATGTGAATCCAAATCCAGCTAAGGAATGCTTTGCATGAGGAAACAATTTTGTGATATATTATGTGCTTAATTATATATTTTGTGATATATATTTTTCAATGATCGTTCTATGACAAAGTTTTTCTTGCGTCTCGATTGGTTTCTCATTTTTAAAAGTAAATGTGTCAGTCAAAATATCATAAGGCTATGATCGGCGAGTGTCTCAATTAATGTACACAACGTTATTGCGATAATTCGAATGACGTTATTCCGGAAATAGGCTGTGGCGTTTTGGTATCAATTGTCACCAATAAAAATAGATATTATAAATAATAAACTATCCCACAATATTTATTTGTGTAATTGGTAGATAGTTTGTAATAGATCTTGACTAAATCACACACTACCTTTATAGAATTGTAATATTCCTCGACTTGTTTTGCTTAAGGTTGATATGTTCTAAATTCTTTGAATAATATATGAATCTGCTTTGACTGCTTCTTGTTTTGCTCCGGAAACATTTTGTTTTCTTCCACATTCTTTTCAGGCAAACCAAGATACTATCGGGTAAATTAAAATGTAAAGATAAACTTTTTAGAGACATTTGTCTGTGCCGAAATGAAATCTATGTATGTTTACATATAAACCGTTATCGATTCAACTGTCTCACTGAAAAAGACAGAATAATTGTTATTGTCAACTTATAACATTTTTCTATAGAATTTACCAGCATTTAGTTATCTTTTACCGAAAAATTATAAATATTCACTGAGGTTCCCTAGAGCGAGAGTTAAAAAAGTAGTTATGAAGTACAAAACTGCTTACTTGGTATTATAAATCTAATGTTTTTTAAAGCCTGGCTTCTTAAAATGGATTCTATCTACCGAGTAATTAATATCATGTAGTTTTAAAATTCTTTCTGTATCTCTATTTTTCGGTTTGTTGCTTTTTGTCTTTGGATTGATAAACATACTGCTCTTTTCTAGAGATTGAAGACAAACACAACTGAATAAAGTATATTGAAATATATATATATATATATATATATATATATATATATATATATATCTATATATATATATATATATATATATATATATATAATAAAGTATAATGAAATGGAATATATATATATATATATATATATATATATATATATATATATATATAACCAAACACACCCATCCTTTTCCAAATCACTTCATGTCTTTTTTCCATTGTATTAATTTCTTTTGCTTTTCCCATTTGTATAAGTGAGGGTTTGGCTAATGGTGAGAGGTCCATTCCGACATTAGTTCACTTTATAGTTGTTGATTTTCCTGTTGTGTTATTGACTCTGGATACTTGAAACCACTCTTCCTTGTAGGATTTTTGGACAATTCAGTTTTTGGCAATGGAACACAGTGATCAGTTTAATGCTTTATTGTTTTTCCCGTGTTTATTTGATGTCAATGAAGGTCCCTGTACTTAACTGCAGCTTTAAAATCTGAAACATCAAGTCTTTTTCGGTCATATTAAGTTGATTGATTTTGCTGGTTGCGAATTCAAACACCACCATCACAAGGTCTTTCTCTCTCGCTTTCTCTCAAATAATATGGCATGTCTTTTTCGCCTGGAACAATCCCATGGATAGCTTCTCAAAGTGGCCGTTATTACATTTGTTACCTTCTATATTCTTTCTGTCATGTTACCTGCATAACCCAGTATCATTTTTCGAAAAATAATGTAAATTTTTCACCGTTTCTAGCGTACCCAGGGTTATAAAGTGTGTCATCTGCACATTCAGAACATCGTTCGGCAACGTAAAAATCTCCAACCATGGTAACTGTGTTGACAAATCTCTTGGCATTTGGAACCCCCAATTAGATTTAAATCTTGGTATGCATTTAGCTAAGTATTGTGCTCTCACAAGATTTTCATGCGCATCAGTTGTCGATCGTCGACAATCCAATTATCTTTCTCACAAATGTTGCTTATAAGATCAATAACAGGATCCAAATTATTGCCCTCATTAATTCCACGAGCAATGCTATTTATGTGTTCCGAAACACAGCTTGACTTAAATTGTTCTTTGCCAGTAACTTCCATCCATGTCATCTTTGGTGGAATCGCGTTTAAAAAAGCCGAGTTGATGCTTTGATTGCTAATAAGCTAGTGGGGGCAGACGTGAACTGCTGCTGAATAAGGAAGTTTTTTAATCTTATAGAAGCAATGTTTGTATTTTTTCCTTTCTAAGATAATATGCCATGTCTTTTTCGCCTGGAACAGTCCCATGGATAGCTTCTCAAAATGGTCTTTATTACATTTATCACCTTCTATATTCTTTTTGTCATGTGACCCGCATAACCCTTTTGTCATGTTACCTGCACAACCCTGTATCATTTTTCGAAAATTAATGTAAATCTTTTCACCGTTTCTAGCGTACCCAGGGCTATAAAGTGTGTCATCTGCACATCCAGAACATCGTTCGGCAACGTAAAAATCTCCAACCATGGTAACTGTGTTGACAAATCTCTCGGCATTTGAAACCCCCAATTAGATTTAAATCTTGGTATGCATTTAGCTAAGTATTGTGCTCTCACAAGATTTTCATGCGCATCCATAGTCGATCGTCGACACTCCAATCATTTTTCTCACAAATGTTGCGTCTAAGATCAATAACAGGATCAAAATTATTGCCCTTATTAATTCCACGAGCAATCTTATTTATGTGTTCCGAAACACAGCTTGACTTAAATTTGTCTTTGCCAGTAACTTCCATCCAAGTCGTCTTTGGTGGAATCGCGTTTAAAAAAGCCGAGTTAATGCTTTGATTGCTAATAAGCTTGGGGGCAGACTTGAACTGCTGCTGAATCAGGAAGTGTTTTTTAATCTTATAGAAGCAATGTTTGTATTTTTTCCTCTCTCAGATAATATTCCATGTCTTTTTCGCCTGGAACAGTCCCATGGATAGCTTTCTAAAGGGGCCTTTATTATA
The DNA here is from genome assembly GCA_029721355.1 of Tegillarca granosa. Lineage (NCBI taxonomy): Eukaryota > Metazoa > Mollusca > Bivalvia > Arcoida > Arcidae > Tegillarca > Tegillarca granosa. The sequence continues at coordinate 54,397 of JARBDR010000908.1, read as the reverse complement.
TTTGTCACCTTCTATATTCTTTTTGTCATGTTACCTGCATAACCCTGTATCATTTTAAAATAATGTAAATCTTTTCACCGTTTCTACGGCTATAAAGTGTGTCATCTGCACATCCAGAACATCGTTTGGCAACGTAAAAATCTCCAACCATGGTAACTGGGTTGACATGCATTGAGCAAAGTATTTTGCCCCACAAGATTTTCATGCGCATCAATAGTTGATCGTTCGAGACTCAAATAATTTTTCTCACAAATGTTGCGTATTAGATCAATTAAAGTATTAAAATCATTGCCCTTATTAAATCCTCGAGCGATGCTATTTATGTGTTATGAAACACAGCTTAACTTAAATTGTTGTTTGCCAATAACTTCCATTCAAGTCATCTTTGGTGGAATTGCGTTTAAAAAATCAGTGTCGATATTTTGATTGCTAACAAGCTGGGGGGGGGGGGGGCGGACGTGAACTGCTGCTGAATCAAGAAGTTTTTTTAATCTTATCAAAGCAATGTTTGTATTTTTTCCTCTCTCAGATAATATGCCATGTCTTTTTCGTCTGGAACAGTCCCATGGATAGCTTCTCAAAGTGGCCGTTATTACATTTGTTGCCTTCTGATTCTTTCGGTCATGTTACCTGCATAACCCGGTATCAATTTACGAAAAAAAGAAAGCTTCTGAATCGGAAAGTTTTGTAATCTTATCGAAGCAATGTTTGTATTTTTTTCCACACGATATACAACCGAATTGTTTATGCATGACTGTTAACGGCTCGCCATCCAACTGCCTGTGCAGAGTGCGTTACACGAAATAGTCGAAAATACTATAATCGTAGCCGAATATGCATCTGAGAGCATCTGCCCGTTGTACAGTTTTTTGCACCCGGGGTGATCCTGGGGTTATAAAAGAAGAAAGACGTCTTACTTTATGATATTTGTATTCTTCCGGTTTCATAACGCGAGTCTGTTGTCCTATCGTTATCTTCAGTTTTTGCACTGTCTTCAATATGTCTTAATTGTTTTCGTCCGAGCCACCGGCTATACTCTTTGTGTTGGCTGTCCTTGGTTTGAATGAATCGATCAACGCGCCGAACTGTAAATAATACACTGGAACAATGTGATAAGAATGATTTTTATTGAAGTTTAAGTTTGAAACTTACTGTCTTTTGATATTGATGATCTGACTGAGATTTAAACACAGAAAAATAATACTTTTGAAATGTGAACTTCAGATTTACAGATAAAATATTGTTTCATTTAATTATGCTTATAACTTTAATTTAACACGAACAATTGAAAAATGCATGTTTGTACGATGAGTTTTCATATTCAGTATATCAACCATTTATTTCTAGTTTATGTTTTAGTATCCATTTTAGCTTTTTCGTAAATAATAGACTATGCCAAGTCATTAAACTTAACTTTTCTAAATCAAGTGATAATGTCTTTGTTGAAACACAAATAATTACATGACGTCATTTGTACCGTACAAACCAAACCGCATAAAATAAGTTATGATTATGAATAAAAGAAACTTTAACTGAGCCTCGCCATAGTCACTGTTTAACAATGGAACCGTGTAGCTAACGGTGAAGTTTCCGATTGACTTATTGTATTGTTTAAAAAACTTTCAATGTTGAGCTTTACATTAACAAAAAAAAAATTTTAATTATCTTAAATTTTTAATGTTTAATTCAAACTTAATCTTAAATTTTCAATGTCAGTTGTAATCATTATAATATGTCAATAGAGAAACGCTTTACTATTACAGCTATCTCCCGTTTCTCATCATCAGTGATCAAAACGGTTAATTCGAAATTCGGATAAATGGAATTTTTTCATCTGACCCCTTCAAGTTCGAATTAACGAGAGTCAACTGTATTTGTTTGCAATTAGTATTGAATAATGGCTTTGAGAATAATAGTTTTTTAATTGGTTGTTCTAACCTCAAAATTTCTTACATTGCCGACCATGAACACAGCTTGAGCCGTCTATGAATTTTATAAACATTCTTTTATTTTCTAAAGACTAAAGCTACACATTACGGTATTGCTGCATTTGTATATGTACAAATCATAATCCCAAAATCAAAATTTGAAAGTCCAACGTCAGGTCTTTGTCGGTCATATCAAGTTGAATTATTTTGCTGTTTGCGAAAAAAATCTGTACCACCATTTCTTTTTGTATGCCCCCCCCCCCTTTACATGTTATGGCTATCATTTTCGACTGGAACAGTGTCCGGAATAGCTTCTAAAATTGACTTTAATTACAGAAGGTAACTTCTTTTTTCTTTCGGTCATGTTGCTTGCATAATCCGACATGCATCATCTTTCTATAACATACTGCATCTTGATTTGGCACCTTTACTAAGGTTTAACTGTGCTTCTCTCAGCCCAGTCTTCGTTCTTTTCCATGCAAACTTATGGTGACCGAATTTATATGATGTGTTATGTGTTTCTATGCATAAAGTCTCTCCACACTCCAATATCACTAAATACATTGTGTATTCTCTCTTCTCCCCGCCGTTTTTGCAATAGAAGTGTTCAGCAAGTGTTTTTCCTATTTCATGTTCTGAGAGTAAAACATGGAAAAGATTATCTGTATTGCGGAATAAGGACCATATTTCTACAAAATAGGATGTTGAAAGTAAGAAGAACATTATCAGTCCATTTCAGATGCAACGGAGAGTTGGTAATGAACAACTTGTAAGGTTCCATTTTTATATTTATATCATTGAAAAAAATCGAATCTACACTTGTTATGAAATTGTAAATTATAGGATTTTGTCTACATCTTGTATTGGCGAATCAAACGACGCAGCGTATTGATACTGTTAAATCAGCTGTCCCTGGTAGGAATCTATCGACGTGGCGTATTGGTACTGTAATGTTGGCTATTCCTGGCACGAATCAATCGACGCGCTGTATTCGTACTGAAGTGTCGTCTGTCCCTGGCATGAATCGATCGACGCCCCGTATTGATACTGTCGGATCTGACCCTGGCAGCAATCTATTGATGTGGCTTATTCGTACTGTTGTGTCGGCTGTCCTTGGCACGAATGGATCGACGCGCCGTATTGGTACTGCTGTGGTGTCTGCTCCTGGCACAAATCTATCGACATGCCGTATTGATACTGCTGTGTTTTCTGTCCTTGGTTTGAATCAATCGACACTTCATATTGTATTGATAAATTTTCATTCGTCTGAGCATTGTCTAAATCAACCGACACACCGCTTTGTATTACTAACGCCTCTATCGTTTGTGTCTGGTTTGATCCATCCGGCAAATCGTATTGGTATTGTTGTTCCTTCCATCTTTTGAAACTGGTTTGCAACAACCAACTCATTCACTGCATTGTTTGTGTTGAATCCCTCTATTAAATTGTAAAATTCATAATGTTCAGTGTAATAATTATTGTCTGTCGGTAAAATTGTTTCCACTGCAATCGATATCCAAGTTTTAACAAAATGCGGTGTTTCTAACAGATAGTTTATGGATTCAATTCAGACAGTTCATTGTTATATTATTCTATTAAATTATAAAATCCATTATTTTTAGCGTGATAATTATTGTCTATCGGTAAAAACTTTTTACCACTGCAGCTGATAATATATCGTTATGATCTATATGTCCATGTTTTAACAAAACACAGTCTGTTTCTAGCAGTAAATAGTTTAAATTCGTATATGAAACAATTTTATTAATCCCGCCATAAGACTATTTTCCTTTTGATTGGTTGAATTAAACGACATGAAGTTAAACACACCCCAACATGAGTTACACCTAGGCGGAGTCCAATGGGGCCGACATGACGTTAATCACACCCCCACATGCGCACGCATGAGTGACACCAAGGCGGATTCCAAAGGGGCCTTTATAACGCAGATCAATATCGAATTCTCTTCACTTGCGTCCAGAGAGCTAATGTAAGCACAGTGGGTTTTTTTTTTCATCTTAATATTTATGTTTTTATATTTTTAATATTTTATCCTTTGTTTTCAAATAAGACCGTGATACAATTTATATTTTTTTTATTTAAGATGGAAAATCTTACGAAGGGCATACAGAGACATAGGGAAAATGGTGTGGACAAGTGGTGTGATGAATGCACGTCGCCGTTGTACGATCAATTCAAGCACGTGGTCAATGGAGATTTATGTCAAATGTATATAAAAAATTGATCGAAATCGGTGGTTTTCCTGCTGATAATGAGGAGGAATATGGAACATGCATACCCTTTGTAGCACAGCATGGGAGAGAGAAGAAAATAAAAATAGTCAAGGAGAAGGAACAAAAAGGCTTGTGTTAAAAAAACATTTTTGCTAAGATTTTCAGTCTTGATGGCCACCGATTTGTACTGCAAAAATAGCAACTTTGCACACAATACTTTTAAATACTTATAGAGCTTTTTAACCAATTTTAACAATTTATCTTTTTTTTAAGTTACAACTTATGTTGAAATTAAACTACAACCACAATGTTAAAAAAGTACTTTATGGAACAATAACCTTGTTTCTGTACTAAAACATTTAGAGACCGAAAAAAGTTCAAAGGAGTGCGTTACAACTAACGGCCGAAGTGAAAAATGTCCATCCGTTAACGCCAAGTCCTGGTGTGCGAAAACATGAAGAAATACTTACACAAATTATAAAGACGAATGAAGGTAAAGATTGAAAAGTATGTAATTAAACATAGTAATCCGTCAGTGGCTCGTCATTTTTTGCAAAACACTGGAGAAAAACATAAATGAAAGCACTGTGAGGTCTTCAAAAAATCTTTTCAAATGGAATTAACGAAACAAAACAACAAAATGATCAAAATAAAATTTAAATTTTTTCGCCAACACAGTGAGGAAGACCACTTTACTTGTTGGAATTTTTAACTTAATAACAGTTAAGTTTTACAGATGTTTAACAATTAATTTCATTGTAATATATAACACAATACCTGTTAAAGTTTTCATGTTCCATATGTGCACATATGATAAATTTCTGTAATTAGTTTTTAACAAGTATTTTAATCAAATCTTTCAATTTTACATGAAACTGTTCGTTGAATGAATTTTTAAAATTTTACTACAACGGGTAAAAAATACAAACCAGTGTTTTTCTATTTAATAACATGTGATTGATAAGTTTAAGGGTAGACCAATCTTTGTCTGATGAGAGAAATCCTTACATTCCCACAATATCTATTTGTTAACTCAAATAATTGATTCAATGACTGCAGGAATACTATTAAAACAAATTTATTTTTATCTTTTAAAACAACTTGGAGGTGTGAATTAAAGTTCAACAAGTTTTGTCATAATTATGAGGCCAGTGCATTTATTATCAACATATAACAAATACCTACTAAATTTTGATGTGCCATATTTGCACTTTTTTTTAAATTAATTCCTCATCAGTGACACTAGGGGCCAAAGAGTTTGATGGATAAAAAACATAAGCCAAACAGTTGAAAAAATAATGAATCTAACAGTTGAAAAAATAATGAATCTAAATTTCCAAAATTATATGAATCCAAATCCTGCTAAGGAATGCTTTGCATGAGGGATCAGTTTTGTTGTATATTATGTGTTTTAAGTATATATTTTGTGATATATAATTTTTTAATGACACATTTTTTTGTTGCGTCTCGATTGTATTCTCCTTTTTTTTGAAAGCAAATGTGTCAGTCAAAATATTATGAGGCTATAATCAGCCAATGTCTCCATTAATGTACTCCACGTTATTGCGATAAATATAAAATCCCCTGATCTAATGACGTTATTCCGCGGAAATACGCTGTGGCGTTTTCCGCATCAATTGTCATCAATAAATAGAAAAAAATAAAAAAAACTGTCCCACAATATTTGTGTGATTGGTAGATATTTTCTAAACATTCTTGGCTAAATCACACACTACTATCCTCACAGAATTGTAATCTTCCTCGACTTGTTTTGCTTAATGTTGATATGCTCCAAATTCTTTGAGTAATATATGAATCTGCTTCTTGTTTTGCTAAAGCAACATCTTGTTTTCTTGGACATTCTTTTCAAGCAAAACAAGATACTGATCAGGTGAACTAAAAATGCAAAGATGACTTTTTGAGACACTTGTCTGTGCTGAAATGAAATCTCTACTCAGAAGTAGAATTTATAAGTATGAACCGTTATCGAGTCAACTGTTCCACTGAAAAACTCAAATAGTTATGATCATCAACTTGTAACATTTTTCTATAGAAATTAGCTAGCATTTAGTAAATTTTTACGGCAAAAGTTAAAATGTTCACAGAGATTACCTAGAGCGAGAGTTTACAAAAGTAGTTATAATGTAAAAAACTGTTTCCTTGGTTTTATAAATCTAATATTTTTTATTAAATTGGTTCGGCCGTATGAGAAAATAGTTTAGATGTTTTAGGATATAAATAACATAAATACCAGTTAAATTTTGATTCTTAAATGTGCCCATTTCGGAAAAGCATACTCCATCAATGACTCTAGGGACCGAAATCATGGATAAACATATTTTAGCAAAACATTTTAAATTTTATGAATCCAAACGATAAAATAATTCTAAGTTTATGATACTGTTTCTTAAAGCTTTTCTCCTTAAGATGGAGTCTGTCTTCATATAATTTACCGAGTAATTAATATCATGTAGTTTTATAAAATTCTTTCTGTATCTCGGGGTGCGCCCCAAAACCTCCTAAATTTGTTAACTTGAACAGATTTTTGATCGATTTAATTAAACTTGATCGTCCGATTTCCTTAATCTGTTAATTATTATGCGTTGCATAAACAAATAACCCATCAAGAAGATTATCAGGTGTTTTAATTACTGCCAAGTTTTTAACATTTTCATTCATTGGTCTTAATTAAAATATCTACCATTGTCGACCATGAATCAAGCTTTGTCCGTCTCAAAATTGATAAATATTCTCTTTTCTAGAGATTGAAGCCACATATAACTGTATCTGTATATTAAAAGTAAAAAAAGGAAACACACCAGGCAATATCCAAATCACCTCATGTCTTTTTTCTTTTTTTTTTTTAGTTTCTTTTACTTTTCCCATTTGTACAAGTGACTGTTTGGCTAATGGTGAGAGGTCCACTTAAACATTGGTTCACTTTTTAGTTGTTAATTTTACTTTTGTGTTGTTGACTCTGGATGCTTGCAGCCACTCTTCGTCGTAGTTATCTTAAATTCATTCTTTGGCAATGAAACACAGTGCTCAGTTTTCGGATGCATTGTCTTTTAGTATTCGTGTTTAGTTTGATGTCAATGAAGGCCCTTGTACTCAACCGCATCTTCAAAAGTCTTTGTCGGTCATATTAAGTTGATTAATTTTGCTGGTTGCGAATTTAAAAGATTTGTACCACAAGGTCTCTCACTCTCTCCAAAATAATATGCCATGTCTTTGTCGCCTGGTTTCATATTAAGTTGATTTATTTTGCTGGTTGCGAATTAAAAAGATTTGTTCCACAAGGTCTCTCTCTCTCTCCCAAATAATATGCCAGGTCTTTTTCGCCTGGAACAGTCCCCTGGATAGCTTGCCAAAGTGGCCTTTATTACATTTGTTACCTGTTATCTTCTTTCGGTCATGTTACCTGCATAATCCGTCATTTTCCTATTACATACTCCAGATTGATTTAACGTCTTTACTAAGATCTAATTCTGTTTCTCTAAATCATGTCTTTGTTCCTTTCGATGCAAACATTTGGTGACTGAATTTGACTGATAAGCCATTTTCGGAAATGTCTTTGTCAAATGTTTTAGATGAGCAAGTCTGATTGGCATTTTCTGAACTGTCCTTCTGTAACATGTTTTGGATCAGCAATTCTCTCCATATTTTAGATTTACTTCACTCTCTCTGCTCACCTGTCATCTGAATCTGTTGTGGCAAACTTTATGTGGATTTTATCCATTCAAGCTATTTCACTAAGTGTTTTCCTATTTCATATTCTTGGAGTGAAACTAGCTTTGATAAGTGTGATGAGAAGTCTCCATAGCCATCTGGGCAGTAAATTTCATTTCCTATTCTGCACAGCTGCAGCTGTGATGTACTTCTTGTCATGGTTGTTTCCTCTGCAATTCTGATGTCTTGGTTTTATTCTACTTGTGATTTATATAGGGTTGTACCTTACATCCATGTAAACGTTAAGTTGAAATTGGTCATCGACCTCCAGCTCCACATTTGTTTCTCTCACTTTTTGAATATAAAAGTCTCTAATTGAAGAGTTTTGGCAATACTAACTTTGTTTTAGTATGCATGGCCCATTTGTTTAAAAGAATCAACGATTGAGTAAGTGGGCATTTGTCAAATGCATCAGCATTATTGTTGGGTCTTTTTCGGCTGTAAAATGTTTAAATTTACAGTACAAATAAAATAACAAATTAATGCAAAACAATACAATAGAAGAGTTAAAAACTAATGCTTAACAAATAAAAATAAACAATAACAGATAACTGTAATTAAAACAATGCAACAATATGATAAGAATGATATTTAATTGAAGTCTATTTCTCGAAGTGAGTTTGAAACAATGTCTATTGATATTGATCTGACTTAAACTTAAAACATAGAATAAAAATAATTTGAATTGTGCACTTTGCATTTAGAAATTTAATTTTGGTTTCATTTTAACACAAACACTAGAAAAATGGATGTTTTCAAATAGAGTTTCATTTCATTCTCGTTTTTGTCTTGGTATCCATTTTATGATTTCCATAAATAATAGAGTATGCCAAGTTATGAAACTTAACTATTCTAAATCAAGTGATAATATCTTTGTTGAAGTACAAATAGTGACATATCATTTGTACCGTACAAAACTAAACATCAAAAGATGTATTGAATAATGTGCAAGGTTAGAATAGATTCTTAATGGGTTGTTATAAACTCAAAATATGTGTCATTGTCGACCATGAAGAAAGCTTTTGTCGTGTATGAATTTCGTAAAGATTCGTCTCTTTTCTAGAGACTAAACTAAACATACTCGTATCACTGTATCTATATGATCGAATCGCCAAATTAATAAAAAGTAACAAACATACCAATACATCAAAATCATAATCCCAAACTTGAAATTTTGAAAGTCCAATATCAGGTCCTTGTCGGTCATATTAAGTTGAATAATTTTGCTGTTTGCGAATTGAAAATATCTGTTTCACCAGTTCTTTGGTATTTCCTTCTTATTATGGCATGTCATTTTCGACTGAACAGTCTTCTGAATAGCTTCTCAAAGTGACTTCAGTTACATATGATCACTTTTTTTTCTTCCGGTCATGTTGCTTGCATAGTCCGGCATTCATCATCTTTCTATAACATACTGCGTTTGATTTAACATCTTTACTAAGGTTTAACTGTGCTTCAATCAGTCCAGTTGTTCTTTCCATGCAAACATCTGGTCACTGAATTTAGCTGATTATGTCCTAGTGTCACATGGTTCTGAGTATGAAGTTCTTCGCACTCTAATATCACTAAAAGTGTATTTTCTCTGCTCCCTGCCATCTGTCATTGTTTTGTAATCGACATTTTTTGTAACATTGTTGAATGAGGATGTTGAAAATAAAAAGGCCATTGCTCATGTACTTAAATGCACCGACGAGTTGGTCATTGACAACAGCCTGTGAAATCTTGAGCATTAATTGCCAATCATATTGAACTTTTTTATCATTTACAGATTAAAAAAATATGATGCCAAAAAAATTCTTGCTTCAATTACGATTTTGAATGTGATTTGTATTTTTGTATAATCTATCATTTCATACACGTCATTGTTGTGATTTTTTTTTTGGGGGGGATGGATTTTTGCAATAAATTTTTCACAATTTGTTTCAAAATGACGCGAAAATTCCAAATGCAAAGGCCCTGGCCCCGTTCCAAAAATGGTAAAAAAACACTGGGTTTTGTCTTAAACCCTTGTATTGGCATTCCCATAATTCAACAACTGTGTATACTTAATTTTTTTAAGACAACGCGTGTTGGCTTGCCTCTTGGTAAATGTTTGTTGTCTGGTCTTTAACCAATTTTCATCTTTGATGTCTCGGGTAATTGGACAGGAATGATCATGAAAGTTACAACCATGAAACTGGTATATCGTATTGTTGTTGTCATTACAACATGTCTATGGAATATTTTCAAACACGTTTTCTTGCCCGCAGTCCGCAAATAAAATTGTGAATAGCTGATTCAAGCAGTCAACTTGAAACATAAACAAAACATAATTGTTTCAGATTTTCATACTAATAAACAAAAATTAATGGTGACACAAAGCCTGTTGTCCGACAAAACTATTCATACTTAGATAAGTTGATGTTGACTTGTCTTGTCATTCGGGTGCATCAATAGTTTCCAGAAATAATTTTTATTATTTATTTATTGCTCTTTTTGCTTTCTCTCTGTCCTTTTCTAACCACGTGCAACAAAATAAATTATTTTTAGGAGCAACAAATTGAACTTATCACTACTTGTGTTGTAAGATAGGGAAGTTCCAAACCTCACTTTAATATATATGTAGTTCAAGATTCTGGGGGCATGTTTATGAAAGTGTCCTAGGACTAAGACATATCTTATGATGGTCTTACGACATATCTTAGTCTTAAGTCATGTTAACAACGGTGTCTTAATTTGCGACATGTCTTAAAATCTATCCTAAATTTACGACAGCGAGTTAGGTGTCTAAAGATAATCTTAAGATAATTGTAACAATTTTTTTGACATGGCTCATTTTCAAACTTGAAATAATTAAATGCATCAGTTTCATTCATTTTTGAAACGTTTAGTTTGTAATATATACTTTATAAGTTGAGTTCATGAGCACTTAAATTTTGTATTTTATGCATATTTTTAGATATGCATATTACGTATGATATCATCGGAATTCCATTAAATCTCAACAATCAAACAAACCTTAAGCTTTATGTAATGATTAAGGGACAATTAGATCCTTTGAAAACTAGACAGGATTTAAAAACTATATAAGGAGTACATACAAACGTTATTGGTCTTGGTGCATTTTTAAAATGGTGGATTCTCTCTAAGCAGTTTAATAAATATTAAAATTTCGAAATACATATTTAAGCTACATCTACTGTTATTGTTACTTTTTAATTTATTTGTGTCTCTTTGTTTCACTTTTGTTCATAATTGTGTAATCATGTCTCTTGTTTCAAATAATTTAAAACATGCAAAATTAAAAATTATATGCACATGACAGGGACATGAGTATATTCATGTAATGCAATTAACACACTTACTTTTTAGGGATGATGAGGTTTGATTTGTAGATTTGGCCATCGTTCTGTCGTGTGCTACTTTTAAATTGTTTTATTTTATAAAAATTCAAAAGTAGCACATGCCAGTATCATCTTCCTTATCAATTCCGGTATCTGTTTCGCCTTCTACACCTTTAATAACATTATCGCCTATGATACTCACAATTTTATCCTCCAATGAAGAAATTTGTTCAAGAAGTGGACCACCATCCGTCCTTCATGCCTCCCGTCTATTTAACGAAACTTTCTTCTTTGTTGTGCTCGCATAAGCGGTCCATCTCTTGCAAATTTTTTTTAACACACCTTATTGTTTCAACTGCAGCAACTAAAGTTTGAATTTCAGTCTCTGAAAAATTTGGATTTCTTTTCCTACTCATTTTCAAACTCATTTTGAAATTCACGCGGGCTTTTATATACTATTAATATATATATATATAAAGCATTTTTGATATATATTATTTTTTCTATAACTAACTTAAATTCTATTTAATTTTTCTTATTTAGTTTAATTTTTTTAAATTCTCTTTAGTTGAGAAAAATATTTGTAGATATTTTATATTTAAAGGTTAAGATGACATTAAGATATCGTAATGATGTCCTTGTTAAGATAAACTTAGAATACTTTTGATTTACAAGATATGACATGTCATAAGATTATCTTATGTTGGTCGTAAGATATGTCCTAGGACATATCTTAGGATAGTTTCATAAACCTGCCCCTGGATCTCTTGATTTTTCCGTGTATTGAAATAAGATTTTATATCACAATGAAAAACTTGTCAATTTTCTTCCAATCACATTAATTTTTGTTCAAGTTGATATTTTTAAAAATATATACGTGCAATTGTAAAGTTCTACATTGTGTGTTACAAATGTGTTATGTTGAAATTTATTATAAATAAAAAAGGAAAAAATGGTGAAGTTCTACATTCTACATTATGTGTTAAAAGTATGTTTTATTGATAATTTAAAATAAATATAAATAGAAAAAAAATTCCCGCGAGGCGGATTTGAACCACCGACCTAAGGATTACTAGATGTTATTACCACTACAGTCCTCCGTTCTACCAACTGAGCTAAGGACATAGCTCACAAGATTGTACTGAGCAACTGTGATTGAAAATAAACTGGTAAGGGTAAAAAACTTAAAACTATTCATCACCTGCACCTGCAAATGCTGATTTTTAGTGAAAACTGGTTCTTCATAATTATGTTTGTCCTTCCATGGTGATTTTACAGATAAGCCACATTGCCCAAGTAAAAGATGCTAACAATTGATATCATTTAGCACCTAAACCAAGAAAAATATCACTTTATGTCATAATAAAGGCTTCTTTTAGTTCTTCAAATCTAGAATGTGAAAGAAAAGTGAATATATTCATTTATCCAGGTATTCATATATTAGTTAAAATAAAAATTTGAAAAATTAAATTTTAAAATAAATACAAAACCAAATTTTCCTCTGCTTTTGCAATGGCTTGGAACCTTCTTGTGTAGCTCTTCTCTCAAATTAGCATTAAGAAGCATATGTTCTGAGACAAAAGAGTACACAAGGCAGCATTAAAATTTGTTTTTAAACCTATAGAATGTTTAAAAATGTTCGAAAAATCCAAAATATTTTCAATGGTTAAAAAATAAATAATTAATTTTTCTTCTTCAACTTTCTTTCTTCATCCATTTGTTTTTTCACATTTTCCCTTCATTCTTCAAAAGTGACCATTTCTGAATTTTAACAAAATATTTTAAACATGTAGGATTTGTGTGTAATGGATTTTTTTTTTCTGTTCTGACCGCATTTGGAGTTTTATAATTTCTTTGTTAATGTTGAGGAAATTGTTCGGATAGTTTTGTTTTTTTTTTGGTTTTGCAGGAAGAATGATAAGTTGGTTCTGATCTATGATAATCGGATAACTGATTACTGATGTTGATTTTGGTTGGATTAATTGTTTAGATGGTCATGCGATGGAAGTTGCAGCTATAGGTGCAGCTTTTCTCTTTCGACTGGTCTTCTTGTGTGCCTGTCCAGCAGTACATGTTGGATTTGAAAGGCTAAACCTTGGTGCTTCACTGGAAGGTAGCTCACTGGGTTTCTGATGTGCCTCTGGCAAGCAAGTCCCTGTAACTGATGGTTTTGGTATTTTGAGGCCCTGCAAGAGCACTTTCTGTTCTTGGGCCTTGTCCTCCTTGTTGTACCTGAGATATAACAGTAAATAATTATCACCTTAAGTGATACCAGTAAAATTTAGGGGTGATTTCCACCTAAACAAGTGTTACAAAAGCAAGAAAATGCGGGTTTAAATGGCAAAAATCAAAATTGGTTGTTAATGGCCTCTGGGTTCCCCTTCCATTCATCCCATTCAATTTAATTATTTTTATTATTACCTTAAGTATTCTTAACGTTTCATAAAAATCTACATCTTATTGTTATTTAAACCGCATTTGGTATAGCTTATTATTATTAGTTTATTTACAGTAAATGGTCAATTTTATATAAAAAAATTTAAATCCTACAGCAATATTGTTACAAAATGCTGAAATAAAAATACTTTGGAATACATACGAAAAAAGAATGTTCAGGAAGATTTGAAAGCATTTTAAAAATACCATTTACCATACCAACATTATATGATTTCAGCTTATTCTGTTTACTTATGTGTTCTTAGATTTAACACTACTCCTCTACTCCATACACAGTAACTATGAACTGTATTTGTTACTTATTTATTGAGAATGTCCAAGATGTTTGATCTAATGGAGGCAAGTCACTGATTCGTGATTCTGATTGTTTATACTTACCACTGTTGAAGTGTTTTCTTATTTAACAAAGGCAGCTGAATGTCGGTCTTCTCCATGGCCTTCTGTGACTTAAGGACCACTTGCCTGATATTATGAAATGCCCAAAGAACAAGGCGCCACCTGGCCCAAACATGCTTCCGGTCACCAGGATAAATCTTAAGAAGAAGCTCACAAGTGGCCTCTGTATATCTGTTGCAATTAAGCCACTGTGCTGGACCTTTGTTTGGTCCAGGGGAACTCTGAAAAAGTGCAATGATGAAAACTGTAATATTTCAATTATTAGTAGTATAAAATATATAAAATTAGTAGTTTTCAGTCTTACAAGAAAAATAATTTAATAACTTGGGTTATATTATTCAACTGAATTTAGTGGATTTTTTATTGTTCATACTTAATTGTGAAATGACACACAAAATTTCAACTCTTATCTATTTATTTACTAATAATGAATATACTCTATAATCATATTGCCACAGATAAAAAGTGGTTATATAATTTTTTCCGGAAATGCAACATTCTAATATGGCAACTCACAAAGACATAATAGGGAAGAGGAGAGAAATGTTAAGGTACACACAATGTATTCATACTTACTTTGTGATGCTCTCAACCCCTGGAGCGACATGTTTGCCCCATCCACCAAACTTCCCAGACAATGGCTTCTTTGTAAACCCTCTTGGAAATATGGTTCTTTTCTTGTCAAAAACAGAAATTGCTCCCAAAGATATATAAGTCGCTGAACCTTGTCGAAACGGAGTGCTTTCTCTTCCCGCAGCCCAACAAGAAACTCGGCTAGGTCCAGCACTTTATCATATCCTGGGATATTGTCTGGTCCAAGGACCTGAAATACAGTGATATTTAATATGACATATTATTATGAAATAAGAGTGTGTTCTAAATCAACCCGAATTTCAAATTCACGTGACAGGACCAATATCAAATACAAATGTATTTGGTTATTACTTTTAGTCATTAATTTTTAGTGAAATAAAAGAAAATAATCATTAATTTAACTACAAATAATCAGTGACTTTGAATCTGAATAATTGTAACAGATGAATGTTAATTTGATAATTTATAAAGTACCCTAAAATTAAGAGAGTATAAGTGACTTTGAAGATAGCAATCTATAATAAATATTTCGGTTATAAATATGAATAACTTTTATAAATTTATAACTTTTATACAGTCAGACCCTGAAATGTAGAAAACACAATAACCTTGAAAACGGAAGGACAGCTGTCTCAGACAGTCAAACCTTTACAGTGTAACGAAAAATGTGATTCATTTATATCTAGAAATCTATGCAACATATTAGTAATAGTGTTTTATAGGCAAAAAAAGCTGTCTCAGACAGTCAATCCTGCATCAGCAGAACACTTAAAATTGGTGAATATTTGAGGTATAGTAACAGACCATTCGGTGAAATTTCAGTTAAACATATATGGAAATACAACAATTTATACAACATTACATAACGTAAGACATGGTGTTAGAAATATAAGATAAGCGTTTTAGTCAATCCTGCCAAAACGGACAAATACATAACAAAAAGCAATAAAAATACACGACTTGTAACAAACAAACCATTTGTTCAGATTTCAGGTTAAACATAATTGAAAATATAATGAAAATCAAAAGTATAAAACATGCATCATTGTGTCTCAAACGTAAGATAGCTGTCTCAGATTTAACCATACGGTAGACAATACAGAACACACAACAATGGAATACCAGGGATATAGTAGACGAACGTGAAAAATAGTACCCATACAAGGCAGAATGTACGCGGGCAGATTGAGGTCTGCATTTCAGATATTTTCTCAATAAACGTACTGGACGGAAAGAGCAGAATAATGGTTGAATACGTATGGAAGTACTCGAATTGGAATGATTAAAATGTCTGAGCTTTATGAACCGAAAGAGCAGGCACTTCCCTTTCTGGAACGATTCGAACATTTTGGAGATGTAAGGTATCATCATAGAGCATTGGTATATTTACTGCAACAAAGCGTGAAAAGCTATAAGCAACACAGTCTTCATTATAAGTTGATAGCATATGCCAGTAAATAATGCTTTTCTTAGTTCATTAAGTGGTGCAACTTGGGAAGGGAGATTGGTAGGCAGGTATTTCGGTGTTGCTATTAAGAGCTAATCTTGTATAGCCCTTTGGTAATAATATCTGATGAAGGGTTAGGTGAATGTTGCCAAGAAGTTACCTGCAGCAGTCACCCTGGATTTTATTGTGGATGTCTTAAATCCTACTTTATATAGCAAGGCGATAAACAGCTAATTTGAAAAAAGTGACTGGGAGTCTCTTAACAGAGAGTTCTTTGCGGCAAAATGATAAAACTACTTAAAAGCTTTAGTATTATGACTTCTAACTTGAAAATGCTAAAATAATGGCTTAACAAATTAAGTTATGATAGATTTGTTATTAAGTTATGATAGATTTATCAGATTGGTGATCTTTTCTTTTACTGGCGTGGGATGAATGTCCATATCTGGTGCCACCAATTTGAACTCCGACACATGTAACCGTAAGAGAAAATCTGCTAAGTGATTACATGAACCCAGGACATGTTCAGCATGTGTTAATGTATTATGTGTCATAATTTGGAGAGTTAAGTGCCTAAGCAAAGAAAGAACTTAAAAGTGTTTAGAAGTAAGAGAATTAAGTATGCGGACAACTGATTAGTTATCCGTGTGGAGAACAATACACTGGTTTGTAAAATAACTCCCTAGATTTCAATGGCAAGGACATGGGAAAGAGTATATGCAATGTCTAGATAAAAAATATGGTCAGGCCAGCACTTTAAAACCAATGGTTCTGAAAGTAGCAGCAAAGCCCAGAGACCCGGAAGCATCTGTAAAGAAATGTTAGGATGCAGAAGTTACCCATCGTTCTTTAAATAGAATACTGACCCCAATGAATACTTGTTATATATATAATACAAAAACCAGTTAAATTTTGATGTGCCAGATGTGAACATTTCGGAAATTAATTCCTCATCAGTGACACTAATACCAAAAAGTTTAATACATAATAAATATAAGCCAAACAGTTGAAAATAATGAATCTAAAGTTTCAAAATTATATACATCCAAATCCAGCTGAGGAATGCTGTGCATGAGGAAACAAACCTTAGTTTTAAATTAATTCCAAATTTTAGACGACTGAAAATTTTGCTAAATGGTACATCCAATGTGAAAAACCATCAATGAGGTATTGGTCAAACTGGAAACCAAGAACTAGAGACCAAAAATAT
Organism: Tegillarca granosa; assembly: GCA_029721355.1. Taxonomy (NCBI): domain Eukaryota; kingdom Metazoa; phylum Mollusca; class Bivalvia; order Arcoida; family Arcidae; genus Tegillarca; species Tegillarca granosa. The sequence goes on along the minus strand of JARBDR010000908.1, from coordinate 37,079 downwards.
CAACCATGACTGGAATCACAGGAGGTAGTAGATTACTACTTAGAACTTAGAAGAAGCTGGTTTAGTGAAGAAGCTCGGTTTGCCTGGTTGTTGTTGATTTGAATGATTGTGTGTTGGAGGGGTATTAAACATCGAGCATTAGGGATCCGTGTGGGTGCTTCTACACCAACCGTAGGCATGCAAAAATAATCTTTTATGGAATAGGTGCTATTTCTGTTGAAAGCCCCACCTACTCTGGCTGAAATTGGCGTATTTGTTTTTCTAACTTGTGTCCCTCGTTTTCTTGGTTAAAGGGCATTAGAGAATGTGCCTTGGTGACGAAAAGGCTATGGAAAGGCATAATTCACCCACAATTCTGGATAAATACTGTCCCAACTCAATCGTCGATTAGTTTTAGACCGCAGGGGTTGACAGCATTGGTCATATAAGTAATAATTTAGACCAGGATTACGTTGTGTTAGATCACGGATGATCTCAATGTACTTAAGAATTGCTGGTCCCTCATGTGTATGTTTGGCAATGTACATGGAAGCATATTTAATTAAAGCAGTGAGCCACGAATTGATGTTCTAGATTTTCCTCTTTTTTGGATATTCCAAATATTCCTTTTTTTTTTTTTTGCTTGTGGAACAATATTTATGTTTAAAGTGGAGGGCTGTAATTTAAGTTGGTAATGACCCTTGTCTTGAATATTGTTCATGTTAGGCAATAGAACGTCTGAATCAATAAATTTATTGGGCTGATTTTTTTACGTTTAGGAATGTGAGATTCAATGCAATTGGACACACTATGATAAGTAAAAAGATACCTTTAATAGAATCTTGATCATCTGAATCACTGGAATTTGAACTATGGCTACGTCTTTGAGGCGAAACAGAATAAAACCCCATGTGCCCTACCGGGGACCTGGTTTTCGACCCCTTTCTAAATAAATAGGCTGATGTACATCATCATTACCACTCGATGTAACGGTAGATGGACCTGGTTGAGACTGGTTATAAAAACCTGAGTGAAAATAAGTAGACTCATATATCTCATCATCAGAGGGGTCTGGCGTGTAAACTTTACGGGGCTTTCGCCTCCTTTTGGATTTTTTCCATCTGAAACATTTAAAAAGTACACGTGTGTATAGTGTCTAATGTAAAGTGGTAAACCCCACAATATAAAGTGTCCTAAAAATGATGACCAAAATATGGATATATAAGACAATTACCTGTTAAATTTTTATGATTAAACTGAATAATTAGGAATGTAAAATTGAAAAAAGAAATAACCTATATGATGTAGAACTTAATGACGTATTTTACTTTTATTTTTAAGTTACAATAAAAATTAAAACAGAAATGCAATATATGGTAAATAAATAACTCAACAGTTGCCACTGGGAGAACTGTTAAACTGGGCAGTATTCCCAACAATGGGTGTGTACAGCTGAAACAACAGTTGCTAAAGTAACTCAGTTTTCCAAACTGACTGGGACAGCTACTAGTGGTCCGTCAGGCGAACTGCAAAAATCATTAGAGAACTCGTGACGGAAACAAACGCAACATAAATAGACTAAAATATCCAATTAACAGCATGCATCTTAAATTAAAGGCCCAATATGTGCAACAACTTACAAAGTTTTATAAACAGCAATAATAGCAGCTCTTAAGATGCGAAAAAATTTCTTTATCCAAATTAAGTGATTTATCGCATCAGGGTTAGAGAATGTTGTAGAGTTGCTCGATGAAAAAGTCCTTTGTGTATCCAGAAAGTAACACAGATTAAATTTTGAACCATTTCTTGTAGAAGTTTATTGGTCTCATTGACCTTAAGATTAAATTAAACTATGTCAACAGAGTATCGAATATGAATAGAAGGAGGTGATCGATGTAGAATCTGCATTATTATGGCGTGTCAGATAGACGGTTGTATGAATACAAACTATATAGTTTTGAGAATGCGTAATACGGTCTTTTGGTGACAGGTCTCTATCGTAATATCACAAATTCTGGTGAAAACGTAGCAACATTATTGTCGGAAAATAGATGGCACAGACGTCCAACCTGTGTACTGGAAAAAACAAAACACAAACTATTGAAGTTAGTTTAAACAATATTTTATTGAACTGATTACAATACAATAAATTGACATTTACAATATTAAAAATTCAATTGGGATTCTGAAACAAGAATCAAATTCTTATACTAATCACGCTGCATGAAAAATCGCATTTAATTAATGAGTAAATCCCAATTTAACTTCATGAATTTAATAAAATTTAATTTTGCAAGTAAAGTCCAGTAAATTTCAAGTTTAATTCACCTAGTAAATCTTGTGTATATTTCAAATTTATCAAATAAATTTCAATATATTCTTTGTTAAATTTCAACTTTAATTCTGTTTACTTCTGATGTAAACTTGAATAAACATCAAAAATTAATTTATCAGTATATTTGAGTAAATGTCTAAGTTAATTCAATGAGTAAATTTGAGTATATTTCAGGTAAAATAAAACCTTCATGGATTTAAATCTGAAATTTACTTCAAATTCATTTTAATAATATTTTTTTAATTTCCAGATTTATTTTAGTTTATATCTGATCAGCTTGAATAAATATCAGAACTTAACTTCATCAGTAAATTTGAATAAATATCAAGTTTAAATCTGAGTAAACGCCAAGTTTAATTCAATGAGTATTTCAGGTTAAATCAAATCTTCATGAATTGAACATGAGTGACACAATAGGTTAAGTGACATTTCTGATTACAATACTGGTACTTCAATTTTTTTTCTTTTCCAAGATCCACCTTTTCATTTTGTAAAATATTTTTATAACTCTTTTTTTCGCCATGCTCCAATGAAAGGAAGACGTGAAGGAAGACGCGTTTTTAAAATCAGAATATAAAGCTTCAGCTGGGATTCCTTAAACATTTTAAAACATCAAATTAGTATTATACTTTCACTCGTAAGATGTATTTAGTCTTTATAAATTAATTTTCTCACCTCTGACTTGATAACAATTGATATAAAAAACTTTAATTGCATGGAATTAGATGAGTGCTTGAGGAAATATTGATATGATAAAAAACATAGACTTATTCAGAATAAATACTTTTATAAATCAGAATATATACATTGCAAAAATACATCTCCAGATACTCGTTAAATAAGAAAAAACAAGATCAATCAATTAACAAAACTGTTGTACAAACAAAAACAAATGTCTCCCCCTTTTTTAAAATGAGTTCAACAAGTTGACTACAAGGGGTTCATAAGCTCTTGACGAACATATATATTTTTGTTCACATGCAATTTAAATAAAGAACCTGTCGGCATGAAATAAAATGTAATTTTGCTAATTTCTATATAAAATGAAGAATTATACTGGGAAATTTTCACCATAAAATTTACAAACATTTAAAATTTATACAGATGGCGACATCACTGCAATGCAAATAAAACCAGCCTTGAAGACAAATTTAATATTGGCTTTGATTAAAATTCATTATCTCAAAATTTGTAATTTTTCATCTACATTTTGTAATTCAAATTTGTCCAAAAATTGCAAAAGTTAAAAGTAGTTACACATTATTAATAACGCAGAAGCTTATTTAGAATATATAATTTAAGCACAAAAAAATTGAAATTCAGAACAAAAATCATTTTCTCAAAATTTGAATTTTTTCATCTTAAATGTGAGATGGGTACCAAAATTAAAATAAATGATCAACCACCATTGCATGTAACCTAGAAACTAATCAAACAACTCCAATTTATCAAGGTTTAGATGGTTTTTTGACATTTTCTCAAAATTTGTATTTTTTATGCAAAAAACCCAAAAATGATAAATATTTTCAAAAAGCAGTAATATATGTTCCATCTTAAGGTAGTTCAAGTTAGATGCTATATTCCAAATTTCAAAACAAAACATTTTTAAAAAAATGAGTTTGTAAGAGCATTTTCTCAAAATTCACCTTTTTTGTCAAAAAATGCAAATTTCACCCCCGAAATATTTGTGAAATATTTCAAACAAGAGGTCCATGGGCCTTAACGCTCACCTGAGAATATTTCCAAAATTGTTTGCAAAGAGCTTAATTACAGAAACTTTCAAAGTTTTCTCAAGTTTGGAACTGCCACAATACTCAATCAGAAACATCTTGTCACAGTTCATTTATAAATAGCTAATATGCAAGTAGTATAGTAACTATAGTAAAATGGTTTCAAAATCAAGTATACTTATGCAGCTGTGTACTTGACCTTTGAGCCTATGACCTTGAACCATATATAAAAATGATTGTCATTCCTTCTTTGAAGTAAATTAAGTTCACTGAATATTTGGGCTTGTGTAAACATAATAAAGCTAATTTTAATTTAATTCTTAAAAAAATTATTAATATTGTTAGGACATCAAAACATGAACTTTTTTATCATTTGAAATTAAGTTTGAAGTCTCCTTTGAGGGGGAAAAACCAAAAAGCCTTCTCCTTTTTTACCGACAGGAAATTTTATCCAGATGCAACATGAAACAACCCATATTCTTTTTTGCCTTATGTGAATGGTCAAGAATTTTCTTTTGTAATTTGTGAGGGTTTACTCCGTGCAGATGGAGACCTTCTCCTAACTCTCCTGATCTCCTGGCGTTTGGACTGACCGGATGTCAAAGTTTTTGACTTTTCATCCAACTCTTTTAAAATTCCTTTGAATTCAGGTAAGCGCCATGGCAGTGACTTCACCACAATAACAGTTTTATCCCCACTCTGTTTTTCATCTTCAGAACTCATATGTTTAAAACTTTGCCTACTTTTTCGTTTTTTTGCAGCATCCAAGGAATTTTTAGCCTTTAGGGCATTTAGTCGCCACTGTAGTTTCTAAAAATAAACAAGTGTTGATGTTTATTTGTTTAACGTCAATTCAACACAAATAACATACATACTGTGGAATTGGTAATTTTTTACTTAGGTTGAAGCATTCCATCTAATACAATTCCGTTCTAAATAAACACATTTCCAGTTTTTTGACATTCATTTTACAAAGTAAGCACTACAATAAACTGACTGTTGACAAGGGAAATAATAAATCAATATTAACATATAACGCAAAATTAAAATTATGTACAGTTTAATATACAAATCAAATGATTTTTAAAAATGGTCAGCATGTTTTGGTTTTTAAATTGTATTTCAATTTTGCTGTTTATATTGACAAAGATAATATTATCCATAATACAGCATTACAAAACAATATATCAAACATTGGTTCTAATTAAAATCGAGAGATTTTTTTAAAACTATTTAATTTCTAATGCATTTTATGAAAATATCAATAAATTTTCCCCTTATGAACACTGCAAAGTAGTGCTTTCTTTGTAAAAATTAGCTCAAAATCTCCAAATGGGGAAAGCATGTAAGAACTCAGTGGTACTGGATACCATATTGCAAAAATAGAAATCAAATAAAAAAGTAATTAACTTCAAAACCTACATTCCTACAATGAAGATATATAGCAAAAAATTGTGCATATAAATTATTGGTCAGGCACCAGTTATTTCCCTTGGTCATAGGGCATTATTTAAAAAAAAAAACAACTCAGAATAATTTGAAGACACCTCAAAAGGCGAACATATCTACAAAAAATTCAGCATATCTGATGATGATAATATATATATATATATATATATATATATATATATATATATATATATATATATATATATATATATAGTCAACCTGGCTTTAAAGGCCACCCATGGGAGCGAGTGGAGAGAAAGAATTAAAAATACATGCAAAATTACACATTACACAAAAGTAGGAAATCTATCTCTATCGTATGCAGGAATTATTAACCCTGGATTTTCTGCCGTATTTTGTCATGCCCCTCCTGTGACTTTCTTGTTTGTTTGTTCTCTTTTATATTCCCTCTGTTTGTAACTTTGGTACCAGGCCTGAATACCAGCTAAACAAATTACAGAAAACAATTTCTTACAAGATTCAAAATTAACACCCTTCAAATTTTTTTAAAGAAAACAACAGAAATGCACTGAAATATTTAGTACACAAACTAGGCAACTTGGCTAAAAATTATTCAAAGTTTTTGTTTTATAAAAAATAATGCATGATACTGCTCAATTCCTGATCAATGTTGATACATCACTTTCAAAGAAACCGATGAGTTGCATTAATGGCTAAAGATTTGATGAAAGAAAATTTAATAAAATAAAATGAAATCAATGTCTATATAACATAGTTTCAGAATGACAAATTTCAAAAATGTCTACTGAATAACTGCATTCTCACATGGAGCAGCTGTTTTTCACGGACTGACAATCTAGTGGTTAATGTGCTGGTAATCTGATGTCTCGATATAAGTGAAATAATCTTGACTGGGATGTTTAACCCAAAACACAAACAAAAGCATTCTTTCAAGACATTTTCCAACTTCTAGCAAATGATGTTATTTCAGACCTGCCAACCACCTGGGATACTTATCAGCAAGTCCACGGATATTTTTCCCGTAAGACTGCACAAGTTTCAATTAGATTTTATACAAGTTGGTTTTCAACAAATAAGCTGAATTTAAGTGAGATTGTTAGAGACCTACAAAATCACTTAAATTACACCGACTGTCCATAATCTGCGAGATCTACCTTGCATTAGCTACTTTTTGACACTTGACAGTTACCGCTAAAAACTTTAAAATCATGACATATGCTTGATTATTATAGCCTTTGAATGCCTTTGAAATGGTTTACTCTCACTTTGCTGATTTTGTTTAACGGTGGCTATCAAGCGTTTCCAAGATATTTTATAAAATTTTGTTTGGAAACATAAAGACAATAAAAGAGAAATCCGGATAAGATAAATCAGAAACATAAAACATACTAAATCTGTAAAATCCAATGATTATCAAATTTTCGGCAATTTTTTGTAAGAAATAAGGAAAAATCATAAGATTTACCAGGTCTGCCATTTTACATTTGTTGCATTTACTGTCATTTACTGGTAGTTATTTATTAAAATATATATCCTTATGCAGAATATTTTATTTAGTTTACAAAATAGTTCTTATCTAAACTAGTTCTTTCTTGTTTTTTGTTTTATAAAGAATATGCATATACCAAATGATTCTTTTTACACAACGTTAAACTTTGTGTTCATGAAATCGTTTCGTGGTTAATTCACTGTATATGCCAAGAAACTGTTACCATATATTCTTTTCATTTCGCAGGACTTATTTCTTTCTTGACATGTATTAACCAACAAACCATTAATAACTCCATTTTCTGTCGATGTGTACAATCCCTTAACATATCCTGATGTACTCATCCATTGGCCTGTTTTCTTCAGACATACATCTAAAATATTGCATTAATAGAATAAGACATAAACGTATACATTCAATTCAATTTCAATTAAAGGTTACAAACGACCAATGACCTTGAAATACAAGACAGAAATGTAAAATTACTTAAAAAAATAATGACCAAATTCACAACAAACACCAAATTTCTGTTAATAAGATTCACTGCACATTTGAACAATCAAATGTAGTTTCTTTTAAACCAAAATGATCCTAAAAAGTAACTTTTAAATCACAAGCTGTATTAACGTTCTTAAACAACACACATTTCTTTGTTTTAATATGGGTACTACTTATGAAATTATCCTGGTAATATTTAGTGAAAAATAATTTAAACTCATTTTAAAATATTACACAGTAACAAATAATATTGATCCACCTCGTCAAAATGGTCTGATCCATTTACTGCATCTTACATTAGTCAACATTTCAAGTTTTGATTTCAATTTCAGTTGCTCATAATAATGTGAATTTCATAATTAAATTAAAACCGTGATTGACAGTAAAAACAGAAAACCGCTTAGTATAGTATGCATATCAAAACAATATTCTAATATACATGCCTATACAAAAAGTTAATGGTTTTCAAGATAATTAACCATTTTTGTATTCTAATGCAGATATGGCCTTGACCTTCGAACCTATGACCTTGAATCATATATCAAAATGATTGTCATATCAATACCTACAATATTCTAATATACATGCCTAAACAAAAAGTTAATAGTTTTTAGGATAATGCACAATTTTAGTATTTTTAAGCATAAAATATAATTTCAAGGACAACAACTCCTACATAGATAAAGATGCAGTTACGAAACAATGTTTAGTTTTGTCATGCTGAACATTTAAACCAAATGTTTGATTTTATATAACTCTTATATTTTCAAGAAAAATAGCCTAAATCTGCAAAAATCACAAACTAGGTCATGACCTTCATCTTGGACCTTGACTCCACTTTGAAGGTTATTTGAAGAAAAAGTCAAAACTGAAACCTCCATGAAATTATCTGTTCAAATAGTCAAGTTAAAATAATTTAAAGCCATTTACAATTTTGTAAGAATTAAACGCAAAAACGCGTTTAAAACTAAGGTTTGTTCCCTCATGCAAAGCATTTCCTAGCCGGATTTGGATTTATTAAATTTTGAAACTTTAAATTCATTAATTTTCAACTGTTTGGCTCATGTTTTTCATTATCAAACTTTTCGGTCTAAGTGTCACTGATGAGGAATGAATTTCCAAAATGTGCACATCTGGCACATCTAAATTCAACTGGTATTTGTGTTTTATATTTACTACCCCTGAGCGGGTACCGCTGCTGGTGGAGTTAAACTCCCCGAGGGTATCCATAACTCAGTAGGCAGTACTTTGTGCTGTCAGAAAATGTACCATTTAACAAAATTTTTAGCTGCCTTAAATTCTAAAATTAGTTTAGAACTAAGGTTTGTTCCCTCATGCAAAGCATTCCCTAGCCGGATTTGGATTTATGAAATTTTGAAACTTTAGATTCATTAATTTTAAACTGTTTGGCTCATGTTTTTCATTATCAAACTTTTCGATCTAAGTGTCACTGATGAGGAATGAATTTCCGAAATGTGCACATCTGGCACATCTAAATTCAACTGTATTTGTGTTTTATATTTACTAACCTAATTTTCGCCCAGATTTCACAAAATTAACAATTGGTAAGCATAAGACCCTAGAGAAGCCAAATATCACATCAGATTTTTTTCTCCCATCATTGCTTTAGGAGAAGAATTTTTTTTAAAGATTTTTGGACCAATAGGTCACCTAGTTTTAGGAGCCATGACAATGCCACGAACAAATCTGAAATGCACCAACCCATTTATGCCTTTGACGAAGTTTCATTAAAATCTGCCATGTAGTTTCGTCGAAGAAGTTGAAAATGTAAAAGTTTACGCCACAGACGACGACAACAACAACAGACAAACTTTGATCAGAAAAGCTCATTTGAGCCTTCGGTTCGGGTGAGCAACAACTATGGTTACAATGAGGGTTTCACACATTTAGCAAAAATGCCCACTTGGATATATACATGTAATAATAAATGACTTACTTCAATTTTTGTCCTTTCTCATCAACTGTTGTCCAAATATACCCTTCTTTTTTGCACTTCCTGTCCTTTATGTACTGCACTCTGAAATAGAATATTATCAGTGCAATTAAAGTCAATCTGAATGTAACAATTCTATTTTTATACAATGCAAACAATATACTTTATGATTAGAATCTGACTGACAAGTTCTGAAAATCAACTGAAATGTTATTTCTTTCAACCAAAATCATGTCAAATGCAATTTTATGTTTCAGAAATAAATATTGGTCATAATCTGTAAATTAAATCACTTATTACATAATTCGACTTGTAAGAAGAGATTTCCATTTCCCCACACCTGTCAGTTATGTCAAATATGTACGTCATGTAAATATTCTCTATCTCAAGCCAGTTCAATAGAAAATTCAAAAGTATATTTTTTCTCTAGACCCAAATTATTGCAATGTACTACTAAAGTAACATTTTACTATACAATAAAAGCAGAAACTAACTAGTCAATAACAAACAATTCATGAAATTGCCTGGTTCAAATTATTCTAAATCGATCCATTACACAAACTTTTTGGCCTAAGTACGAGTCTTTTAATAAAAGTTTATAACATGATCCCAAAACCTGTTTTGAAAGCTGAAATGTTTTACAATTATAGGTAATTTAAAACTGTTAATTTGACCATACTGTTGTTTATTCTAAAAACCCCACCTTATCCCTCCCAAGAAAATGAATAAATAAATTACTAAAAATTAAATGGAATAAAGTCATAATATCGAGTTTAGAAATTTTCCTATACTCTATTTAGTGAATGAATTAATGTTGAAACTCTGAAACAGCCTCTTTTGACCCTTAATAACCAGTCATAGATAAAAATGTCCCCAAAACCTTTCTGACATGTTAGATTTACATAGTATATTTACCAGTAGTTAATGCATGTATAAAAATGTTCAAGTAAATCAAAATACAACGAACCATAAGTGAAATATTCTTGACTGGGATGGTAAACACCATTACTCAACTCAACTTTAATTATAAGCACCGCCTCGAAATAAGTGAAAGATTCTTGACTGGGGCGTAAAACACGATTAATCCACTCCACTCTAATTATGAGCAAACATTGTTCATTTAAAACGTTTCTAAAGGCGACTTAAAAATTTGGAAAGCTATGACAATCTCAAAGATAATGTCCGGTCCACTCTCTGCTTGTTTTCTGATCATTTCTGTTTTTACTTTAATAACTGTGTAAACCTAATTTAGGGAAACATTTGCCTGCTAACTTTTGTTCCTCCGTGAACTGCAGCAACATCAATAGAAGCTCTTACAGAAGATCTATTTATGTGACTAGTACGAAAGGCACAACAACCCCTGGACACTACATTCATTAGTGAAGTTCCGCAGAGAATTCTACAGATACGGATAGTTTCAGTAGCACAAACAAGATCGTTTGCCCTAGCAAGTTTCACAAGGTATTGATTGTGCCATATACCATTTTTAATTTAATCAAAAATTACATTAAAAATGGTGTATGACAATTGCGAGTAAATAAAACGATTACGTACAAAATATTATGTTTCAAACCTCGTTGCTAGTTAAAATTCTTAAAGCACCTAAAACGAATAGAATATAAAATGATGCAGGCCTCTGCGATCAAATATTTATAGTTAAGCCCCCACCAATTTCACCGGAGACGCAGTCTCGTAGATAATTATTATCTAAATTAACTAAGGTTTGTTCCCTCATGCATTTGCATTCCTTAGCTGGATTTGGATTTATAAAATTTTGAAACTTTTTTTTTTTGTTTTTTTGTTTTAAATATTTTCATTACTCTATATATGTTACAGAAACAGAATTATCAGGCATTATCAAACCCATTTTTTACATACATTTTTTTTATAACAGCATATTAATCCAATAATTTTTTAACAAATTCCCAATTAATTCTAATTTTGTGTACCTTTGTCGTGGAATACTGATATGTGGAACACATTTCGATCTGTTTGTAGAGACGTATCTTTTCTATTGCAATATTATATTGAGGAAATGTATTGGACATTCTACATATGTGAATATAGTATTTAATTATCAAAATACATAAGTTTAAAATGGCAGGGTGATTAATTTGCGCTTGTATTCCGAATAAAACATTATCTATTTTATTTTCTATATTCACGTTGCATTTAATTTTAACTTGATCGAAAAAAGTGTTCCATATATTTTTTACATACTGACAATCAAAAAATAAATGTTGTACAGTTTCTTTTACTTCCCTACAAAAAGTGCATAGTTCAGTCTCAAGAAGTTTGCATTTCATTAATCGACTGTTTGTAAAATAAATATTGTGGTTAATTTTATTCTGAAAAGCTTGAAGTTTTGTATCATCGGTAACCAGAAAACATAATTCGTATGCATTTTTCCAAAAATCCTCATCATATTCAGTCCCTATTTTTTTATGCCAAATTTCTTTTGTTTTAATTTCTTTTATGTCTAAATTGTCTAAATAATATTTGTAAAATATTTTGGAAGCTTTTTTCTTTTCTTTCAGTTTAGAAATAAAACTATTTCTGGCTTCTCTAGGCGGAACTTCTTGTAACTGAATTGCACTTTTCCAGTTTTTTTGGGATTGCATTTATCAAGCTATAATAATTTAAATAATTAACTTTAAAATCAACCTTAGCTGTAAACTCATCATAAGACATAATGTTCCCTTCATCATTTGTTAAATCCTTTATAAAATAAATATTATGTTTTGCCCATGTTTTCCAAAAGACTGTTTTATTATTTATTCTAATATTAGGATTTAACCAGAGATATTGTGAAATTACAGCGCCGCTGTCGCATGAGAAATGTAAGCCCTATGAGAACTGCAGGTTCCGTTTCCGGTTTCCGGTAAAACTTGCATTTCTCATGGAAGGGGATATGAGATTTACAAGTCCATGAGATTCACAAGTCTTCAACATTTTCGCTAACAGAGGAAGTAATTCAGCAATATATATATAATAAAACGTATGGATCAAGAAACTACGTTACAAGTATCTTACAAAAACGTGTGTACATCTTGGCTTTATGACATTCTTGATATTTATTTACGTACTGTATGTCTGTAGCGAAATACACCGGGACTTACCCGAAAATGCCCCAAAATACCCGAAAATTACAAAAATCACACAAAACTACTAGAAGACATAATTTAGCATTTTTATGATTACAATACCAAATAAGTCACTTAAAATATACGTCTCGTTGCTTAAATTTGACTGTAGGCATAAAATGCAATAGATTTGTTTATCACACTAGTCGTATCCTACCTCAAACTTGACCTATCAGAATCGTATCAAGCCGGGAATTATAAATCTTAATACAAGTGAATGTCACTGTATCGTGCATTTACATTGATTTGGTGTAAAGATGCATTAAGTTTTCCAATTTTCTTAATTTTTTTTCTAAATATAAATATATATTAAATTGATGACTTGTAATCAAAATCTATTTGAATCATTTTCTAAAATTTCATTCCTATTAGCTGTAAACAAACAGAATCCTCTAACGTGTTGGTCACATATAACATTTATAATTATTAGCTTGGAGTATGTGCACTGATATACACACTTGAATGTATAAAAAATTTGCATTGATTGTCCGTCATAAATATCCAAATGTATTTTTAATGGTGTTATTTCTTCCTTACAAAGTCACAAATGACAATTTTTTTTAAAATTCTGTTTAATTTATCGTATTTAACAGTTTTATAAATTGTGTTTTTTAATGATGTTACAATGTTCTAAAATTAGATCCTGCAGGTCTACATCTGGCTGAGAAATTACTGCTATTTCTATATTTATTTGAGCTTTTGTCATTGAACCAAACATAACATTGTTTATTAGTAACAACATTAAAAATAAGTAGATCAGCACCGTTTGAATTTTTTCCTAGAAAAACTTAATTCAGCTTTAAGAAGCAAAGCATGTGATTGACTATATAAGAAGGTACGTACCAAGATTTGACATGTGACATAGGTTTACTATCCCAGCATTTAAAATTTATTCCATTTGGTTGGATGAGTGCTGTTTTATGTTGACTCAGCAAGATTTCAGATATTTTCTTATTGATCTCAGGAATAATGTAAACTCAAGATCATACTGTACAAGATATTGTGCAAGTTTTTATTGGGGTGCTTAATTTATAAGTGGACACATGTACATTCTTATTTAGAAAATAGATAGATTCCATCCCTCATTATTAATCTGACATTTTCCAATTCTGGAAATATGGAACATAAAGGGCCTGTAAACTTGTCCAAAAATATACAAAAATACAATTTCATATTCTGAAGATGTGAAATATTTTCTTTAAACAGAAAAACCTAATTAGTACCACACATTTATTAGAAGATACCACATGGTACAGTTGTGAGCCTTAGCAACCATTACAACCACATAGCCAATCATACAAACAGGAAGACCACAGACTTCTGATAGAAGAGCTTTGGGTTTGTCCCCAAGTAAGACTGCAGTTAGCCTCTAGTGTTTTGTGAGGATATTCTCTAGGTGAATGACAACATGCCTCAATAAAAGTGGAAGAATTTGACTGGGGCATAAAACACCATTTTATGATGGAGGTCAATTCTGAGATGTTGGAGGAATTCAGAGTACCAGAGAAGACTATATCCACCTTATTTAATAGTGACAAATTTTATCACAAAAGGAACTGCCTGGGTGTAATTCAAATCTTGGCAATAAGAGTTACATCTGTTATTTAGTGCTTTAAACCACTGAGCTAGCAGTGACAATGTCTCAATACAATAAATTCAGCCAAATCACAAAATGATTTCATTTTAAAAGCCATCTGAAGTTTTGTAAGAATCATTATATGTCACAGATAATGTATTATTATTAACGTGACAGTTAAATATATAATGGAGTGGAATAATGATGTTTAATGTCCAAATCAAGATTCTAACAATTATATCAATCAATTCAGTTCTGGGGTGGAAGAAGGAAACTAAAGTCCCAAGACTTTTGGCAAGATAACTAACAAACTTTTCACACAAGAATCTGCAAAGTGGGAATCTAACCTAGGTGAAGAAAGGTGCTGTGACCCTTAAGCTGCATTTTACACCACCTGGACACCAAGGCCCCTGGTTTCAATTCAGTCTGCAGATAGGACACTTAAATGCATAATGACATAAAATGCAGTTTGTACATAGCTCTTTACAATCTGAATAAAACTGGTAACTTAATTTGGGTTGTTAATAAACATATTGACACTAGGCCCCTGGATTAGGTACTCACTGACAGTGATTATGTGCCACTGTTTATTTTGTACATGAACCAGCACTTACAAAGGCACCAGTACCAGCCAAACCACACTAAAAATAAATTTCATAGAATTATAGTGCCACCTTGTCAAATTTTTCAAAAAGTAAATTCTTTTGACATCTTCAACAAAGCTTATTTATGAATCAAATTACTTTTTTGATTACTGAAAATAATCTACAATTAAGGATTGAATGTCATTTTGAATGTTGTCATTGAGGTATGACAACATCAGACCACGTTCAAAGTAAGTGAATCGCGAAGCGATTCATGTAACTTTGAACGTGGTCTGATGTTGTCATACCTCAATGACAACATTCAAAATGACATTCAATCCTTATGTTTACATTATTTTTATCCACAAAAAGGTATTGTTAATTTTCCGAAAGCCGGTGCATTAATGTGGTTAGAAACACTTAAAGCGAGATAACTCTTATTGTAAACCATATAAATAGAATAGCTGTTTTGTTGCTTGGCGATCGTAAAAATATAGTTCCCTAAAACACTTTTGTAAATCAAATTCTATTTCTCCTTTTTTTAATCAAACAATAATCTGTTTGGTAAGATATTACTATGAATATAGTTATTTAGTCGAATAACAAACAGTTGTTCATAATTTGAATGTGGTGTACTCGGACTCACTAATAGTGAAAATGTGAATAGGCTGACCTACTTAAATTAGGTCATGATCAAATTTTCAGAAAGTCGGCTCACTACTGTGGGGATTGGCATGGAATAGTGCAGTGATTGGTAAGTACGTTGACTTATTGCTGTCAAAATGCATTAACGAATCTTTCACATCTGATTTCAATTCATCATTTGATTTACAAAACACCAAAAATTGGGTAAATAGATGATAACTTGGGGGGGGGGTTACACATGCCTCATACTTTCCTGGCACATGACTTTCCAAAATATGTTTCAGAGAAACAAAATTTCATATGTCACACTAGCCTATTTATAATTTTATCTTATTGGGTGAAAAGACCCTTTAATAATGACTTCAAACTGTAAAGTGTAGTAAACTGAAATTCAAATGCAAAATTTTCCAGATTCATATAAATTTATTTCATTTTTCATTTCACAAAAATGTATGTACTGATATAGATCTACATTACAAATTTTCAAACGTTTTCATTTATCCAACTTCAATTTCACATATATTAAAAATAAATAGTATTTATTGAAAATTTTGAACAAATTCACTTTTTCACAAATTTGTGAAAATGTAACTGTTTGAAAGAGTTTTAAGAAACCATTACTTGTATGGGAACCAGTATGTAGTGTTTACTTCTGGGTTCTTTATGTATGTTTAATGTTACAGGATTATATACTTTTTCATGGGGTGATGTTAGCCAAGTGGTTAAGTGAGTGGTCTTCATATTTTAGGTCTCACTTTTGTGCAGGGTGGGTTCAGGTCAGGCTACAAGGGTTTTAGGCAGATCACAAACATAAAATTGTGTAGGATTTGATCTTAAGGGGTAAATAACCTTGATTTCATCATGAAAGCCTGAAAAATTGTTACATTTAACAATATTTAAGTATAACCAACAAAACTTAGTTTTTCATAACTATGTTGAAGGTACAACCAGAAAATATGGAATTGTTCAACAGCCCTGATATTGAAGATGTATTGGACATAACAACAGACTGGCCAGCTGATGAGGGACTAGTTGAATTTGTGTGGTTAACAGAACTGACAGTGTTTTGTGAATAGGTCACTGTGGACGGGTTCTTGGAACAATGCATTATTGCCAGGTCCCTGTGACATTCTCCAATAGCAACAGCAGTTAAAGTGTGACTAAGATCTTTTTATTAGAGTTGAGATGGATTTCTGTTATAACTCCTTAAGGAAGTTTCAATTCTATGCCCAGACATATACATTATATGGTGTGCCTCAAATCCAGCATCACTCATTTCAGTGATTGCAGTTGTCCTACGTCAGTGAGCTGTGTATTTCTGGCAACAGTGGGCATGACTACTGATGTCTGGCATAAAACCTGAAAAAGAGTGTTTTTGTATGGGAGAATTTTTGTACCAGATATTGCATAAATGTGGAAATTTCAGAGCTTCATGTGTCATACTATTAAAAAGAGATTGGGATCTGGAGATGTTCTACTTATTAAAAGTTGCAGCATTTTCACTGTCAGAGATCACCGCCAGTGGCATACATCCATTTGTCTCTGTGAAAGTCATCAGAGTATAGGCCACCTTGGAATTTTTTTCCTGAGTTTGATGGGTAAAAGTTACATATTCCAAACCATTGTCATCTACATTGAAATCAGGAGAATCAATAGAGAGTTGATTGTGGAATTCAAGACCTCTTGAAACAAACTGAAAAATTAAGATATACCAAACATAATTGCTTTAATGCAATGGGTGATATACTGACATTGCTCTTAAATATTTATTAATTTTTTGTAAATCAGCTGCTGCAATCTGTTGGTAATGTTAAGTAGGTTTAGCTACACCTGTATGTGTCATGTTTTTCATATATCAGTTTAACACACGGTTACATGATTTAAATTTTTTATCATTTACAATGTCAACTTTAATGTTATTGTCTTGAAAATAACGATTTATTGCTACACGCATGTTCTTTAGGGTATTTTTATGGTAAGGGTTCTCCCCTTTTGGTTCTAACCTCGCAGTAAAATTTTCTAAGTTTTTCTGATAACTCTTCTGGTGTACCTTTTGAAAAATTTAATCTTTCACCATAATTATAAACCTCTGTGTGCCACTCTGACATAAAATTGTTTTGATTTTACAAATATATTTATCTTTTCATCAATCATTAAAAAATTATTTTGAAATAAAAAGACAACAAAAATTGGTTTGTTTTTTCTTTTTTTTTATTTATTTTTATTTTTGAATTTTTTTTTAAAATTGGTGCAGTGTGACAAATTTCTACGTTTGTTACCGTTCGTAAAGAGCGTCCCTACAGTCGCCGGACAGAATTTATGAATGAACACGTAGAAAATTATGAATGAATAAGTAGTTCCTTGGTGGTATGTATTCCTCCGCCATTCGCTTTACATCAAAAGCGGATTGGCTGAAGATATAGCTGACGTATCGTTTTATCACAGAGCGCGTGACACACTGCTGCCATCGAAAAATTAACGCAGTGGTTCCAAAGAGATTCAAATAAGGCAATGCATTTGTAATGTAAACATTAAAAAATCAAACTATACAGCTTAAATATAAGAAGATGACAAAACTTGACACATGTAAATCATCTTTTCCCCACATCTTAAAAAATAAAAGAATTCAATTGATTTTTTTCTCTTTTTTAACATTCATTTATTTTTTATTAAACATATCAAGCAAGTGCAAATTAAGTGGCTGCTGGATGAAGAAAATACAAAAAAAGATTAATTAAACTTTTTCAATATCCCTTTATATATTTTTTTCTGTCAAAATAAATTTAATTTCAAAATGTATTGGTTGTCATAAGTGTTTGACCCAGGCTAGATTAATAATAATAATAATAATATAAATAGTAATTACCAAAGAATGAAAACAATGAAGGGAGACAGTGTATATATATATATATATATATATATATATATATATATATCAAGGTGACTTAATGGGATTTTACCAGGCACACAGAATAAACATCCATTAACTGGTGAGATATGGTTTCTTACATTTGTGTATACCAGAAGGTGTGATATATGTATGGATGGATTTACAGGTTGTCATATGATAAATAGTACAATCAATTATTCAAGGTGAATTCTTGTCCAACAAATACCAATATAGAACATGAATGTATATAAGTGATAAGACTTTGATAATTATTATCATTATGGCTCTATATTTGCGGATTTGCAGTTTGTTGATAAATAAATAATTAATTATGCAATAAATAAATTAATTATGCTATTGAAGACAATCATGTCTGCATTCATTGTGACACTGATTAAACCCTTTTTTCGATTATATATATATTTTTTGTCTGATTGTTTTTTTAAATTGATTTTAGAGTTATTTCTAAAACTTTATTTTAGAAAAAGAAAGGTCAGTTGTCTGGGTTACTACACAGACATTAATACCATTATTATAGATTTTTTTTTCAGTCTAATAATTCTCATCATAATACAAATTATACAGCAGACACACACAATGATATACTCTGATTTGAGAAGTTCTAACACTATTTTTTCATAAAGTATATAAGTAATCAGTTCGTAAGATATTTATGTTTTGTTACTTCTTGATAGTTTTGATACTTTTGCAAAAAAAAAAAAAAAAAAAAAAAAAAAAAAACCAGATGATGACTTGATGAATTCTTACACAGGTTTGAATTCACTTGTCTGCCTTATATAGGTATACCAAATTAATGCAAGTCTCTGAAGTATTTATTGATTTTGCTGGTATTGGCAGTTTAATTGAAATAACCGACTGACAAATTTTATAATATTTTGCCCTGTTTCTTTTTTTTTTAGAATTCTGGTTTGGTTTGGTAACTAATACACAAACATTGACATTCATGACGGGCTTGATTTACTTGTTAAAACAAGGTTTCCATTTCATGGTTTGAATTGCTGGTAGCAAATTTTTCCAACCAACACTAATTAATTATTTTTAAAAATTACCAAATATGCCTTACTTCAAAAGTCATATTTCATGGACATATTTACTTCAATATTGTTCTGCTTGCATTTATTTACAAAATTGTGTTTTTTTTTTAAATTAAAAGGATGTTTTTTTTAATTTTTTTTTTCATGGTATCAAATGGCTATCTGTTACCTACCATCACAAACAATATCATACGTTATACGGTGTCATAGTGTCTACCCGTCACTTACAAACAAGAATCATAGAGTCTGTTTCTTACTATCGAGTATATTGACATACAATGGAGTAACTGGGTTGTCATAGTGTCTATCTGTCACCTACCATCACATACAATAGTACTGTGATGTCATAGTGTCTGTCACTTATAATGAAGTACCTTAACATTCAGTGGAGTACTGTGATGTCATAGTGTTGATCAGTCATTTTTTAATTGGTTAAAAAGAGATACAAGTGATTGGTTGGTTGTAATGTTAAGGTTGTACCAGCAAATTTTTAGCTATTCACAATGAGAGCAAGTAGTAGGTGACATTATATTGGAAGATTGGTGAGAGATTATGATTATAACACTTTATGTCACCACACCTGATGGTAGTCTGTTGTGTCAATTGATCTAATGGTGGGTGACCGACAGACTATAAATATATATATATATATATATATATATATATATATATATATATATATATATATATATTCATTTTATGTCAGTATACTAGTACCTTAAAGTATTTGACAGACTGACAATATGTCATTTTAATATATCACTATACCAGAAGATTATGGTGGTAGACACATGGTCATTGCAACATGTTATTACTTCACTCTTTCTCACTATAACTAATGGTAAGTGACACATTGTCATTGCAACATGTTATTACTTCACTCTTTCTCATTATACCTAATATTGGGTGACACATTGTCATTGTGACATGTTATTACTTCACTTTTTGTCACTATACCTAATGTTGGGTGACACATTGTCATTGCAACATGTTATTACTTCACTCTTTCTCACTATAATTAATGTTGGGTAACACATTGTCATTGCAACATGTTATTACTTCACTCTTTGTTACTATGCCTAATTTTGGGTGACATATTGTCATTGCAACTTGTTATTACTTCACTCTTTGTCACTATATCTAATGGTGGGTGACACATTGTCATTGTGAAATGTTATAACTTCACTCTTTGTCACTATACCCAATGCTGGGTAACAGTCATTGTTATTGCAACATGTTATTACTTCACTTTTTGTCACTATACCTAATGTTGGGTGACACACTGCCATTGCAACATGTTATTACTTCACTCTTTCTCACTATAATTAATGTTGGGTAACACATTGTCATTGCAACATGTTATTACTTAACTCTTTGTCACTATACCTAATGTTGGGTGACAAATTGTCATTGCAACATGTTATTACTTCACTTTTTCTCACTTTACCTAATGGTGGGTGACACATTGTCATTGCAACATATTATTTCCTCAATCTTTGTCACTATACGTTATGGTAGGTGACACAATGTCATTGTGACATGTTATTTCTTCACTCTTTGTCACTATACCTAATGTTGGGTAACAGTCATTGTCATTGCAACTTGTTATTACTTCACTCTTTGTCACTATATCTAATGGTGGGTGACACATTGTCATTGTGAAATGTTATAACTTCACTCTTTGTCACTATACCCAATGTTGGGTAACATTCATTGTTATTGCAACATGTTATTTCCTCACTCTTTGTCACTATACCTAAAGTTGGATAACACATTGTCATTGCAACATGTTATTACTTCACTCTTTGTCACTATATCTAATGGTGGTAGACACATTGTCATTGCAACATGTTATTACTTCACTCTTTCTCACTATACCTAATGGTAGGTGACACATTGTCATTGCAACATGTTATTACTTCACTCTTTGTCACTATACCTAATGGTGGGTGACACACTGTTATTGTGAAATGTTATAACTTCACTCTTTGTCACTATACACAATGTTGGGTAACAGTCATTGTTATTGCAACATGTTATTACCTCACTCTTTGTCACTATACCTAAGGTTGGGTAACACATTGTCATTGCAACATGTTATTACTTCACTCTTTGTCACCATTCCTGATGGTAGGTGACACATTGTCATTGCAACATGTTATTACTTCACTTTTTGTCACTATATCTAATGGTAGGTGACACATTGTCATTGTGAAATGTTATAACTTCACTCTTTGTCACTATACCCAATGCTGGGTAACAGTCATTGTTAATGCAACATGTTATTTCCTCACTCTTTGTCACTATACCTAAGGTTGGGTAACACATTGTCATTGCAACATGTTATTACTTCACTCTTTGTCACTATACCTAATGTTGCATAACACATTGTCATTGCAACATGTTATTACTTCACTATTTGTCACCATACCTAATGGTAGGTGACACATTGTCATTGCAACATGTTATTACTTTACTCTTTGTCACTATATCTAATGGTGGTAGACACATTGTCATTGCAACATGTTATTACTTCACTCTTTCTCACTATACCTAATGGTGGGTGACACATTGTCATTGCAACATATTATTTCCTCAATCTTTGTCACTATACGTTATGGTAGGTGACACAATGTCATTGTGACATGTTATTTCTTCACTCTTTGTCACTATACTTAATGTTGGGTAACAGTCATTGTCATTGCAACTTGTTATTACTTCACTCTTTGTCACTATATCTAATGGTGGGTGACACATTGTCATTGTGAAATGTTAATACTTCACTCTTTGTCACTATACCCAATGTTTGGTAACAGTCATTGTTATTGCATTATGTTATTTCCTCACCCTTTGTCACTATACCTAAGGTTGGGTAACACACTGTCATTGCAACATGTTATTACTTCACTCTTTGTCACTATATCTAATGGTGGTAGACACATTGTCATTGCAACATGTTATTACTTCACTCTTTCTCACTATACCTAATGGTAGGTGACACATTGTCATTGCAACATGTTATTACTTCACTCTTTGTCACTATACCTAATGGTGGGTGACACATTGTCATTGCAACATGTTATTACTTCACTCTTTCTCACTATACCTAATGGTGGGTGACACATTGTCATTGTAACATATTATTTCCTCAATCTTTGTCACTATACCTTATGGTAGGTGACACAATGTCATTGTGACTTGTTATTTCTTCACTCTTTGTCACTATACCTAAAATTGCATAACACATTGTCATTGCAACATGTTAATACTTCACTCTTTGTCACTATACCTAATGTTGGGTGACAAATTGTCATTGCAACATGTTATAACTTCACTATTTGTCACTATACCTAATATTGGGTAAAAGTCATTGTTATTGCAACATGTTATTTCCTCACTCTTTGTCACTATACCTAAAGTTGGATAACACATTGTCATTGCAACATGTTATTACTTCACTCTTTGTCACTATATCTAATGGTGGTAGACACATTGTCATTGCAACATGTTATTACTTCACTCTTTCTCACTATACCTAATGGTAGGTGACACATTGTCATTGCAACATGTTATTACTTCACTCTTTGTCACTATACCTAATGGTGGGTGACACACTGTTATTGTGAAATGTTATAACTTCACTCTTTGTCACTATACACAATGTTGGGTAACAGTCATTGTTATTGCAACATGTTATTACCTCACTCTTTGTCACTATACCTAAGGTTGGGTAACACATTGTCATTGCAACATGTTATTACTTCACTCTTTGTCACCATTCCTGATGGTAGGTGACACATTGTCATTGCAACATGTTATTACTTCACTTTTTGTCACTATATCTAATGGTAGGTGACACATTGTCATTGTGAAATGTTATAACTTCACTCTTTGTCACTATACCCAATGCTGGGTAACAGTCATTGTTAATGCAACATGTTATTTCCTCACTCTTTGTCACTATACCTAAGGTTGGGTAACACATTGTCATTGCAACATGTTATTACTTCACTCTTTGTCACTATACCTAATGTTGCATAACACATTGTCATTGCAACATGTTATTACTTCACTATTTGTCACCATACCTAATGGTAGGTGACACATTGTCATTGCAACATGTTATTACTTTACTCTTTGTCACTATATCTAATGGTGGTAGACACATTGTCATTGCAACATGTTATTACTTCACTCTTTCTCACTATACCTAATGGTGGGTGACACATTGTCATTGCAACATATTATTTCCTCAATCTTTGTCACTATACGTTATGGTAGGTGACACAATGTCATTGTGACATGTTATTTCTTCACTCTTTGTCACTATACTTAATGTTGGGTAACAGTCATTGTCATTGCAACATGTTATTACTTCACTCTTTGTCACTATATCTAATGGTGGGTGACACATTGTCATTGTGAAATGTTAATACTTCACTCTTTGTCACTATACCCAATGTTTGGTAACAGTCATTGTTATTGCATTATGTTATTTCCTCACCCTTTGTCACTATACCTAAGGTTGGGTAACACACTGTCATTGCAACATGTTATTACTTCACTCTTTGTCACTATATCTAATGGTGGTAGACACATTGTCATTGCAACATGTTATTACTTCACTCTTTCTCACTATACCTAATGGTAGGTGACACATTGTCATTGCAACATGTTATTACTTCACTCTTTGTCACTATACCTAATGGTGGGTGACACATTGTCATTGCAACATGTTATTACTTCACTCTTTCTCACTATACCTAATGGTGGGTGACACATTGTCATTGTAACATATTATTTCCTCAATCTTTGTCACTATACCTTATGGTAGGTGACACAATGTCATTGTGACTTGTTATTTCTTCACTCTTTGTCACTATACCTAAAATTGCATAACACATTGTCATTGCAACATGTTAATACTTCACTCTTTGTCACTATACCTAATGTTGGGTGACAAATTGTCATTGCAACATGTTATAACTTCACTATTTGTCACTATACCTAATATTGGGTAAAAGTCATTGTTATTGCAACATGTTATTTCCTCACTCTTTGTCACTGTACCTAAGGTTGGGTAACACATTGTCATTGCAACATGTTATAACTTCACTCTTTGTAACTATACCTAATGTTGCATAACACATTGTCATTGCAACATGTTAATACTTCACTCCTTGTCACTATACCTAATGGTAGGTGACACAATGTCATTGTGACATGTTATTTCTTCACTCTTTGTCACTATACCTAATGTTGGGTAACAGTCATTGTCATTGCAACTTGTTATTACTTCACTCCTTGTCACTATATCTAATGGTAGGTGACACATTGTCATTGCAACATGTTATTACTTCGCTCTTTGTCACTATACCTAATGGTAGGTGACTTATTGTCATTGCAACATGTTATTACTTCACTCTTTGTCACTATGCCTAATGGTGGGTGACACATTGTCATTGCAACATGTTATTACTTCACTCTTTGTTACTATATCTAATGGTAGGTGACTAATTGTCATTGCAACATGTTATTACTTCACTCATTGTCACTATACCTAATGGTGGGTGACATATTGTCATTGCAACATGTTATGTCTTCAATGTTTGTCACTATACCTGAGAGATTGTCATTGTGACATCTTATTTCTCCTCCCTTTGTCACTTTTTCTGATAGTGGTTGACCAAAAAAACCTTTTAATCACAAGACCCCACTACTTGTCAATGTCATATGAAAGTAAGTGACAGATTGTCAATATGCCATCACAATATATCACTATACCTGAATATTATGACACTACAACATCATATTACTTCACTCTATGTTACTTTACCATAAGTTGGGTGACATTTAGACACTGTGGCATCACAATACTCCCATTCTTTGTGACTATACCCGATGGCAGGTAAAAAAGAGACACTATGACATAATTACAGCCTGTCAGTTTCTATCTATCCTAATAGTAGGTTACAAATAGAAACTATGACATTGTGGTGCTCTACTCTGTCACTATACCCAATAGTGTTTGATAGTCATCATTATATCATTTTACTCCATTTTTTGTCACTATGATATCATGGTACTCCATTATGGCTCTATGATATATAGTGTTAGACAGATGGAGACTGGGACATAATAATACTGCATTTTATGTCACTATACTTTTTGGAGGGTTACAAATTTATTCAGCATTAACAATAAATTATTTGGACATTTTACAATTTGTTTGAGTACTAATTTCCTTCTTCATTATTTGTCCAGTATCTTTTTGAAAATTCATACATACATAAATTGGATAATGATCATGTAAGTGGTTCTATTATATCATAATATTTCCAGCATGTTTGAAAGAAATAAATATTAACATGTTTTCTTTTTTTATATTTTGAATGTGTTTTCAGTGTACTGTGTTTTTTTCTTGAAATATTTTTTTTTATTCTAGTGAGTAAAAACTTTGTAACTGTTCGACAAAGAACAAGTTCTCAATCTTTCTTGAATAAATTTTCTTTTATTATTGAATCATTCTTATATAACTTACAAATCTTATCACTGCTTCAAGATCATGTCAATATTGCACATAATCTGATAAAACAAAGATGGCCTACAAATGTTTGTCTTTTTCCTTTGCTGTTGATATTAAAAAACAACACATGGCATAATGTTATATAGGTTTTTAGCAGGTTACACATCCCATATTTCGTACTGTCAAAGATTTATATAACCTGAGCCATAGGGTACAGCCTTTCTGATATCATACTGTGATAATTGTTCAAATATGTTACATTGTACTTTTTCCATATAATGTTTATGCAATTTTTTAAAAATTTATATATAGACAAGATAGATAAAAACAATAAAAAGAACAATGTTTGACAAATGAATTAAAAATTCTCATCCAACAATCCTTATCAATGTAACACAGAAACAGTCTACATGTGTGCAGTTTTATAAATCCAACCTGCGTTGCTTTCAGGTAAAAATAAATACTGTAAATCAGGAAATTTAGGCAAAAGTTTTATTTTCATGTGCATTTGCAAGAGTCAACATATTAAACTGACAAATAATTATTTTCATATAATTTACTAGCTAGCATTTGCACCAACCGTCATTCAAAAAAAAAATAAAAGTCTAAGAATATTCTTGATACCAAGCCAAAGTTCATGAAGTAACAGAGATAATTTTGGTTCCTTGCACAATAAAAAATGGACCCATAAAAACAAATGCCTTATAAAACTTCCATGTAAGGTCACAGTTACTTAAAAACTGTTTTCAACAAGACTAAACATTCAACTTTATAGACATGTTGAAGTTTAAAGTTGAAATATTGTTTACCTGATTACCCAACCCATGATTAACACTAAATTCAATGCAGTTTGTTAACAAGTAAACTTTGGCAGCCCAAACAATAATATTTAAATATAAGTGGCTGCTGGATAACAACAATTATTAAAAAAAAACAAAAAAAAACTTTTAGCAGGTAATTGGAAATATTAAAATCAAATGATTAATCCTTCTGTTAATTAATAAATTAATCTATTGATATTTTTAGGTATAATTTATAAAATAATTTCATTTTTATAAATTTGTTGGTTGTTGTAAGTCTTTGAACCAGGCTACTTTTATCAAAAATATTATTATTATTATTATTATTATTATTATTATTATTATTATTATTATTAACAAATAATAATCACATTAAGCAGGTTATTAATTATTATTATTTAATTTCTTTTTAGGCTAATACACACCTTATCTTTTTATTATTATTGTAAAGGTTGAAAAAGAAGCATTTTCTTAGACTTGCCCTCTAAATATTGTCACCTGCTTTTAAAGACCACCTGTCTTAAGCAGATACTTTTGCTCTTCTTAACATAGTCCGAGTTTCCTCTGACCCTACAAACATAGACTGCCTTACGGCTGTGTGTAGGCACAGCCATAAGACAGTATGTGTGTAGGGTCAGAGGAAAATCAGACTATTCCCAACGGTGATCACTGAAAACAGGTTTCACTGTACTTTATTAATACATAATATTATATATATTATATATATTTTAATGATAAATGACTAAAAAATTCAACAGAACACATAAATGAAGTGAATGAGTTTAATACTAGTATTAAAATTACCCTGCAACTCATCTGGTTCATATAGAATGTTATGATACTTTTAATGACTATTTTAGTTTTACAAAAATTTAATTCAATACAATGTAAATTTCTAAATTCTTAAATTTCTAAAACTGAATTATTTCAAATATTTAATAAAAAATCTTTATAAAACTAAGCTTTTTCAAACAAAATGAGTTTCGGCCCTGGTTAGTATGTAAGGACTTAGTGGGAATTTTAGCAGAAAAGCTGTAAATCCTATTAAAACGCATCTACTTTATCCATTAGATTTGTCAGCCAGGCTGCAATGTTGACCAAAGTGAGGATTTTTGGAAGAAAAAAAAGTAAAAAAAGTAAGAGCCATTAAAATTCATCTATCTAGCCATTAGAAATGTCAGCCAGGCCACATATGTGACCTAAGTGGAGTTTTTTAAAGGAGAAAAGCTGTAAATCCAATTAAAACGCATCTATTTAGCCATGAGATTTGTCAGCCAGGCTGCAATGTTGACCATAGTGGGAATTTTTAACAAAAATTTAGTAAAAGCCATTAAAATTCATCTATATAGCCATTAGAAATGTCAGCCAGGCCACATAAGTGACCGTAGTGGATATTTTTAGTAGAAAAACAGTAAAAGCCATAAAAAACACATCTATTCGGCCATTAAAAATGTCAGCCAAGCCACATATGTGACCTAAGTGGAGTTTTTTAGAAGAAAAGCTGTAAATCCAATTAAAACGCATCTATTAAGCCATGAGATTTGTCAGCCAGGCTGCAATGTTGACCATAGTGGGAATTTTTAACAGAAAAACAGTAAAAGCCATTAAAATTCATCTATGTAGCCATTTGAAACGAAGTTATTTATAAATGCTTCTGCTGTGGTTTTGGCATGCATGTTCTTTGTTGGTACTGCAACGGCATATCTCGTAAAGTGATCTGTGATAACAAGTAGATGTTGAAAACCACCCTTTGATGCCTCCAAGGTAAGAAAGTCCATGCAAACTAATTCTAACGGCTGAAAGGTCTGAATGTTTATAAGCGGAGCTCGCTGATTGGTTGGAGCCTTTCTTTTTATACATCTGTGACAACCTTGTATCCATTCTTCTAAATCCTTAGTCATACCATACCAGAAGAATCTGTCCTTTACAAGTGACGTTGTTCGATCTCGTCCAGGATGTCCCATTCTATTATGCAGTTCGTATAACACAGTTGTAACTAGTGATGATGGAAGAATAAGCTGTTTTTTGGAATCCTCGTTGATGAAAACTTTTCTGTATAACACATCATCAATCAAAAATAAGCGGTTAAAATTCTTATAAAGAAGAGAATGTATTTGTCCATATGGTAACTGCGTTTTCAAAGGTCGTATTCCATCCTTTAAACAATCGATCCAAAATTTTAACGAAGGGTCAGCTTGTTGTTCCTTCCTTATAATTACCTCATTGATGATATCTCTTGGATCTAATAGTCCCTCTGTAGTTTCAGCGGACACAGCTAAACATTCAACATATGGTGTCCCATTCATTGAATTGCAAATAGCGGATACAGATTCCAACGTTATAATATCTGTCGCTGTGTCATCTTGAGTGGTACTCGGTAGCCTTGATAAACTATCGGCGTCTGCATTTTTCCGTCCTGGTCTGTATATAATATCGAAGTTAAATGAGGCTAGAGCTGCTATCCAACGATGTCCTGTCGCATCCAACTTAGCTGATGTGAGCACGTATGTAAGGGGGTTGTTGTCAGTCACAACGGTGAATTTGTGTCCATAAAGGTAATCATGGAACTTTTCCGTGACGGCCCATTTGAGTGCAAGGAACTCGAGTTTGTGAACCGGGTAATTTCTTTCTGCTTTGTTTAAACCCCTACTGGCATACGCTATTACTCTGTCCTGTCCCTGTTGTTTCTGATACAGCACTGCTCCCAATCCCTTTATGCTAGCATCAGTATGCAATTCAAAAGGAAGGCTGAAATCTGGATATGCCAAAATAGGGGGCAAAGATAACTGATTCTTAAGTATCTTAAAAGCTTCTTCCTGTTCCTCTCCCCAAATCCATGGCATTTGAGCAACTATTTGTTGATGTTTCCTTTTCTTTTTCTTAGGAGCTGGCATCATATCTGTTAAAGGTCTAGCAATCTTTGAAAAGTTTTTAATAAACTTCCGGTAGTAACCGATAAATCCAAGGAATTGTCGAACCTCTTCTGGTGACTTCGGCACTGGCCAGTTACTTACCTTTTCAACCTTTTCCGGATCAGGCTCTATCCCCGCTGATGACACAATGTGGCCGACATACTTTACCTTTTCCGTGAAAAATGTACACTTTGAAGGTGATAATTTTAGACCAGATTCCCTAATACGCTGAAATACTCGTTCTAACCTCTCTAGATGTTCCTCATACGTGTTTGCAAAAATGATTATATCATCTAAATAAATTAAGCAGATGTCTAGGTTCATGTCGCTAAAAATATCTTCCATCAACCGTTGGTATGTCGCTGGACTATTTGCGAGACCAAATGGCATTGAAACATACTCGAAGAATCCTAAAGGACCGACAGTAAATGCAGTTCTCTCTTTATGACAATCTTCTATTTCTATCTGGTGATAGCCACTCTTCATGTCCAAGACTGAAAAATATCTGTTTCCTGCAAGTGAATCCAAGATCTCATCAATGCGTGGTAAGGCTTAGGAGTCCTTCTTTGTCCTCCTGTTAAGCTGGCGGTAATCTACGCACATACGCAGTTGTCCTGATTTCTTCCTGACTAGTACTATATTTGAAGCCCAAGGTGAGTGTGATCTTCGTATAACACCTGCTGCTAACAATTGCTGAAGGTGATCACGAACTTCCTGAAACATTGCCGGAGGAATCCTGCGATGACGTTGCTTAAAAGGACGGTCGTCAAAAAGGTCGATCCTATGCCTGACTTGATCAGTATGTCCAATATCAGTATCAGAGGTTGAAAAGATATCTTGGTATTCTTTCAATAATACTTGTCCTACTCTTAACTGTTCTTGGGTTATGGTGTCTGCGGATATTTTTACCTGACTTAATATATCATTGTCCTGTGTACTTGCTGTTGATTGGTCTTGTAGTACATTCACCGGCTGGAGCTCACAAATAACAGCTTTCGGATTAATAACTATTGTTTGTGTTGTGACGTTGCTAAGGTAAACTGGAATTCTGCCCGTTCGATGATACCTGTAGTTAACCAACGATGGTGAAACATCTAGATTATTAATGTTTGATTCAGGTGATGAATGTACCATGGCACACATGGGCCTATATGGTAGCTCCTTGTCCAAGTAACACTCGACCACGACGTCTTTGTTAGGTGGGATTATAATTCGTTGCTTGGCAGCACTTTTAACCAAAGCTAGTCTGTGCCCTTGTTTCTCGAGTTCTTTCTCCTGTAGTGTTATGGTTCTAAATGCCATATACCAAGGTGACTCTAACTGTGCTTCTTGTAGAAAGCGAACTCCGTGCTGATTCCTGGTCTCTGTCATAACTTCCTGTAGAATATTGGTTCCAATAAGTATGGGGACCGTTGAGTTGTAATTACTGTCAGGAACAACTAGGAAAAGACAACTTGTGTGATCTGATGGTAAAATTTCTAGTTGAACATCTGCGGCGATATACCCGGCATATGGAAGTGACTGGCCGTCTGCGCATTCAATATTCAGGAAATCATTTATTGGACTGATCGGTATCGACTGCAGATGTTTGTTGTAAAAATCCTGACTGATGGTGGATACGGTCGATCCGGTATCCAGAAGTGCTTTTGTGTGAATACCATTGATTGTAATTGTTACTTCATTTGAACAACCGACTATACCATCTAAAGGCTTTTGCTTACTGTCCTTCGGTGGAGGTGGTTGTCCACTAAAATTAAAAGGTCTCCTCCTATGATCCATTCTCACTCGACAACTAAAGGAGAGATGCCCATACTGGCCACACCTAAAGCATTGGACTTCTCTTTGTTGACAATATGATGATGATTCTTCACTTTGATCAAAGGTTGTCTGCGTTGTGGCCCACTCATTAGCATTGTAATGTAAGTAATTGGATGTTTGAGCCGACACTTGACACATACCAAGTTGTTCTTTTAAGCATTCAATTTCTGTGTTCAACTTCTGGACTACTTTCTTAAGCTCCTTAATTATACGCTGATCCCGTTCTGTAAATTCCATTATTGTTATTGGCGTTAATACAAAGCTGAATTAATTGTGACTCCTACTCCGATTGCTTATTGAAATGAGCACTATATGTATACATTTATATGTATCACATCGCTTTTAAATCTCTATACTGTTGATACCTACTTTTGTAAAGTTAAATGGCTATTATTACTGATTACTTACCTTTAAACCTCAGTATATACAGATACTTACCTGATATGTACCTCTTAGTTTTACTTCTTAAAACTGTTTAGAACTGAACTTAGTTACTATTCACTTACCTTTAAGTAAGCTGGAGATGGTGTCATAATATGGTGTAGAACTACATCTACTCTGAAATAAAACATATGCTAGGGTACAATGTGAGTACTATCAAAATATACCCCAGTTAAACATGGACCTAACAATATAATGAAAGTATAGTGCTAAAGGTGTTAATAAAAGCAAAAGATAGAACAGTACAGATATAAAGATAAAAGAAGCCTATTAAGCATAGAGACAAGGTAAGAAGCAATGCAGAAAGTAAAAGTATTATACCCTTAAGATAACAACACAAGCTGGCTATGGGACCAAACAATTGGAAATATGTCCTGATAGACCTACAAGTCAACAGAATAACTGGCCGCAGTATAGATGCTCTAGATTGTTGTACTATGAAATGAAGATAACGGAAGTTCCTATATCTGGAAATGCACTTCAACAACACCAAAGTAACACCACAATTTTCAGCACCTTAAATGTGTATGGCGAGAACGATAGTTGTTCAATTGTATAAGAGAAGGGAATGTAATAATAAATATGTGTATATGTATAAGCCAACCTGTTAGGGGTAGATTTTTTTTGGATGTGCACTTTTACACTTGTCACTAGGATCTTAATTACATCTTAATTAAAACTTAATTACACTTTACCCGTAGTGCGTACAAACATACATTACACACGCACATGATAATACTGTACCAAAATTGTAACACTTGTGATAACCAAAATTAAATTACACAATTTGATTCACAAATAACAATGTGTTAGACGTTGGTTAACCATGCACCTGTATGTTACCCTCAAAAATTCTTTTCCAAACAAAAATAAATGTAAAACAAAATGAAAAAGGAAAATATATATATATATATATAAATATTATTAAGAATTGAAAACAAAAAGAAAACAAAAGGATAAATTTGATGAATTAATAATATTGGATTAAATAATTACTAAGAAAAATAAAATAAAATAAAATAAAATAAGCAAAAATAGATTTAAAATTAAAATGTAAAATAAAATAAATAAATAAATGAAAATTAACCAAGAAAAAAAAACAAAATAAACTTCAAACAAAATTATTTAAACATACATCGTAATACTAACCAGTGAGTTCAATACCTCTTATACTCTACATCACCATATAACCTGCAGGTAAGTTTATTCACAGTCAATTTCAGTGTGCACTTTATTTCATAATTATACAAAATTTAAGAGAGCTCAAATTCAAAAGTCACGAAGTCGCGGAACCCATGTTGTAATCTGCCGTATGTTGTCTAGTGAAATCTAAGTTCTAACTGTCTTGAAAATGTTATGATATCTGTGTTGTTAAGCTGAACCATCTGTAATTTCGTGTCCCTACGTGGGCGCCATTTTGTAATAGGGTTACTGTACACAACAAATAACCACACGATTTACTCTAGGGTTCTGTTTATTTCAATTCACATCTCGATACAATTCAGTCAATTCAACTCAATTCGATTCTATTTAGTTCTATTCTAATCACAACCCTATCAAAGAAACAATATAACAATTGTAAGAAGCTATACAATAAAATATTCTCGGTTAAAATAATACAAATATCTTTGAGTGCAAATTCTGGAAATAACTTGGTGTTTAATACAATTCAACAAAGTACTGAATTACAGTTCTTTGTAGTAATTTTAGATTAAATCAAATCATTCAATTTTAACCGTTATCGTATTCACATTTATCAACTACTGATTTATATATGTATCAAACTACATTTGGCATGTATACTTATGCCGAATAATATTCAGGTTAGTCAAGGGACATAATCCTTGATAACATCCTTTATGCACTCATACCAATGTATCTAAAACTAAAACCGACATTTTCTAAACAAACACAAATATATTATTAAAACAATCAAATTGCATGTATACCTGTTTGTGGAACAGAGTCCTGCTTAGATGGTTCTTGTTTACACCACTTGTGTTAACAATATGTTACAGAACATCTACAACCAATACAAATAAAACTATATAAAACACAATAACAACATAAACGCTTTTTAGGTATACGATATATATATACTTCACAGTATTAGTGTATAACACCGTGTAACACAACAGTTCTATTTATACACTATATACACGCATTTTGACCTTTACCTGCACAGTGAATGTTCAATCACCGGCACGGTGTTTATATTATTGAACTATTGGATTACACATTTTAAAAAAGAAGCAAGGTTTTATAAATATAAAAGTGTTTATGACGGATGGATATTTTGAAAGGATATTATATGTAGTGTTTGGATACATGACGGAAGAAAGGGTAAGTATGTGAGAAATACCTTTATAAACAGGCATGAGTAATAAAAGTTTAGTTTGACAAAACTGACAACTGTACTTACTTTTCAAAAAGACGACCTTATTCAAAACACTAGAGATATTTCTAACAATTTCTTCAACACTGTCCAAAACAAGATGGCATCCAATCAACCTATATATATATATATATATCAATCTAAAAATGATATAAACCAGGTATATCCCAACCAATGAAATCCTACGAATTGACAGTTATAGATGTCGCTGCGCATAAGGTAAGTATAATAGATATAAGTATGGTAAAGTAGAGGCTCCAGAAAGGAAAACTAAATCTAAAATCTAAAGATAGTGACGTGCATATGCAGGCAAGTATAAAACATAAAATACTTAAAATCACGCTACCACATTCTTCCCCTCCTGCGGAAATGACGTCCTCGTCATTCACTTACCTAATATCCCCTTGAATTATATTTAAAAGAGTTTTCGACGCTTCCTTTTCAAATCCATTTAATATACCTTTTGTTATGACAGACTGGAGATACTCAGCTCTGTCTTTCCAATCTGGTTTCAGAGGCTGTTGTACTTGTATAAAATCCTTAAGCCTGACTGGTGTTTTTATTACTCTACCTGACCTCGATCTTCTTACTCCAACACCAATATCCTCAACTTCTTGATCCTTATCTTCATCTGACTGATGTTCTAAAGATTGCACTGATATGTCTCCACTTGTTGCTTCATCTCGGAGTACTGGCTCCACGAATACTTTAGCATCAGTTTCTTCGTACTCATCTACATTATTTCCAGAACTTACTGAATCTCCTGTTACACTTTCAGGATGAGAAGCGTCCTTCTCTAATTCAGGTTCTAGAACTCCACCAGTTGAACCGCAGTCGTCACCCGTCACACTGGGGATCTCTTCCATTTCTATATCCTCATTGACTACCATTGCAGGAATGGTGTTGTCCATCGAATCCCGGGATACAATTAAAACTTCTGTATCTGAATCATCACTATCGTCATTGTGGTCAACTACAGTGACTGTGTGATCATCTTCAACTTTAGCCTCTGATAAATTTTGTTTCCTTTTCGCTTGTCTTGGCCTCGGTGTTGGTTTTGGGTTATCAAACGATGATAAATGTCCAATTGGTAGCAGTAAATTTCGATGGAGTGTCCTTATTCTTCCTTCATTGTTCTCTTTCCTGACACTGAAAACAGGGATATCTATATTTGGCTGCTTAAGTATGATATATGGTTCGTCTTCCCACCTATCAGCAATTTTGTGTTTACCGTCAAATGCTACAACTTTAACGAGAACTCTATCTCCTGGTAATAGTGTGGCTCCTCTGGTCTTCAGGTCATACTGTAACTTCTGTCTGGCTTGTGAATCTTTAGCTGCTGATGATGCTAACTCATAGGACTTTCTTAATCTTTCTCTTAGTTGATCGACATACTTTGTTGTTGGCTGTTTAGAAGATGGATTTAGTCCAAAAGCTAAGTCAATTGGTAGACGAGGCTCTCGACCAAACATAAGAAAATACGGAGAGTATCCAGTTGTCTCTTGGCGAGTGCAATTGTATGCGTGCACCATGGCGCCTACATGAGCCTTCCAGTCTGGCTTTTGATGTGGCTCCAATGTTCCAAGCATCCCTAGAAGAGTCCGATTAAACCTTTCACAGAGACCATTGCCCATCGGATGGTATGGCGTAGTGCGGGATTTCTTGATACCAGTTATGGAACAAAGCTCTTGGATAAGTCGACTTTCGAAGTTAGCTCCCTGGTCAGAATGGATCCTCTGAGGCAAACCGTAATGCAAAACGAAGTTATTTATAAATGCTTCTGCTGTGGTTTTGGCATGCATGTTCTTTGTTGGTACTGCAACGGCATATCTCGTAAAGTGATCTGTGATAACAAGTAGATGTTGAAAACCACCCTTTGATGCCTCCAAGGTAAGAAAGTCCATGCAAACTAATTCTAACGGCTGAAAGGTCTGAATGTTTATAAGCGGAGCTCGCTGATTGGTTGGAGCCTTTCTTTTTATACATCTGTGACAACCTTGTATCCATTCTTCTAAATCCTTAGTCATACCATACCAGAAGAATCTGTCCTTTACAAGTGACGTTGTTCGATCTCGTCCAGGATGTCCCATTCTATTATGCAGTTCGTATAACACAGTTGTAACTAGTGATGATGGAAGAATAAGCTGGTTTTTGGAATCCTCGTTGATGAAAACTTTTCTGTATAACACATCATCAATCAAAAATAAGCGGTTAAAATTCTTATAAAGAAGAGAAATGTATTTGTCCATATGGTAACTGCGTTTTCAAAGGTCGTATTCCATCCTTTAAACAATCGATCCAAAATTTTAACGAAGGGTCAGCTTGTTGTTCCTTCCTTATATTTACCTCATTGATGATATCTCTTGGATCTAATAGTCCCTCTGTAGTTTCAGCGGACACAGCTAAACATTCAACATATGGTGTCCCATTCATTGAATTGCAAATAGCGGATACAGATTCCAACGTTATAATATCTGTCGCTGTGTCATCTTGAGTGGTACTCGGTAGCCTTGATAAACTATCGGCGTCTGCATTTTTCCGTCCTGGTCTGTATATAATATCGAAGTTAAATGAGGCTAGAGCTGCTATCCAACGATGTCCTGTTGCATCCAACTTAGCTGATGTGAGCACGTATGTAAGGGGGTTGTTGTCAGTCACAACGGTGAATTTGTGTCCATAAAGGTAATCATGGAACTTTTCCGTGACGGCCCATTTGAGTGCAAGGAACTCGAGTTTGTGAACCGGGTAATTTCTTTCTGCTTTGTTTAAACCCCTACTGGCATACGCTATTACTCTGTCCTGTCCCTGTTGTTTCTGATACAGCACTGCTCCCAATCCCTTTATGCTAGCATCAGTATGCAATTCAAAAGGAAGGCTG